>JANAVB010021599.1:29460091-29567591 GCA_029216955.1 Iris pallida | reverse complement strand
CATAATCCGCCAAAGTCCAGCACACAAGTCCTTAGCATGTCCTCTAGTGTCTGTATCGTCCTCTCGGACTGTCCATCTGTCTGTGGGTGGTACGCTGTACTGAACTTGAGCCGACTACCCAACTCCTCCTGCAAGCTCCTCCAGTAGTGGGACGTGAATCTGCTGTCTCGGTCCGTTACGATGCTCATTGGTACTCCGTGTAAGCGAACTATCTGCTGTATGTATAGCTCCGCCAACTTCTCGGTAGAGAGTCCCACCTTGAAGGGTATGAAGTGCGCACACTTCGTCAGCCTGTCAACGATGACCCAAATGGCATCCTTTCCTCCTTGGGAACGAGGAAGCCCTGAGACGAAGTCCATCGTGATGTGTTCCCACTTCCACTCGGGAATGGGAAATGGTCGTAATAGACCAGCTGGCCTCTGACGCTCCGCCTTGACCTGCTGGAAAATTAGGCATCTCGAAATGAAACGTGATACATCTCACTTCATCTCGTGCCACCAAAGATATTCCCGTAAGTCACGGTACATCTTGTTGGCACCAGGGTGAATAGAATATTGCAATTGGTGCGCCTCCTGCAAGTGCCTCTATCAGCTCTTCCTTTGGCACGCATAACCGGCTGCCATGCCTCAAGGATCCATCCTCTACTATGGTGAAGTCATCTAGCAATCCAGCTAAAGCCTGGACTCTGAGTCTGCGAAGGCTCTCATCTATAGATTGTGCCTCCTTGATCTGCTCCATCAAACCTGACTTAATGTCTAGCGCCATCATCTGTATCACTAATCCTGGGGAACTATCTCGACACCGAGCTTCTCTAGATCTTCCCGTAAATGCCGGTCTATCATCAGATACCACGCCATCGGATGCCTGTTCAGCGCATCCGCCACCACATTTGTCTTTCCGGGGTGATACTGTAAATCGATGTTGAAGTCCTTCATCAACTCCAACCATCGTCTTTGCCTCATGTTCAGCTCCTTCTGTGTGAACACATACTTCAAGCTCTTGTAGTCAGTAAAGATTTCCACTCGCTCTCCGTATAAGTAGTGTTTTCACAACTTGAGTGCAAAGATCACCGCAGCTAACTCTAGGTCGTGAGTAGGATAGTTCCGTTCCTGAGTCCGTAATTGCCTAGATGCATAAGCAATCACTTTCCCATGTTGCTGTAGGACACATCCTAACCCCTTTTCCCGAAGCATCGCTGTATATGGTGAAACCTCCAGATCCTGAAGGTAATGTTAGAACTGGAGCGGTCGTCAGCCTCCTCTTCAGCTCCTCAAATGCTGCCTAGAAGTCCTCTGACCAGATGTACTCTACGTCCTTCCGTGTCAGTTTCGTCATGGGATCAGCTATCCTAGCAAAGTCCTGGAGGAACTTTCTATAATAGCCTGCTAATCCCAAGAAGCTCCTAATCTCTGAAACTAACGTCGGAGCCTTCCATGTCTCAACGGCAGCAATCTTCCTGGGATCCACTGAGATCCCCTCTCCAGTGACTACATGACCGAGAATCTCTACTCGGTCTAAAAAGAACTCGTACTTCGACAATTTGGCATACAACCTCTCCTGCCTCAGAATCCCCAAAACTATCCACAAGTGCTCTGCATGCTCCTCCAGCGTCTTTGAGTATATCAGGATGTCGTCAATAAATACTATGACGAACTTATCCGGATACTGGTGAAATGTCTTATTAATCAAGTTCATAAAGACAGCTGGCACATTTGTGAGACCAAATGGCATCACCAAAAACTCGTACTGCCTATACTTCGTGTTGAACGTCGTCTTCTGGATGTCTGCAGCCCTGACTCTCACCTGGTGGTAACCGGATCTCAAATCTATCCTGGAAAATACCTTCGCCCCACTCAGCTGGTCGAAAAAATTATCTATCCTGGGCAGATGATATTTGTTCTTAATGGTGATGGTATTCAACGCCCGTAGTCAATACACAACCGGACTGTACCATCCTTCTTCGGTACAAAGAGTACTGGCGCTCCCCATGGAGAAGCACTAGATCTAATGAAACCCTTTTTTAATAGGTCATCAATCTGCTCCTTCATCTCTACGGCCTCCTTGGGGTTCAATCTATAACAAGTCCGATATACTGGTGACGAATCTAGTACTAAATCTATAGTGAACTCCACATCTCTGTCAGGCGGAAGTCCTGAAAGATCCTCTGGGAATACATCCATAAACTCCCTAATGTAGAAGCATGGAAAAGAATAAAGAAAAGTCCATGCGACCAAGGATCCCCATGCGGCTCAAAGAGCCCATGCGGCTCAGGGGACCATGCGGCTCAAAAGTCTATGCGGCTCAAAAAATTCCATGAGGCCCAGAGAGGAGCCACGTGGCCTTCAACAGCTCTTCCCTTCGTCTTTTGCTGCATTTAATGACCTGACGGCTGACAGCTCTGACAAATGACAGCTCTGACATAAAGGCGCAATAATGACTGACATAATGGCGCGTTCCTAGGGAAGAGGAGAAAATCTTCTCACAGCTGGCAGAATCCATCAAATCCCGAGGCATGCGGCTGCTGCATTTATGCGACCGCCCACTTTATGCGGCCACCCATCTTCATACGGCTGCATCCTTTATGCGGCCGCCCATCAGCATGTGGCTGCCCACTTCATACGACCGCCCATCTTCATGCGGCTGCATCCCTTATGCGGCCGCCCATCAGCAGGCGGCTGCCCACTCCCATGCGGTTGCCCATCTTCATGCGGCTGTTCATCCCCATGCGGCTGCCCATCTTCATGCGGCCATTCATCCTTATGCGGCCCACTCATATACGGCTCTGCCAAGATGACCCAGTGGAGACACGTGGCGCTTTTCACGATAATTGAGACACGTGGCAGTCTTATCTTCCTGGAATTATGGGTGCTAACAAATCCTAACAAAATCAGATTTGTTGCAATCACCATAAGTGCCCAGATCAAATCAAATCGAGCAAATTAGACACGTGGCAGGCTATTACAAGTCGCGAATATTCATGGCAATCAACATTTATTGTCCACAGAGATTTAATGCAATAACATTAATTGCTTAAATCTATTCGAGATGGACGGTCCAGATTAATTAACTCTCAGGCCGCCGACTTTTGAGAATGGGCAATCATTCCAAACCCTAATGATGCCCTCCACTCTTATAAATAGCAAGGTGCCATTCCGTTGCAAAGCCCCCCCCGGATCCAGAGAGAATCAGAGAGAGAATATAAAGAGATCGAAAGAATAGAGGAGCATATACAGAGAGAACAAGGAGAGCATTTCTTCATCAACGCCAAGCAGTTCTTCTCCAGAGCCAAGGCTGCACCCGATCGTCCAAGGATTAAAGCAGAGCTGCCGTCGCTTTCCCGAGCCTCTATCGTCACCCTCCAAAATCTAAAATAAATAATTGTACTTAGATTGCTGTACCTAGGTTTTCGTCCCTAGGCTTTCTTTGTACGAGCGAGTTTCTATTGTGAGTCTAAGTTCAGTCCTCCTATATAAATTGTTCTGTACTTTTACAATCAATGGCAAATACGATGGCGACTCTGCTGGGGACAAACTTCTCCACAGCTGAGGAGTTGGTGACGCAATCGGATGCAGCCAAACTTGGCTCCACACAACAGAAGATGGTCGTCCGCTTCGACCAACAGACGTTTGAAGAAATGCTCTCCGACGGAAGTGCTGGCCCGGTCCAGAAGCGATCCCGCACAAAGAAGGCTCGCAGGGAGTGGAGGCCAAAATCATTTGCTCCTCCCCAAGCTCAGGACGGAGTACTCTCTGCTGTCCAGGACGGCGAAGGCAACTCTCATGCGGCCCCACTTCAAGCCATAGAGGACTGTGTGTCACGACCCGTACCCTAGAGTAAGGGCACGAGACGTAGGTACGTCCAGCATACGCCACAGTGTCGGAGGTAGAACGCTGTCCTAAGTCAAACATCTAACAATATAAAGGTACCTGTATAGTATATACTCTCCGAATGGAGGTGACATAGCAGATACAGTCTCAATCACAACTAAGGTAGAGCGAGATAAAAGATAGGTAAAACATGAAATCCAAAAGAAATACAGCAGATAGAAGTCTAAGTGTCTAAGATACACAAACCCAGAAAATATCTCAAAGCTCAATACAGTAATCTATAGAATAAATACAACTCAATACAACTGAAATAACTAACTATACAACCTCAACTGTGTCTCCTCTAGGCTAGCAGGTAACCTCCAGGCTATCTGTAAAATTTATCAACAGGTCCAGTCAGGACAGGAACGAGCACATCTCATCTAGAAAACCCAAGTAAATGACAGAGAACTATAAAGCAGTTATAGACAGTTGTATTGATGAAAATGGCAGTTTATATTCAGGTGATGGTAAGAATGACAGATAAAGTACAAGAAAAGTAAATAACTAAACAAGAGAAGAATTATAGCAATGAAGACTATAAAATAGAACTAGCTGAACCAGGATAATATGTTATAAAGTCCAGACAGCAATGTAGACAAGTGTAACTCCAATGTAAGTCCAGTACAAGATGAATCTAATACAAGATGAATCCAGTAAGGGACGATTCCAGTTATAGTGATCAATGATTCCAGGGTGAGTCCAGCCTATACTCTAACAGTGTGTTTTAAAATACTGAGATCGACATGTAAACGACTGTAGGTAATACGGCACATCACACACCTGGCCGGGTGTGAGATGGATATCATTCTAGTAGATTCCAGTAGATTCCAGTTGGGAGATTCCAGATTGGGGTATATCTACATGTCTTACTCAAGTATTTCCCCTCCCAGCAAGTGAATCCAGAAGTCCGACACAATGATTCAAGATGAGTCCAGCCAAAATATAATGATACCAGTAAATGATTCTAGTAAATGATTCCAGTAATAGAAGCCAGAAATGATGATACCAGTAATAGAGGCCAGAAAATAAATGTGTGTCGTATACATGAATCCAGAATATCCATATGTGTTGTAACAGAGAATCGCACACAACTAACTAGAACTGAAGTACAGTAATTGACAAGTAAATGAGAGAACTATCAGAGAATGTACTCGCCTGATGTCTGAATGTCTAAAGTAAATATACTGTCCGATGAGAGGTGTCTGGCTCCTAATCAGAACAGCACAAGTCACAACAAGTCCAAAATGACAATATGAAGTTCTACTATGCATTCTACATGATTCTAGGTCAATCTAGACCAAAGTCAACTCTTGGTCAACTTGGTCAACCCTGAAAGTCAAACCTAGGTCAACTATGGTCAAACTAGGTCTAACAAGTCTAAATTAGGTCAAACAAGTTATTCTAGGTCTAAACAAACTAAGTATATGCAAATCAAGTATCCAAGATAGCTACTAACTCATAGCCTAAGTCACTTGCTAAACCAAGCACAAAACTAAACCATAAGCTAACAAGGCACACAAACTTAGTCATATAATGTATATATATTATTCACATTCACATATTCATATACATAGATATATATAGGAAAGCTATATATATAGGCACATATATATATATATATATATATATATATATATATATATATATATATATATAGAGAGAGAGAGAGAGAGAGAGAGAGAGAGAGAGAGGGAGAGAAAGAGAGGTAAAAGAGTAAGTGAGTATGTGTGTGTTTGGCATGTGTGTGAAAGGATATGTGTTAATGTTCTAAAATTTAATGATAGGTAGGTGTATGTGACATGGGATATATGATGTCAAAGGGTATATGAATGCATGTGTGTAAAAGATTATAGGTTAACTCAGTTTATAGAAATACATACATACATACTTACCTTGTATACATGCATACATACATATCATGTATATTACATTTACATGATACATACATGTGTACTTGTATTATATTATACTTACATTCATGCATATTAGATACTTGTATTTATATTAACATATTGCAAACATTCATTTCATTCATGCATCTATGCATTACCTACATGTTTTATACATATGCATACATTGTATATTCATATCATTTCATGCATTAACATAGAGACATACAAACATACACACATCATATATTTCATACCTTACATTACCTACATATCATGTTATATATTATCATTCATTCCTTTCATATATTACATTCTATATTACCTATATACATGTATTTCCTCCATTCATTCATGCTTGCATCATATACTCTACATTACCATACATGTTATCATTATATATTGTATTACAATATTTATATATTATGGATTCATATCTATCATTACATATATATCTTGCATTCATATCTAGCATTCATTATATACTTTCATGCATACATTGTATATCATTCTTTCATTCATGCATTGCTTATATGCATTATATTAATAGCATTCCTACATGCTTGCATTCAACCATATATATAAATTAATGTAAAGAGAATATATATCATATATATATCATTTTATTCATCTAACATATCATGCATTACATATTCTATATTCATTTAATATCCATACTATATGGGCTCATAGGTTACACAAAATGCATATATCGTATAGTCACTCTTCTACTTAAAACCAATACTGTACCAATTGGGCATTCATTAAATTCTAGGATTAAAGTATGTTGTAGCTCTTCGTGTTAGCTTTCCGAAACTTTAAACGGATCGCATTTTCGTATCCGGAAGTTTCCGAAATCGCGAAAATACCGAAACACATTCGTCTTTCGTACAGCTGACACTCAAATAATTCTACAGAAAGTTACAGAAAGAATTTGGCTAATTAAAATATATATTTGGAAAGCTAACTTCGATACGGTTCTTCTAAAAAAATGGAAGATAAATCGGAGTTCTAAGCTAAAAGTTATGACATTTCTAAGTTGCTTTGGTTAATAAAAACGTGGATAAAAATTATGACGGATTTGACAAAAGAACACATATAGGCCAAGATACTTGGATACAAACATAGGTATCCAAATGAAACTCATTCTAACCATCCTAACTAAGATCAATCCACTCTCTAACCATCTAACCACACACACAAATACATATATATATATATATATATATATATATATATATATATATATATATATGCACACAAGTGTCCAAAATAGTGGTTTTTTTTCCACTAGGACATAATCACAACACAAAGGACACTCCTATGACCTCCAAATGGACACGAAACGGACACGAAATGGAGATACAACCATAGGGGTCATTCCTATGGGTTCAAAATAGACCTATATGCATGAGGAAATGAAAAGGAGAAGGGATTTATACCTCCCGGTAGATCAAATCGAAGAAAAGCCTTTCCGGAGCGACACCGACACGTAGAGATTCCAAAATGACACGAACGAGCTCCGAATCCTCCCAAACTTGGGTAGCTTCCTCCTTGGCTAGAATGGAGAAGGAAAGAAGAAGATTTGGTGGCAAAATGGAAGGATTTGGTGGAGAAATTGCTAGGGATTGCTCTCTAGAAATTTGGAGAAGAACAAGAGAGAGAGTGTAGATGAGAATAATGAAATGAACTTGAGCCTATCCTCTCCCAAAGTGGCTGGCCATATGGGGGCTATTTGTCCTATTATGGTAAGGTCCAAAATGCCCCCACTAACCTATTCTATTAGTATTAGGAAAGGGCTAATTGGTTGGGGCTAAATTAGTCATTCTAAAGTCTCTAATCACACTAACCTTATCCATAATAATTAGTCTAACCTCTAACTAAAATATTTCTATCATGTGGGCCATGGCTAACTAATGTGTGGGTCCACTAAAGTCAACACTACCCCCGGGTCCCCGTTTCAAGTCGGATTGAGCTAAAATTCGAACCAGACACAAATAATCCTAAAACAATATCATAAATAATAAAATAAATTTCAAAAGTATTTCAGAAATACAAAATGACAAAAATACTCATGTTCTTGAAAACTGAGGGTGACAAATTCTTCGAAATTAAAACCAAACAATAGTAAAATGTCAAAACCACAAGTCATAATTTTAAATAGTTTAAAAATGATTAAAAATCACCAAAAAATCATAATATGAAATAATAATCAATAAATAATAATTATAATTACAAAATTTCAGAATTACCCTCATCTGGAAAACTGGGTGTTACAATCCTACCCACCTTATAAAAATTTTGTCCTCGAAATTAAGATGATCGCACCCCCTTCTATGTCAAACATAGTCAAGGGTCAATCACTAGTCAATTTTTCAACATCCAAGTACTTGGTCATCAACTGGTCAACTTCTTAGGGTTTTACCTATGCTAGCTATCTAGGTGTTGGCATCTAGAATTTAGCAAAAGATAAACTCTATAATAGACTAGCTCTTAACTTTCCAATCCTATCAAGTCACCTATAACTAAATACCTATAAGCTAAGCACATGAATACCAAATACCACATATATATATATGCTCAAGAACAACAACCCATCACATATATCCTAAGTATATCATCTATATATATATATATATATACATGACTGATCAACCAAGGGTTAAGGCAGACTAAACTTATAAGGGTCTGAAACAATGCTTAGAACTAAGCTAAGGATGAATGGTCTGAATCAAGGAGACATGGTATCTAGTGAAGGGTCTACACACTGCCTATAAAGGTGATCAACCCAAAGAAACTCAACACGAAGAGAACTTAACTAAAATGGAAAACTGAACCAAGTATAGGCTAAACAACATGTTATAACCCTATACAACAATGGCCTATAGATACCAACTAACCTATATACCATATGCCAATATCATCTGTAATCTATCTATGCAAATAGACCTCTCGGTCTTAGGTGAAACTACAACTATACTCAAAGGCAGGCTCTGGTCATGGGTGCCTCACTGGAAAAGGTAAGGGAAAGTAGTAATAATCATCAAGGCTGTAAGGCATACTAACATCCTATGTGTAACTGGTTGGTATTATAGATAACAGAAGAATTATCTGCAATGGGTTACTATTCTAACACCAATGCTAACTATCATCTCTAGGGTACAGACACTCTACAAGTCATCATACCATTATACTATGAAGGAACTACCTATGAATAAGCTCTACAAAACTAAATATCCCTACTCCTAAGTTATTTATAACAATCAAAAGGGTATGATGTTTAAACCTTCTCAAGATACAATCTGTTAATCATATGCGTCTGTCCAAAATCACGTTGTCCAGAGTCTTCATCATGCTAGTGAGCAAGGCTACAATAATCACAGAGTCCTTGACTAAGGTACGTACCTCTAGGTTCATGGTATTTAAAATTTTCGTACTGTCGCATGCGACGGCAAAAATCTTAAATTCCCATACCCGAGAATACATCCAAAATCTGACTATATGTCCTCACTATGCCAACTAACACGACTATCGAGGATTCTAGATCCCATAATTTAGGTGACCTAGCCCATGTGATTTTCTCAGAAGAAAAACAACACAACAAAAGAGTAACATGACAAAATTAATCAATCAACAAGGAACAGATGGAATCGGATTTCAAGGTAATTAAAAAAGACAATTGCGGGAATGGAATTGAGAAGAACGGAACTTGCAGCAAGATCTCCAACGGTCTGTACATCCTCGACTGTCGTGACGATAGCTCGCCCTGTTGGTTTCCTCCAGCCTGATGCTGATACTGCACAAATCTCTGCTGCTGATGCTACATGAATCGCTGTTGCTGAGAGAAACTGGAAACGAAGGGAAAAGTCTCTGTACAGACGGAGGTGCACCTCCAATGTAGCAGAAATGCCAACCTGAGTCGGCACAACAGAAGCTACGGTCTTGAGGCCCTGATGAACAGGACGAGAGGTGGCCAGCCTCTCGATAGTATCCCTCGAACCGAAGCGATAAGATCGTGTCTTCATAACCATCATGAAGACAGATCAAAACAAGAAGCAATTTCTGAGAATGAAGCAAAAATTCAAAGGAGAACAGTTTATATTCAAGGGAAGTCAATAAGCAATAATTTTAGACAAAAGGAATCGAATTAAGAGTTTTTCCTAATGTGATTGAGTACCTCCAAAAATATCCTAATCCTACTGCAGGCTGTAGTGATACTCTAGTTCGAATACCACTACATAAACTTGACCTGCATGGGCCACCACTAAAAATGTGTCACGACCCGCACCCTAGAGTAAGGGCACGAGACGTGGGTACGTCCAGCCTACGCCACAGTGTCGGCGGTAGAACGCTGTCCTAAGTCAAACATCTAACAATATAAAGGTACCTGTACAGTATATACTCTCTGAACGGAGGTGACATAGCAGATACAATCTCAATCACAACTAAGGTAGAGCGAGATAAAAGATAGGTAAAACATGAAATCCAAAAGAGATACAGCAGATAGAAGTCTAAGTGTCTAAGATACACAAACCCAGAAAACATCTCAAAGCTCAATACAGTAATCCATAGAATAAATACAACTCAATACAACTGAAATAACTAACTATACAACCTCTACTGTGTCTCCTCTAGGCTAGCAGGCAACCTCCAGGCTATCCGTAAAATTTATCAACAGGTCCAGTCAGGACAGGAACGAGCACATCTCATCTAGAAAACCCAAGTAAATGACAGAGAACTATAAAGCAGTTATAGACAGTTGTATTGATGAAAATGGCAGCTTATATTCAGGTGATGGTAAGAATGACAGATAAAGTGCAAGAAAAGTAAATAACTAAACAAGAGAAGAATCATAGCAATGAAGACTGTAAAAATAGAACTAGCTAAACCAGGATAATATGTTATAAAGTCCAGACAGCAATGTAGACAAGTGTAACTCCAATGTAAGTCCAGTACAAGATGAATCCAATAAGGGACGATTCCAGTTATAGTGATCAATGATTCCAGGGTGAGTCCAGCCTATACTCTAACAGTGTGCTTTAAAATACCGAGATCGACATGTAAATGGCTGTAGGTAATACGGCACATCATACACCTGGCCGGGTGTGAGATGGCTATCATTTAAGTAGATTTCTGTAGATTCCAGTTAGGAGATTCCAGATTGGGGTATGTCTACATGTCTTACTCAAGTATTTCCCCTCCCAGCAAGTGAATCCAGAAGTCCGACACAATGATTCAAGATGAGTCCAGCCAAAATATAATGATACCAGTAAATGATTCCAGTAATAGAAGGCAGAAATGATGATACCAGTAATAGAGGCCAGAAAATAAATGTGTGTCGTATACATGAATCCAGAATATCTATACGTGTTGTAACAAAGAATCGCACACAACTAACTAGAACTGAAGTACAGTAATTGACAAGTAAATGAGAGAACTATCAGAGAATATACTCGTCTGAGGTCTGAATGTCCAAAGTAAATATATTGTCCGATGAGAGGTGTCTGGCTCCTAATCAGAACAGCACAAGTCACAACAAGACCAAAATGACAATATGAAGTGTAGAAGCATGGAAAATATTAAAGAAAATGACCCATACGGCCAAAAGAACCCCATGCGGCTCAGAAAGCCCATGCGGCTCAAAGGGTCATGCGGCATAAGAGACTATGCGGCCCAAGACATCCCATGCGGCTCCGAAGACACGTGGCAGGATAGTCATCTTCTCTGCCCCCTCGCATTAATTGATTGACGGCTGACAACTCTGAAAAAGTGACAGCCCTGACACAAAAAGAAGAAATTATGACTCTGTCATAATGATAGACTTTTTGAGAAGAGAGAGAGATCTCTGACACAAATCCCCTAAGAGCCATAAAAATGCCACGTGGCCTTGCCACGTGGGCGTTCGTATGCGGCTCGAGCAAAGAATTCCCATGCGGTTCAGAATAAAGTCGTCCTATGCGGCTCAGGCCAAGAAAGCCTCATGCGGCTCACGCAAAGACTTCTCATGCGGTTGAGAATGAATCCGTTCTATGCGGCTCAGGCCGAGACAGCCTCATGCCGCTCAGGTCGAGACAGCCTCATGCGGCTCGAGCAAAGACTTCTCATGCGGTTCAAGAGGACCATTTCCATGCGGCTCAGGCGGATGTATCCCTATGCGGCTCGCAATGATCACCTCCATGAGAGGGCCACTACCCAGACAGCCCTGACACATGGCCCCAACCATATGCGGCCCAAAATCATATGCGGCTCACTCGTCATGCGGTTCAGATCCCCCAATGGCTCCTAGGATACGTGTCCTAAGCCGATCAATTCCTCAGATCTATTGTAATCAAAGATTGGGTCAAATCCCAAAAATCTGGGACATGTGGCAGGAGAATAAATCTAATTTATTTGCATACATCAGAAGATCATTATGAGGAAGATTTATTCCAATCAGCATTAATTGCTGATGGGATTTGGTGTAATCTACACTCAATGGCCCAGATTCACCACACTCAAAACTAATGGCCTAGATTGACCAATCCACAGGCCGCTGCCATCTCCAGGAAGCAATTATTGCAACCCTAATGATCACACCACATTCCTATAAATAGCAAGGTGCCATTCCCTTGCAAGATATACGTTCCCTGGCAATATACACTATCAGAGAGAGATACGTATACACAGAGAGCTCCTCCCTTAATAATCAGAGAAGAAATACACAGAGAAAGAGAGAAGCCAGAACAGCAACACGAGGAGAGAAAGAAGGGCATTTCTTCGTCAATGCCAAGTAGATCTTCCCCGAGCCAAGGCTGTATACCGATCGTCCAAGGAGTAAGACAGGGCTGCCGTCGCCTTCCCGAGCCTCTATCGTCACCCCCCAGAATCTAAAATAAACAATTGTACTTAGTCTGCTGTACCTAGGCTTTCGTCCCTAGGCTTTCTTTGTACAAGCGAGTTTGTATTGTGAGTCTAAGTTCAGTCCTCCCATAAAACTGTTCTGTACTTTTACAATCAATGGCAAACACGATGGCGACTCTGCTGGGGAAAAACTTTTCCATGGCTGAGGAGTTGGTGACGCAGTCGAATGCAGCCAAACTTGGCTCCACGCAATAAAAGATGGTCGTCCGCTTCGATCAACTGGCGTTTGAAGAGATGCTCTCCGAAGGAAGCGTTGGCCCCGTCCAGAAGCACACCCGCGGGACGAAGGCTCGTAAAGAGTGGAGGCCAAAATCATTTGCTCCTTCCCAAGCCCTCGATGGGATGCCCTCTGTTGCTCAAGACGGCGGGAAAGACTCTCCTACGGCCCCACTTCGGACCGTAGACAACTCTGCTGTCCCCAAGTCCGGCAGAAGAAAACACTATGATACTGGACTTGCAGGGGCAAAGAGGAACTCTATGCGATCTGAGCCGCATAAGGGTATTACCCGTAGGGAGAAAGCTCATGCGGCTACATCCGCCAGCCGCATGAAGAAAACTCATGCGGCCACATCTGTCAGCCGCATAGCTTATGCAGCTACAGTTGCCAACCACATGGATGAAAGTCATGCTACTGTGGAAGCCAATCGCTCGCAGAAAACCCATGCGGCCACAGTTGTCGACCGCATGCGGCCAGCCTGCACGGTCGTGGCTCCCAGTCACACAAAAATAACTCATCCAACGGCAGAAGACAATCGCATGCAGACAGCCTGCACGGTATCTAATTCTAGCCGTATAGCATCCGTTCCACGCTTCTCTCGATCAGTCTTCGACCGTCTCTCATGCAGTCCTGACCCTGATGGTTCTCTGGGTGATAAGCCAGACTCTGTGGTATTCAACTTGGACTCCTCCTATTATGCACCCGCAAGTGCTAAAAGAAGGAAGTCTAGGGTAGCGCGGGCTCACCAAGCCCAGCCAGCTGTCCCAACCTCTGACCATCGGGGCGTCCCGCTGATTATCACACGGGCCTCTGATGGGAAGTTGTACCGAACTACTCGAACCCAGCCCCCGGCGGCAAACGGACAGAGTGGTTCCTCTGACCTGCGTGAGGCTATCCTCCACAAACGCAAGGAAAGAGAAGGGGCCGTGGCGTACAAAGAGTCCTCACCGGACGTCACTGCATCCAGATCATCATCAACTGCTGTTGCAACAACGCGGTGGTGGCGGAAGACCGGCCGTCAGTCTTCCAAAGACTACAGAATCCGAGCTCATGGGACGAGGCACCTCCTGTTGTCTCCTGCAATTCCACTCAGAATATCCCTGCCGAGGGAAGAGGGAAGAAGCCAAGCATCTCCAGCCCCAAGATATCAACCACTATAGCTAAGAAACTTTCATCTAAACGGTTGTCCTCCACCGGAGTATTCCAACACACCCGTTCAAGACGAAATCTGCTGCGATGGGAGATTCATCATCCATATCGCTGGGGGTCATAGGAACTGGGGGTAGCACTCCTCCGAATATCTACAATAATTCGATATTTCAAGGAGACGAGCCCGGGGAAACAACTCTCCCATCAGATACAACAGACGCCGATGTCCCCGAGGACATCCATAACTCTCAAGACGAAGCAAGCTCCAAGGCTGGGGGTACTGTTCCCTCCGAGTCTAAACCCGAAGAGGACATTCTTACCTACCCCGATGACTTCTCGGTGCATGGGTATGACTCGGAGGTCACATCCTCCACCGCTCCTTCTATCACTCCTCATGTAAGGACGGTGTTCATGACAGTCAGCAATCAAGGTTATCCCTGTGATCGCCGACGCATCGACACTTTGGAGGCCATACTGCACGCCTTGGTCAAGTCTGTAGACGAGATCAAAGCGGCTCTTCCTACTCTGTAGGGATTGACAACTGGCCAAACAAGCGCGGGTCCCGCAATCAATGTAGATTCAAATTTAGCAGCACCGAACCCGGGAAATAATCCTCCTGAAATAATGGCCCCTACCGCGACAGATGAGGCCCGAGAAGTAAGAAGAGAGGTTTAGGAGCTCCGAGCCATGTTCCATGCCCGAGAAAATGCTCAGGACCTCAGAATACGACAACCATACCCTGCTGAATGGAGGGATGTTCCATTTCCACCAAAATATAAGCCGTTCAATATCAACCCGTATGATGGCAAGACCTCAGCAAGTCGGTACATCACTTACTTCGAGGTCACCACCGACCATCTGCCCCATGATGACGTTATCCTCACACGATTATTCATTGGGGCATTGGAAGGAGTCGCCTTCGACTGGTACCGCAACCTGCCAGACAACTGCATCCACTCCTTTACTGGCTTCAAGCGCTTGTTCTTGGAGAGATTCTACGAGGTAGGACAGGACGTCATGATGTCTATCCTCATGGACGTCATCCAAAGAGAGAAAGAGCTGACAAGGAACTACATTGAGCAGTTTCGCCAAACCGCCATGAAGCTGCCCTCCGAAAATCCAGATTCCTCTTTAATTAAAATTTGCCAAAAGAGAGTGCTTCCAACGATCAGTCTCTGGATAGGCGAAAGTGAATTCAAAGATTGGAAGACGTTCATCATCAGCGCCACGAGCGCCGAAGAACGACTGAAGAAAGCTCGCCAACTAGGATTGCACATCTCGGAAGGAGAAAACAAGGGCAAGCGTCCCAACAACGATAATGGGGGTAGCCCCTCCAACAATCGGGATAGCAAAGGAAAGCAGGCTATGGTGGCCGATACAGCACAAAAACCTGAGCCGAAGCCAGCAGACAAACAATGGCCGCAAATCACTTACTCCTTCGAAGACGGTCAAGTCAAGTCCATCTTGGACATGCTCATACAAGGGGACAGAATTTAGCTTCCTCCACCAAGACGGGAACCGCGGCCGGCAGAGATGGAGAATCCAAAGTACTGCCATTATCATCGCTATGTTCATCATGCTACACACGATTGCTACCAGCTGAAACGGTACATCCAAAACCTCATCGACTCAAACGCTCTGGCCATCTATTTCGGAGAGGTAACCGTGGCGGCCAATATGGTGTCTGTACAATTCGGCAGCTTTCCTCCAATGGAAACTCAGGACGGGGTGGTTCCCGTCCCTCTAGCGACAATAGAGATTACCAATCTTCTACCTCCCCGAGATCAGGCTGCCGGTCTAGTACCCCTCACCACATCACGAGGAGAGGTCATATGGATCCATCCAGACTTGGTGTCAGAAGTGACTCGGCCCACACCATCTTCCACCGACAAAAAGAAAAGTAGAAAAGTCAGATCCTGCCACACAATCTCGACAGACAACGAGGAAGCTACAGCCGTCGTCACACGGTCCGGAGCGCAATCCCAACCTGTGGTTGACAATCCAGCTGAAAATCATCAACCCACTATAACTGATGCTTCGGGACCGGCTCAGCCCTCGACGACCGACAAGCCTAGGCCGAAGGAGACTCGCTTCGATAAATCCCATCGAAAAGAGACAGCCCAAGGGCTAGAGAGGCCCTACAACTTTGACATCTTAGCGCAATTGGCTAACACACCGGCCAAGCTGTCACTGTACGAACTCCTAAGGCTCTCCAAGGACGTTCGTATCGCATTAAGCGAAGCGATGCAAAATGCCGATGTCTATCTAGCTCAATCCAACCTCACCAGGAAGGACTCACCCGTGGATCTCCAAGACAGTGCCTGCACGAGAGCAATGCCCAACGTCGTCTTTACTCCGCAGGACATGCTCATCAAAACCAACCTACACGATCGCCCGCTATACTACACGGGATACATCGGCGACGTGAAGGTGGATCGGATGCACATAGATCCTGGCTCTTCCATAAGCATCATCCCGAAGGATCTGCTACATCATCTCCGCATCCCAATGCATCGTCTAACGCCTACAAGCACCGCCATCAGCGGTTTTAATTCGGGCAGGAGCTACCCTATTGGGAAGATTCGTCTGAAGTGTCAAATTGGCGACCTCCAATCCGAAGTCACCTGCTACGTCATAGATGCAGACACTTCTTACAACATCCTTTTGGTGCGCCCATGGATACACAATTACATGATCGTGCCTTCCATGCTACACCAGTGCTTCAAATATATCGACAAATACGGCTTCGTGAAGACGGAATTTGCTGACATCGATCCTTTCAAAGGGGTCGAATCTTACTACTCGAACTCTTGCCTATACGAAAAATCGAAGAGGCACCTTGGCGAAGGAAAAGAACAAGCTGGTACCAAAACGGCCACAGGATCGGAAGGACCTCTGACGATCCACCTCCAAGCTCGCAAACCGGGCAAGTCCGCATCCCTTACTGCTACTCTGCGGAAGGACGCGATCAGCCTCTCGACGCAGGAAAAACAGATGATAATCCGGCTGCCAAGGTCCGGCCAAGTGCTGAGACCCACAACGGGGCCACTGACAATCAGACTACCGAGAGTCGGTCAACCCCAAACGGAGAAGCTCAATCCCTCCGATAGGCCACTGACGATACGCCTTCCCAAGAAGGGTCGTCACCCCGATGCAAGGTCTGACACTTCTAGCGAACTGGCCACTCCTCGCTCCATATCAAGTGCCAAACTGGGGGTCGCTAGTCTGCCAACAACTCCACGCTCTGCTTCATCAACTGAACCACTGACAATCAAGCTTCCCAGGTCGTCCTCTCAGTCTTCATTTACACAGGGGGTAGCCGAAGAGGAACCGGAGCTAGCCAAGTATGTGGCTGCCCACACTGATGTTCCCTCCGCTGATGATGTAATCCCCCTAGAAAAGATACCTTATTTCATCAATAAAAGGCTATCTTTGAACTACATCGAGCTTAATAAGCTTTGTATAATGTACGCTGTGGAACATGGTATAGGCACCCACCTACACACACAGGTGACAAATATGCACACCACAATCCAGCTTATTCCAGCAGAAGACGCTTATCGTATAATCGAGGGAGGGGATCACCCAATCATCTAAGGCCGAAAAGACGATCTGCATCCCTTCACCATAGAGGAAGCCGACCTTGGGTCAGATGTCGGGAGACTGCCTCTGTATCTCTATAGCCCCTAATCCAAATATCTCATGCAGAAATAGGGGTATAATCTGGAGACGGCGCCATGCTTGAACTACGGTACTGGGCGACGACTACCTTTGGAGCCTCCAGTCCCGGTTGGCAAGCCACGGGACTACTACAGCAAAACTCGATGTGGACAAGGGTATGTAACTCCCACGACAACACCTGAGAGTTCAGATGAGGAGTGTGACTGGCAGTCACATTCAACCGGATCACCAACCTCCGACTCGAATACCAGCATCGGAGACATATTTAGACAAGTCATGTCAGTCAATATGGCATTCGCCGACGCTTACGAAGAGGACGAAGACATTCCTGAAATCCTCGAACTAGAGCCGTGGGCCCAACAGTTGGATGCACAATAGGAAAAGCAGTTCGAGCAGAGAGAACCTCCTACCGAAGATGAGGTTATGCAGGTCGACCTCGGCAGCGAATCCTCTCCAAAGCCAATCTTTGTCAGTAAAAGCTTAACAGATGAAGAGCGAGAATCGCTGCTGGAACTTATCAGAGAATATATTGATGTGTTCGCATGGAGTTATGAAAACATGTCAGGGTTAGACCCCAATATTGCTCTTCACAAATTCAACATACGGCCAGATGCAAAGCCAGTCAAGCAATAACAGCGACGCTTCCGTCCAGGCATCATAGACGCGATCGAAGCCGAAGTCAACAAACTGATAGCCAGCGGCTTCATTCGTGAGGAGCAAAAACCCGATTGGGTCGCCAATATAGTGCCCGTCCTCAAGAAGAATGGGAAGATTCGAATCTGTATCGACTTTCGCAATCTGAACGAAGCGTGCCCCAAAGATGAATTCCCTCTTCCTATCACAGACATCATGATCGACAATACCTGCAGCTTCAAACGTATGTCATTCATGGATGGCTTCTCGGGGTACAACTAAATCAAAATGTCTCCTGAGGACGAAAAGCATACATCATTCCGAACACCAATTGGCACGTACTGCTACACAGTCATGCCTTTCGGTTTGAAGAATGCCGGCACCACATATCAAAGAGCCATGAGCATCATCTTCAGAGACCACCTACGCAAGACAGTGGAGTGCTATGTTGACGACATCACCGTTAAGAGTCGCTGCAAGGGAGACCATTTGCAGGATCTAAGGACGGTATTCGACCTAATGCGAGCGCACAATTTGAAAATGAACCCTACGAAGTCCTTTCTGGGTGTATCCAGCGAGAAGTTCTTGGGCTTCATCATCACTGCACAGGGTATCCATGTAGACCCTGAGAAGACGAAAGTAATCATGGAGATGGGTCCCCCGAGAAATCTCTGCGAACTCAGAGGCCTTCAAGGGAGGTTAGCTTACATCAGGAGGTTCATTTCCAACCTTTCTGGGCGATGTCGACCGTTCACCCATCTCATAAAAAAAGGAGTCTCTTTCGTATGGGACGAGAAATGCCAACGCGCCTTCGACAGCATAAAAGAATATTTGTCGAACCCTCCAGTCCTCGTGGCCCCGGTTTCTGGAAAACCATTCCTGCTCTATGTACGAGAAATGGAACATTCCTTCGGGGCTCTGCTGGCACAAAACAACGACACAGGCCATAAGCAAGCCATATATTACCTTAGCCGAATGATGATTGGGCCGGAGCACCGATACACCGCTGTGGAGAAGGAATGCCTCGCCCTAGTATTCGCCATTCAGAAAATGCGGCACTATGTCACCGGACAAACGATACATGTGATCGCACGAGTCAACCCTCTCAGGGTCCTCATGACTAAACCAGGGGCACTCAGCTCTCGCCTCGCTACATGGGCAATATTGCTGTCCCCTTATCATATGATCTTCGTCCCCCAAAAGGCAGTCAAAGGTCAAGCCCTGGTAGACTTCTTAGCAGCCCACCCAGGCTCGGAGTCCTCCAGAATATACGAAGAGATCCCAGATGAGGTCGTCGACTCACATGCAACCTCTCACGAGGCTATATGGCGAATGTCCTTCGACGGTGCTTCGAGGACCGGACCTAAAGGCAATATAGTCGTCGGAGTCGGGGTAGTGCTGGTCTCCCCTTCCAGATTGGTGATTAACCGCGCTTATTCCCTCACAGAGCCCTGCTCTAACAATGTGGCCGAGTACAACGCTCTGGTCATTGGCCTCCAACTTGTAAGAGAGATGGGGGTAGAATACCTTGAAGCATACGGCGACTCCCAACTAATCGTCAATCAAATCCGTGGCTCATACGAGGTCCGCCACAAAGACATGATCCTTTATCACCAAATAGCGATTGACATCATCTCGTCGTTCGAGGGGTTCTTCATCGAATATGTCCCCAGACTCCGAAATATCAAAGCCGATGCCTTGGCTGGTCTTGCCGCTTCCCTAGCAGTTCTGAATTATGATCGCCAATCAGTGGATGTGATAGACCACGAATTGGTCTGTCCCAAGAACAATATACGATTCGTGGCGAGTTATTCCGCCCAGATGATCGATGATGCCCCAGACTGGAGGCAACCATTCATCAACTTCGTCGTCTACGACATCCGGCCCGAGAACCCAAAGGAAGCCACTTTCATTAGACGGCATTCTCTCAGATTCTTCTACGATACAGAGACGAAAATGCTGTATCGTCGCTCCTACGATGGATTACTGCTTCGGTGTCTGTCAAATACATAAGCCAAAGAAGCCGTACGAGAAGCTCATGATGGCGTCTGTAGGGCCCACCAGCCCGGCCTAAAACTGCAAGATCGCCTTCGTCGAATGGGCTACTATTGGCCCACAATGGTGGCAGATACAATAGATTATGCTAGAAAATGCAAAGCCTGCCAGGTCCACACGGATTTCATTTACCAACAATCCGAGTTTCTACATCCGACAGTGGCGTCCTGGCCATTCGAAACAAGGGGAATGGATATCATTGGTCCAATCACCCCACCTTCCTCCCGGGGACATCGTTTCATACTTGCGATCACTGATTACTTCTCCAAATGGGCAAAAGCTGTCCCACTCGCAGAAGTTAAGACTTCAAACATGATTAGCTTCCTCAAGCATCACATCATCTATCGCTTTGGACTGCCCCGAAAGATTATCTATGATAATGGTCCGCAGTTTGCAAGCCACGCATTCTATCGATTTTGCGATAGGCACCGTATTAAGAATGTCGCTTCGACACCGTACAACCCAGCAGTGAACGGGTTGGCAGAGGCATTCAACAAAACAATTATCAAACTCCTCAAGAAGTTTGTCTCCTCCAACAAACGCGACTGGAACGAGAAGCTCGGCGAATGCTTATGGGCTTATCGCACCACAGTTCGAACAGCCACCGGGAATACACCATTCTCTCTAGTATACGGGAGTAAGGCAGTTCTCCCATTAGAGACTCAAATACCCTCGCTCCGTGTCGCCCTTACTTATCAATTGACGACGGATGATAACTACCGACGTCGACTACAACAGTTGGAGGCCTTAGATGAAAAACGCCTCCTAGCTCAGCAAAGGATCGAGCTATACCAAGCACGCATCTCAGGAGCCTTCAACAAGAAGGTCAAAATTAGAACATTCTAAGTGGGCGATCTTGTTCTGGCAGTCCGGAGGCCAATGGTCATGACTCACAAGACCGCCGGCAAGTTCCAACCAAAATGGGAAGGTCCATTTGTCATCGAGGCCGTGTTCTCCAACGGTGCTTACCGCCTCGCTAAGCAAAACGGAGACTTGCTTATGTTGCCCGTCAACGGCAAGTTCCTGAAGAAATACTATGTCTAAACAAAATTCTCTAGATTATTGAGTCACGTACCCGCTGGTTTTTGAGTCATGTATCCGCTGATACCACTGAACTCACCCTCATAGTTTGTCAGATTTTCGAGTCATGTATCCGCTGATACCACTGAACTCACCCTCATAGTTTGTCAGATTTTTGAGTTATGTACCCGCTGGTACCGCTGAACTCACACTCACCATTCTCCAGATTCTCGAGTCATGTACCCGCTGGTGCCTCTGAACTCACATCCCGGTCACTCTTTCAGATAAGAAGTTATGTATGATCATACCTCTGAACTTCCTTCCTGAAGGAGATCCTCCCCCATGATCCAATACCCGCACTTTCAGTGCACAAAAAAGGGTAATCGATCCACAAATTTCCAAAATGGCCATGTCCTCATTACCTCTGAGTCGTTTCACTTCCGCCAAAAACAAATCACCCCTTACATAGAACTTCCATGTCCTCATTACCTCTGAGTCGTTCTATGTGCCCTCCTTCATTGAGCCCACTCCTGTCATATCCTCATTACCTCTGAATGGGAAGGCTCCGTCGAAGAAACCTTCATACTTGCCATATCCTCATTACCTCTGAGTAAGTATGATGATCCCCTTCCGACCTATTATCTGTACCGACAACCGGAGTACGTCAAGGGTAATAGGTCCACAAACGTCCTCTGTTGACCACAAATGTCCTCTGTTGACCACAAATGTCCTCTGTTGACCACAAATGTCCTCTGTTGACCACAAATGTCCTCTGTTGACCACCAATACCCTCTGTCGAGTTCATTCCTGCCATGTGCTCATTGCCTCTGAGTAAGAAAACTCTACAAAGAATTTTCTGCTTGCCATGTCCTCATTACCTCTGAGCAAGTACGTCAGTTCCCCTTCATCCTATTATCCGTATCTTAAACCAGGGTACGCCAAGGATAATAGGCCCACAAATATCCTCAGCTAAGTTTCTTAACTCAAACCTACCATCTCATCATGCCCCAGGAGCCCAGCTGCTCTACGGCATTCCTTTTCTCAATACCAAGAGCACCCATGACCACTTTGCCATGGCTGCTTCAGGTAGCCTGACCAAAACTTGTTATCTCTACCTAAAACCAAGGTACGCCATGGGTAACAGGTCCACAAATATATCCCCTATGCGGGGGAGAACATCACCACAATATCACAGGCACAGCAAGTAATACAAATGAAGGGTAGAATTGAAAGTACTCTTTATTTGAAGGAAGAAAAAAGCATTACATATTTCGGGATCATGTCCCCTTCAGAAAGAAAGAAAACAGGGACAAAACAAGAAGAAAAGGCCGACTGTAGTTCGGCATTGCACAACTCTAAGAGACGATTTTTCACCAAGGCAGTCCCCCGATCAAGCCTCTGCTTAGCTCGACGCTCGGCCTCTTGGGATAACCGATCTGCGTCATTCAAATGTATATACGCCTGCCAGTTGTTCTCCATCTTCTTTAGGGCAAGCTCTAGATTAGTAGAAGCCCTACTTTACTTGTCAGTCTACTGAATGGCAATCCCTTTCTCAATACGAGCAGCCTCAAGCTCTGATTCCAGGAAAGCCAGTTTTCTCTGCAGCTCGAGAATCTGTTCCCGGGCATCAGTTACCCCGCAGGAAGCATCCGCTTCCCGAGTTGTGCAATCTTCAGTCCGTCGGCTCCATTGGTCGTACAACCGAGTCAGATCCCGGCGGTCCTTTAATATAGCCGGCTTGAGCGATTCTCGGGCAGCCATCACCTTCTCCACCGCGGTAGTAAGGAAGTTATGCTCTTGATTTATGACCGCAGGTAAATCAGTCTGTTGCAACAAGCGAAACTGGGTCACGAGACGATCAGCTTCTAATAGCTTAGGCTCCAAAAGCGCAGCCAGTTCCCCTCCTCCAGGGAGTGTCTTAAGGATATTAATCTGGCCACCGGCACATCGACGGGCCAGAGTAAAGGGAGCCCCCCTTTCCACCGCTGCCTCGATCCCCCTCTTCAGGTGGCGATGGAAACTGGCAACCACGTCCTGTAACGCGTCATCCAAGACCTCTGTAGACGACGTCGTCAGAGGGAGAGTGGCAGACGGTACCGGAAGAGCAGCTTCAGAAGTTACTGCACCCGCCACCAAGAAAGCAAATTCCGTACGAAAAGATGCTTGAATGGCGGCTAACTCCTCTTCCGCAGCCCGAAGAGCCTAGATGCTCGGCAGGGAGGAAAGGTTGACCCCCGAAACCACATTCGCAGAGGAGGACACATGGGGCATCATCCCTTGTTCCAGCTGCACTGCTACCTGGGACCCCGAGCTCGACCCAGACGAAGGACCGTCGACGCAGGAAGGTTCCGTCAGGCCCTCCCCGGTAGGATGCGATCCAGCAATATCAATCACCGGCAATGAAGGGTTGGGATCTGAATATCCAAAGCAACCGTTAGTCGACATAATTTGAAAGAAAAGATGACAAGAACACATAGGCTTATTCACGAGCTATGGTTTGATTTGTATTACCAGGGGAAGAGCGTAGGGGCGACGGCTCGTTCACAGCCGGCGTAGTTTCCCTACCAACAAAGTCATCATGTTGGGGTTCGGATGTCTCAGTGACGGGCGCGGTAAAGTCCCCATCCCCCTGGGTTGAGGTCCCAGCAAGGTGGGAATCCTTGGCCGCAACCGAAAGTACCCCAGCAGCAATGATAGCGGTGCACACATCACTGACTAAATGAGACAGGACCGGATCAGCCTCGGTAATCGGGTCCTGAGGAGCGACCTCATCCGACGCCTATAAAGAGCAAAAGGAACATGTAATTAGGCCATAACATAGAAGAAGAAGAAGAAAGGAAACAGCTGAAGCCCAAATCACCTCAGGAACAACGTCCTTATCATCAATAAACAGCCTGCGACGTCTTACCGCAGCGTGCTTCATGGAATAAGTTCGGTCATCAGCGGTAGTCACGCGCCTGCTTCGCTTACACGAAGGGCCAGGTACCGCAGATGGTTGATCCTCCACCACTTCGTCAGACAGAGTAGACGATTGACCCATGGCCCTTTCAGCCGGTACGACAGGGAGTTGATTCCCAACTTCCTCGCCCGAAGAATGAGATGAGTCATCAGCATCTTGTTCGTCATCTTCCTCATCCGCCCTAGTGGACTCTGAGTTCGGCACAGGAACCCTGTTCGCCCCCCTCTTCCTCTTCTTGGACCCTTCTGGCTTCTCAGCCAAACTGGTGCCAGCGATGAAGCTAGTATTCATATCAAAACCGACATGAGGCTTGCTCGCTGCAACATGATACAGGACTGTTATATACAAGATATCCCCTGCCACCTTGGCATCAGGGATTGAGAAGCTGGCCCGGGTATGGGCCGTATTATAATAATGCCAAGCCCGGATGCCATCGAGCACACTGCCCTCAAAGCTCAAGCAAGCGCTAGGGCGATCCAGGAACAATTGACTATACCCGAATTGACGAGAAAATCTACTGGGCAGATAAGGCTCCAGGTATACTCTATTCCGGTAATGATACACCAGGTGTGCGGGACGGATGTTGCGTAACCAAAGAAGCATCTTCTCAGATAAAAGTTGGGGAGGATCAACGCCGTCAACATGTATTCTCCTCACTTCTTCAGGGGTGAATTCATGGAGAGATACGAAGAATTCGGGCCCATAAATTCTTGCCAACGCCCTCCAGCAGGCCGGTATGGTATCATGTTCCTAAGGCTGATAACGATACCAGAAAATGAAGACGTCATCATTGGTGACATTTTCATCAGGTCCCGGCCTCATCAACGACCGATAGTGCATCAATAACTACCCCATGAGGTAGTGGTATGGTAGTTCTGTCACGCCCCAGAACCAGAATACTGGAGAGCAGGGGCAGACATAGCCAGCTACGTATAATGAAATGGAATCCACGTCACTATACGGTCACGGCTGTCTAGATATATGAGGGTTTAACTACAATCCATCAGTCTCCTATGGTCAAGAACAAGCCTATTGTCTCAATCTCAAGCAATGTAATAACAGTTATAAGATGTCAGAACACCAAATATACAATAGTAAGGCGTCCCATACATTACATATTCGGATGATCATGAAGCTAGTCGTACAAAATGTCAGGACTAGCAAGAGTTTCAGTCATACATGATCAACCCTAGGATTTGTCAATCATGTTACAGCCCGTAGGCAGACAGTAAATAAAGGTGCAATACGAGCTAACACGTGCTCGTCGGCTAAACGCCTCAAAAGAATAATTTTACAATAAAGTGGGAGGACAAAAAGAAACCCACTCGTTGCCAGGGTTACGCCTGGTGGTCACCATCTGGCTGGATAGTAGGTAGATCCTCTGGTGCTGCTTCGATATCTGGCCATACAAAACCAGCTGGGTCAGACCCCAGAAAGAGCAAGTGCCACAAAGGAGGCTTCACTTAGGAACTAAAACCAGCATATCACAAATAAATAGTTAAGGTAATTAAAAGATACTGATAATAGCTGAGATAACAATAATATATTGAACACGGAGAAACCATTCAAGTAGCCAGACTGCAACCCTTAAACCAAACAAGGACCGGGGTTGCAATCCTTCGCCTGAATAGAAACCCGCCTCAATTACTATTGATAAGGTAACAAGACAATAAATGAAGAGAGGACACAGAACTGCTCCGGAAGCCAGGTTACAACCCTTAAACCAAACAAGGACCGGGGTTGTAGCCCTTCGCCTGAACAGAACTGGACCTCCGATCTTTATTATTAAGGCGGACACAATAAGCAGGACGATATATGATAAGATAACCATGGAACTATTCAGATAGCCAAGTTACAACCCTTAAACCAAACAAGGACCGGGGTTGTAACCCTTCATCTGAACAGAACTTGGTATCCCATCATTTATCGATACAAGAAATCATTTTCTGATACAATCTTGTACAGGATCAGGATAAGACTAAGCTAGAATAAACTTCATCCAATCAATCACGGCCAATCAAGAGTACGGCTTGATACTTTTAACTAACTAGGGTTATCACAAGCCTAGTTACTAGCAAGATGCAATGAGATTATCCCAACAACCACAAGCCCTGCAGACCATCCGGTTATCCGGGTCGAATGTTCGTTATGAAGAATGCAACACGTGACTGTATGCTGGAAATGTGCCCTACTCGTCGGTAGGCTACAAGTCCACTTAATGCGCCCAGATAACGGGATTGCCTGTAGCTGGGAATCTCTTCATGACTACTGAATCATTCTAGTTAATTAGCCTTAGTCAATTTCAGTAGGTACCCCTGACCGTGGTACTCAGGGATCCCCATCCTAGACATGATGCAAGACAGTACTGGTTTATTTGTACAAACGCAATCGCCCACGGTGTCCAGACCTTTCATACTTGTCATATCAGTTTACTTGTCAAGAGTGCGCCACCGCGGGCCACTATCGTGTTCTATTCTTACTTTATCATGAATGAGAAAGATTGTATAAAATAACTAATAACATATTCTTGAAGCCAAGGAAAAGATCTACAACTTTCATATTTTGAGTTTTTCAAGATTCTAGCTACAAAACAACTTAAACAGGCAAAAACAGTAAATTCCTGCACAATCGGCGCATGGGATTCCTGCACGAATCGGCACATGGGATTCCTGCACAAATCGGCGCATGAGATTCCTGCACGAATCGGCGCAGGAGATTCCTGCACGAATCGGCGCATAGGATTCCTGCACGAATCGGCGCATGAGATTCCTGCACAAATCGAGCATGAGATTCCTGCACGAATCGGCGCATGGGATTCCTGCACAAATCGGCGCATGAGATTCCTGCACGAATCGGCGCATGGGATTTCTGCACGAATTGACGCATGAGATTCCTACACAAATCGGCGCATGGGATTCCTGCACGATTCGGCGCATGAGATTCCTGCACAAATCGGCGTATGGGATTCCTGCACAAATCGGCGCATGAGAAACTCACGTTGCGTCTTCAATACATGCGCGTAAGAAACCTACGCGCATGACACGCTCGGAGTTTAAGGAATGCGTTGCCGGAACTTCCCGGCGCATGGCCTCCCGGCGCATGGCCTCCCGGGCGCATGAGGTTTCCGGCGCATGGGATTCATCATCCCCAAACAGCAAGTTCAGCCATGAAAGTTCCGAAAACTTGTAATGGCCATAACTTACTCATCCGGAGTCGAAATCAAGCGAAACAAAAGCCAAAACTGAATGAAATTGAATTCTCTACAACATAGAACCATTAGTTTTCAAAAATAACCAAGTTTTAGAGATCAAAACCAAGAAAACTAAATCAGAAGGAACTTAAAACTTAGATCTACAAAAATATAACCATCAAAACTAAAAACTTCCAGTTCTAAAGAGGCTTAGAATCTAGTAAGGAAGAGAATGGAACAATAAAGCATGAGATCCATCATGAAGCAAGTTTGCACTTGCCTAAGCTCTCTCTCTCTCTCTCCCTCCTGGTGGTTGAAGAAGTAAATGTGGAGAAGAAGAAGAATAATGAAGAGAGAGAATGAAGGAATGGGTTAATAAAGAAGGGTGGTGGTAGGTGGGGGTTTTCTTTTGGTTCATGATGAACCCAAAGCAAACCAAACCAAGCTAAGTCGAACCAAGCTAAGCCATAACCAATGACATGCCAAAAATAACCATGCAGGAAAAATACGCAATACGAGTCAAGAATACGTACACGTATACCAAGATACGCAATACGAACTATAGGCATTACAAGTTCTATCCGTTTAAAGTCCATCGACACATCACGAGCAATGACTTTGGATGAAAAGGCGCGAAGGCCGTGGTGTACGCTACACACCATGGCCGGGAGGAGTGCCAGTCTTACCTTAAAGACCAATTTCACAGCAGAAAGAATGAAATGGCGGCTGATCCTTTCCATAGAACCCGTGCCGCCCGAGACTACACAATTGCGTAGCCACACCATCAGGAACCCAGCTAAGATCGCTTTATCAGACATCTCCCGGGTACCATAGTGGAAGTAACTAAGGGAGTCAGTGCGACTCCCAAACCGGTCACGGGTAGACTTCGACCTCTTGACTTTCAACATCATATCCTTCACCTCCTCCGGGGTTCGAGGAGTTCGAGACGAAACTTGGCCGGAAGGACGCAACTTGAAAAGATACAAAATCCAGGTCGTGGTGTGAGGGGCGTTCCCTTCTGAGCTATTTTCTTTCTTGATAGCCATCTGGTGGAAGGCGCTATGATGACACAACAGTTCTTGGTACACGGCAATAAAACTAAGAAATCGTCGATCCAGGTCTTCGAATTCTTCGTTTGTCGGTGTATATGCTTCAAAAGCTTCATCTCCCCACGGCAATCTAGACACAGCATTCATCTCATGAAGAGCAAGCCCCAGCTCTCCTCTGGGGGCAAAGAAAGTCCCTGTACGCCGATTATACAGCTCCAATAGAGCCATAAACAAGGGCTTGTTAATGGGCAACCCGTAGCAGGTACCCTTGACGGCATAGTAGAGGTCAATTTCCCGAAGGAATTCCCCATACTTCCTCAAAATCCATGAGGTAAGATTAGTCCATGTGGGAATGGGGTTGATCCAGTTCAGCAGCGACAACCTGCCTACGGGATAAGATCCCTTGCGAGCGAGCTGATTCAGAAAAGTATCAGCTAGAGTGAAGGTAAAATTAGGGCCAGTCATGTTTACAAAAGTGCCAGGGAGTAGCCCCATCACAGTCTGACTCACGGATTCCTTGCCCGCACATACTAAGCCCGTGCGCCTGTTGTAGTAGATGTTGCTCAAAAACATTCCCTGTTGGGTAGGAGTCAGGGAGCCCACCATTGTCCTGTCCAACGGTACCATGTTAAACCATGAGAGAGGATAATGCCGCTCCATCTCGGGGATATGAATCTCTACTCCGTCTATAGAAAAATCCCAGTGCTCTGAGACATCCAGCAATCGGGAGTTCTTTATGGAAAAGGCGTCCCCAAAGAGAAAGGCCGGTTTCAGATATTCTCCATCCAGCTTCTCCGAATTCATCATTGAACAAAGAAAGCGGAAAGGTTGGTTATTAATAGCAGCCACCCTCTCCCTAGGTTCATTAGTGGGAAGCTGATCCACTATACGACGGATTAAGTCATCAAGCCGCACGCCCACGGCATACTGAGCTAAACCCACAAGAAGCTCTCCTGCTGGGTTGGTTGGGAGGTTCACTGAAAAAAAGGACAAAGAGAAACAGGATTAAAGGACGGTTAAAGCAAAAAAATCACTGAATAAAGAAGCTCCCATGAGCCTATGCGGTTCGGGTCCACAAAGCCTTATGCGGCTCCATTCCAATTAGGTCTCAGGAGATGCGGTTTCGAGGAAGCTTATGCGGTTCGGATCAACACAGTCTCATACGGCCCAAATCAGATGGGAGTTCCATATGACATTAGCTCGATAGCTTATGTGGTTCAGATGAATATACACGGTTCTAACAGAAGAGCTCATGCGGCGCAAAATGCTATGCGGTTCAGCCTGCTAGAAACATATGCGGCTCCGTTCAGGGGAGACTTTATGCGGTTTGATTTGCTCATGCGGTTCAAACATGGGATATTTTCTATACGGCTCGGGTATGAGAAAGTCATGCGGCCCATACAGCATATGCGGTTCTGCCATCAACTTGGGTAGAGGCTTGTGCATAAATATGCAACAGAGCTATGGGTTCTCAAGATTCAAATGCAACCCTTACCATTGAAAGCGGGACGAACATCAGAGGGTACTTCGGGCACTTCGGGCACTTCGGGCTCGATGGCCGATGAAGACGTCGCCCTCTTATCCATCGCGTCCGCGGAAACGACTTTGGAAGACTTAGGAGCCATTTGCTTCGACGGGCGGCCAAAGAAGGTCAGAAAGAAGAGACAGCAAAAAGAGTAAACGAAGGAGAAGGCGAAGAAGTCCCTCCGGCCAAAGTCATCCATATTTATAAACAAGAGTGAAGCGTTTCGATCCCCGTGCATACACACAGACCGACTCTTCGGTTATCAAAATGAACCGCCGAAAATAGAGGCCAAGCTCCTCGGATCCCGCACCAAAAAGTAGCATTTAAAGCTGACACCGAATCAACAATATTTTGCAAAAGATTGCCATACGTGGCAATAATGACGTGGCAAAGAGCCATGCGGATGAGACACTCCTGCAGCTGAACAATCTATGCGGCCAAGATCTCTATGCGGTCAGGGTTTTATATGCGGCCAGAAGAATACGACCATGCTTCTCATTCAAAGTATTTCAATTTTACAAATTGAAATCTTTGAAGGGGGTCCTGTAGAAGCATGGAAAATATTAAAGAAAATGACCCATGCGGCCAAAAGAACCCCATGCGGCTCAGAAAGCCCATGCGGCTCAAAGAGTCATGCGGCATAAGAGACTATGCGGCCCAAGACATCCCATGTGGCTCCGAAGACACGTGGCAGGATAGTCCTCTTTTCTGCCCCCTCGCATTAATTGATTGACGGCTGACAACTCTGAAAAAGTGACAGCCCTGACACAAAAAGAAGAAATTATGACTCTGTCATAATGATAGACTTCTATGGAAGAGAGAGAGAGATCTCTGACACAAATCCCCTAAGAGCCATAAAAAGGCCACGTGGCCTTGCCACGTGGGCGTTCGTATGCGGCTCGAGCAAAGAATTCCCATGCGGTTCAGAATGAAGTTGTCCTATGCGGCTCAGGCCAAGAAAGCCTCATGCGGCTCACGCAAAGACTTCTCATGCGGTTCAGAATGAATCTGTTCTATGCGGCTCAGGCCGAGACAGCCTCATGCGGCTCGAGCAAAGACTTCTCATGCGGTTCAAGAGGACCATTTCTATGCGGCTCAGGCGGATGTATCCTTATGCGGCTCGCAATGATCACCTCCTTGAGAGGGCCACTACCCAGGTAGTCCTGACACGTGGCCCCAAACATATGCGGCCCAAAATCATATGAGGCTCACTCGTCATGCGGTTCAAATGCCCCCAATGGCTCCTAGGACACGTGTCCTAAGTCGATCAATTCCTCAGATCTATTACAATCAAAGATTGGGTCAAATCCTAAAAATCTGGGACACGTGGCAGGAGAATAAATCTAATTTATTCGCATACATCAGAAGATCATTATGAGGAAGATTTATTCCAATCTTCATTAATTGCTGATGGAATTTGGTGTAATCTACACTCAATGGCCCAGATTCACCACACTCAAAACTAACGGCCTAGATTGACCAATCCACAGGCCGCTGCCATCTCCAAGAAGCAATCATTGCAACCCTAATGATCACATCCCATTCCTATAAATAGCAAGGTGCCATTCCCTTACAAGATATACGTTTCCTGGCAATAAACACTATCAGAGAGAGATACGTATACACAGAGAGCTCCCCCCTTAATAATCAGAGAGGAAATACACAGAGAAAGAGAGAAGCAAGAAGAGCAATACGAGGAGAGCAAGAAGGGCATTTTTTCGTCAACGCCAAGCAGATCTTCCCCGAGCCAAGGCTGCATAACGATCGTCCAAGGAGTAAGGCAGGGCTGCCATCGCCTTCCCGAGCCTCTATAGTCACCCCCCAGAATCTAAAATAAATAATTGTACTTAGTCTGCTGTACCTAGGCTTTCGTCCCTAGGCTTTCTTTGTACAAGCGAGTTTGTATTGTGAGTCTAAGTTCAGTCCTCCCATAAAATTGTTCTGTACTTTTACAATCAATGGCAAACATGAAGTTCTACTATGCATTTTACATGATTCTAGGTCAATCTAGACCAAAGTCAACTCTTGGTCAACTTGGTCAACCCTGAAAGTCAAACCTAGGTCAACTATGGTCAAACTAGGTCTAACAAGTCTAAATTAGGTCAAACAGGTTATTCTAGGTCTAAACAAACTAAGTATATGCAAATCAAGTATCCAAGATAGCTACTAACTCATAGCCTAAGTCACTTGCTAAACCAAGCACAAAACTAAACCATAAGCTAACAAGGCACACAAACTTAGTCATATAATGTATATATGTTATTCACATTCACATATTCATATACATAGATATATATAGGAAAGCTATATATATAGGCACATACATATATATATATATATATATATATATATAGAGAGAGAGAGAGAGAGAGAGAAAAAAAGAGGTAAAAGAGTAAGTGAGTATGTGTGTGTTTGGCATGTGTGTGAAAGGATATGTGTTAATGTTCTAAAATTTAGTGATAGGTAGGTGTATGTGACATGGGATACATGATGTCAAAGGGTGTATGAATACATGTGTGTAAAAGGATATAGGTTAACTCAGTTTATAGAAATACATACATGTATACTTACCTTGTATACATGCATACATACATATCATGTATATTACATTTACATGATAAATACATGTATACTTGTATTATATTATACTTACATTCATGCATATTAGATACTTGTATTTATATTAACATATTGCAAACATTCATTTCATTCATGCATCTATGCATTACCTACATATTTTTATACATATGCATACATTGTATATTCGTATCATTTCATACATTAACATAGAGACATACAAACATACACACATCATATATTTTATACCTTACATTACCTACATATCATGTTATATATTATCATTCATTCCTTTCATATATTACATTCTATATTACCTATATACATGTATTTCCTCCATTCATTCATGCTTGCATCATATACTCTACATTACCATACATGTTATCATTATATATTGTATTACAATATTTATACATTATGGATTCATATCTATCATTACATATATATCTTGCATTCATATCTAGCATTCATTATATACTTTCATGCATACATTGTATATCATTCTTTCATTCATGCATTGCTTATATGCATTACATTAATAGCATTCCTACATGCTTGCATTCAACCATATATATAAATTAATGTAAAGAGAATATATATATCATATATATATCATTTTATTCATCTAATATATCATGTATTACATATTCTATATTCATTTAATATCCATACTACATAGGCTCATAGGTTACACAAAATGCATATATCGTATAGTCACTCTTCTACTTAAAACCAATACTATACCAATTGGGCATTCATTAAATTCTAGGATTAAAATATGTTGTAGCTCTTCGTGTCTTTCCAAACTTTAAACGGATCGCATTTTTGTGTCCGGAAGCTCCCGGAATCGCGAAAATACCGAAACACGTTCGTCTTTCGTACAGCTGACACTCAAATAATTCTACAGAAAGTTACAAAAAAATTTGGCTAATTAAAATATATATTTGGAAAGCTAACTTCGATACGGTTCTTTTAAAAAAAAACGGAAGATAAATCAGAGTTCTAAGCTAAATTTATGACATTTCTAAGTTGCTTTGGTTAATAAAAACGTGGATAAAAATTATGACGGATTTGACAAAAGAACACATATAGGCCAAGATACTTGGATACAAACATAGGTATCCAAATGAAACTCATTCTAACCGTCCTAACTAAGATCAATCCACTCTCTAACCATCTAACCACACACACACACACATATATATATATATATATATATATATATATATATATATATATATATATATGCACACAAGTGTCCAAAATAGGGTTTTTTTTCCACTAGGACACAATCACAACACAAAGGACACTCCTATGACCTCCAAATGGACACGAAATGGACACGAAATAGAGATACAACCATGGGGGTCATTCTTATGGGTTCAAAATAGACCTATATGTATGAGGAAATGAAAAGGAGAAGGGATTTATACCTCCCGGTAGATCGAATCGAAGAAAAGCCTTCCCGGAGCGACACCGACACGTAGAGATTCCAAAAGGACACGAACGAGCTGCGAATCCTCCCAAACTTGGGTAGCTTCCTCCTTGGCTAGAATGGAGAAGGAAAGAAGAAGATTTGGTGGCAAAATGGAAGGATTTGGTGGAGAAATTGCTAGGGATTGCTCTCTAGAAATTTGGAGAAGAATAAGAGAGAGAGTGTGGATGAGAATAATGAAATGAACTTGAGCCTATCCTCTCCCAAAGTGGCTGGCCATATGGGGCTATTTGTCCTATTATGGTAAGGTCCAAAATGCCCCCACTAACCTATTCTATTAGTATTAGGAAAGGGCTAATTGGTTGGGGCTAAATTAGTCATTCTAAAGTCTCTAATCACACTAACCTTATCCATAATAATTAGTCTAACCTCTAACTAAAATATTTCTATCATGTGGGCTATGGCTAACTAATGTGTGTGTCCACTAAAGTCAACACTACCCCCCGGTCCCCGTTTCAAGTCGGATTGAGCTGAAATTCGAACCCGACTCAAATAATCCCAAAACAATATCATAAATAATAAAATAAATTTCAAAAATATTTCAAAAATACAAAATGACAAAAATACTCCTATTCCTGAAAACTGGGGATAAAAAATTCTTCGAAATTAAAACCAAACAATAGTAAAATGTCAAAACCACAAGTCATAATTTTAAATAGTTTAAAAATGATTAAAAATCACCAAAAATCATAATATGAAATAATAATCAATAAATAATAATTATAATTACAAAATTTCAAAATTACCCTCATCTGGAAAACTGGGTGTTACACTGTGCTGTCCCCAAGTCCGGCAAAGGAAAGCACTATGATGCTGGACTTGCAGGGGCAAAGAATGATTCTATGTGCTCCAGGAAGAAGCCAAACAAAAGCACTAACCGCAAAACGAAGACTCATGCAGCCAAGATTGCCAACCGCATGAATGATGTCCATGTGGCCGAAACTGCCAGCCAAATGCAAAACACTCATACGGCCAGGATTTCCAGCCGCATGGAGAAGACCCATGCGGCTGAGACTTCCAGCCGCATGAAGAAAACCCATGCGGCTACGACTGCCAGCCGCATTGATTCCAGCCGCATGCCGCCTGCTCCACGCGGCTCAGTCTTCGACCGCCTCTCCTATGGTCCTGATCTCTCGTACTCCCGAGAAGACATGTCTGACTCTCTCCAGCACCACTTGGACTCTTCCTATTATGTGCCCTCACGCACCAGAGTGAAGAAGTTAAGGGCAGCACGAGCTTGGCAGGCTCAGTCCGCTGACCCGACCTCTGACCATCCGAGCGTTCCACATACTGTTAAGCGATCCTTTAATGGGAAGTTGTACAGAACCACTCGAGTCCAGCCCCCGACGGCTAACGGACAGGATGGTTCCCAAAAGTCTTCCAAAATCTAGGGAGCAAACATGGTCGTTTCGGACCCATCTGACTTGCGTGAGGCTATCCTCCACAAACGGAAGGAAAGAGAGGGGCCTCGAGGTGCAAAGAGTCCTTCCACGGACGTCACTGCACCCAAGTCATCGTCAACTGCTGTTACAATAACACGACAGTACGAGAAGACCGGCAGTCCGTCTTCCAAATACTACATCAACCATGTTCAGAGGATGAGGCACCACCCGTCGTCTCCTGCAACTCTGCTCAAAAAATCCTCACCGATGGGAGAGGAAAGAAGACAAACGTTTCCAGCCCAAAGATTTCAACCACTATGACTAAGAGACTGTCGTCTAAGCGGTTGTCCACCACCGGAGTTTTCCAAGATACCCGTTCAAAGACAAAATCTGCTACAGTAGGAGATTCATCGTCCACATCACTGGGGGTTGCTGGAACTGGGGGTAGCACTCCTTAGAACATCCATGACAATCCGATGTTCCAAGGAGATGAGCCCGGGGAAATAACTCTCATATTAGATGCGGCGAGTGCCGATGTCCCCGAGGACATCCATGACTCTCAAAATGAAGCAAGCTCTGAAGCTGGGGGTACTGTTCCTTCTGAGTCCGAACCAGAGGAAGATATTCCGACATACCCCGATGACTTCTCGTTACAGGGGTATGATTCGGAGTGTACGTCATCCGCCGTCCCTTCCACATCTACTCATGTCAGGACGGCATTCATGATAAACAACAAACAGGATGGTCCCAGTGATCGCCAACGTATCGACACTCTGGAGGCCATACTGCATACTTTGGTCAAATCCGTGGAAGAGATCAAAGCAGCCCTCCCTACTCTGCAAGGAGGGATGCCTGGCCAAACAAACTTGGGTCCCGCGGTCAATGCAGGCTCAAACTCAGCGGCACCAAACCCGGGCAATATTCCTCCTGAAATGTCGCCTCCTACCGCTGCAGACGAAGCCAGGAAGGCAAGAAGAGAGGTCCAGGAGCTCCGAGCCATGTTCCATGCCCGAGAAAGCTGCCAAGACCTCAGGATACGGCAACCATTCCCTGCTACATGGAGGGATGTCCCCTTCCCACCAAGATATAAGCTGTTCAACATCAATCCTTATGATGGCAAGACCTCCGCAAGTCGGTACATCACTTACTTCGAGGTCACCACCGACCATCTGCTCCATGATGATGCCATCCTTACACGATTATTCATTGGGGCATTGGAAGGGGTCGCCTTCGATTGGTATCGCAACCTGCCAGACAACTGCATCCACTCCTTCGCCAGCTTCAAGCGCATATTCTTGGATAGATTCTACGAAGTAGGACAAGATGTAACGATGTCCACCCTCATGGATGTCGTTCAAGGGAAGAAAGAGCTGACAAGGAACTATATTGAACGGTTTTGCCAAACCGCAATGAAGTTGCCGTCTGGTAATCCGGATTCCTCCTTAATTGAAATTTGCCAAAAGAGACTGCTACCAACAATCAGTCTCTGGATGGGCGAAAGTTAATTTAAGGAATGGAAGACATTTATCATCAGTGCCACTAGCGCCGAAGAACGGTTGAAGAAGGCTCGCCAACTGGGATTGCACATCACAGAGGGAGAGGACAAGGGCAAGCGCCCTAATACAAACAGCAATAATGGTGGTAACTCCTCCAACAATTGGGACAGCAAGGACAAGCAGGCTATGGTGGCTGACACAGTCCATTAACCTGAGTTAAAACCGGCAGACAAGCAACGGCCACAAATGACCTACTCCTTCGAAGACGACCACGTTAAGCCCATCTTGGACATGCTCATACAAGGAGACAGAATTTAGCTCCCTCCGCCAAGACGGGAACCTCGGCCGACAGAAATGGAGAGCCTAAAGTACTGCCATTACCACCGCTACGTCCACCATGCTACACACGACTGTTACCAACTGAAATGATACATCCAACATCTTATCGATTCGAACGCTCTGGCCATTGATTTCGAAGAGGTAACTGTGGCATCCAATATGGTGTCAGTACAATTTGGCAGCTTCCCTCCAACAGAAACTCAAGACGGTATGGTACCCATCCCTCTGGCGACAATGGAGATTGCTAATCTTCTACCTCCCCGGGATCAGGCTGCTGGACTAGTGCCCCTCACCACATCACGGGGGGAGGTCATGTGGGTCCATCCGGACCTGGTACTCGAGGTGACTCAATCCACACAACCTTCCATTCGCAAGAAGAAGAGTGGAAAAGTCAGATCCTGCCGCACAATCTCGGCAGATGTCGAAGAAGTCACGGCTGTCGTTACCCGGTCTGGGGCACAATCCCAACCTCTGGCTGATAACTCGACTGAAGATCATCAGCCAGCTACTGCTGACGCTCCAGGACCTTCTCAGCCTCTGACGACCGACAAGCCTAGGCCGAAGGAGACTCGCTTTGACAAATCACTCCGAAAAGAGGCACCGTATGTGCTGGAGGGGCCTACAACTTCGACATCTTGGCGCAATTGGCCAACACACCGGCCAAATTATCATTATATGAGCTCCAAAGATTCTCAAAGGATGTTCGCACGGCTTTGAGCGATGCACTCCAAAATGCCGACGCCTATCTGGCTCAGGTCAATCTCACAGGAGAGAGCCCGCCTGCAAATCTCCAAGACAGCGCTTACACAGGAGCGATGCCCAACATTATCTTCACTCCGCAAGATATGCTCATTAAGACCAACCTTCACGATCGTCCGTTATACTACACTGGATACATCGGTGACGTAAAGGTGGATCGGATGCACATTAATCCTGGTTCTTCCATAAGCATCATGTCGAAGGGTCTGTTACATCATCTTTGCATCCATATGCATCGCCTGACGCCGACAAGCACCGCCATCAGTGGTTTCAATTCGGGCAGGAGCTACCCGATTGGGAAGATTCGCTTAAAGTTCCAAATTAGCGATCTTCAGTCAGAAGTGACCTGTTACGTCATAGATGCGGATACTTCATACAACATCCTCCTGGGGCACCCTTGGATACACGACTACATGATCGTGCCTTCCACGCTGCACCAATGCTTTAAGTATGTCGATAAGCACGGCTTCATAAGGACATAATTTGTCGACATCGATCCCTTCAAAGGGGTCGAATCCTACTACTCGGACTCCTGCCTATACGAGAAGTCAAAGAGGCACCTGGATGAAGATGTGCAAGCTCGAACTGAGGCGGCCACAGGATCAGAAGAACCTCTAACGATCCACCTCCAAGCTCGCAAACCTGGCAAGTCCGTGCCCCTTACGGCCGCTCTACGTAAGGACGCAATCAGCCTCTCGACACAAGAAGGGCAAATAATAATCCGGCTGCCAAGGTCCGGCCAAGCGCCGAGACCCACAACGGAGCCACTGATAATCAGACTACCGAGAGCCGGCCAGCCACAAACAGAGAAGCTCAATCCCTCTGATAAGCCAATGACGATACGTCTTCCCAAGAAGAATCGTCACCCCGATGCAAAGTCTGGGGCTTCTAGCAAGCCAACAACTTCCCGCCCAACATCGAGTACCAAACTAGGGATCGCTAGTTTGCCAACAACTCCACGTTCGGCTCCACCAACAGAACCCTTGATGATCAAGCTGCCCAAGTCATCCTCTCAGTCTTCATTTATACAGGGGGTGGCCGAAGAAGAACCAAAACTGGCCAAGTAAGTGGCTTCCCACACTGATGTTCCCTCTGCAGATGATGTAATCCCGCTAGAAAAGATACCTTACTTCATCAATAAAGGGCTATCTTTGAACTACCGCTAGCTTAATAAGCTTTCTACAATATATGCTATAGAACACGGTATAGGCACTCACCTACACACACAGGTGAGAAATGTTTACACCGCAAACCAGCTTACTCCAGTGGAAGATGCTTACCGCATAATCGAGAGAGGGGACCATCCAATCATCTTCGGCCGGAAGGATGACCCACAACCCTTCACCATAGAGAAGGTCGATCTCGACTCAGATGTCGGGAGACTGCCGCTTTATCTGTATAGCCCCCAATCCAAATATCTCATGCAAAAATTGGGGTATGATCTGGGAACTACACCAGGATTGAACTACGAAACTGGACGACGGTTAACCTTACAATCGCCGATCCCGGCTGGAAAACCACGAGATTACTATTACAAGACCAGACGTGGGCTAGGTTATGTTACACCTGTGACGACCCCTGAAAGTTCAGATGAGGAATGCGACTGGCATTCATATTCAACCGGGTCACCAACTTCTGATTCGGATGCCAGCATCGTAGACGTATTCAGACAAGACCTGTCAGTCAATATGACATTCGCTGATGCTTACGAAGAAGATGAAGACATTCTTGAAATCCTCGAGTTGGATCCGTAGGCCCAACAGCTGGATGCACAATAGAAAAAGCGGTTCGAACAAAGAGAACCTCCTACTGAAGATAAAGTTATACAGGTCGACCTTGGCAGCGAATCTTCTCCAAAACCAATCTTCGTCAGTAAAAGCCTGACAAACGAAGAGCGAGAATCGCTACTGGAACTCGTCAAAGAATATATTGATGTGTTCGCCTGGAGCTGTGAAGACATACCAGGACTAAACACCGGGGTTGCCCTTCACTAGCTCAACATTCGGCCAGATGCAAAGCCGGTCAAGCAACAACAGCGATGCTTCCACCCGGGCATCATGGATGCGATCGAAGCCAAAGTCAACAAATTGATAGCAAGCGGCTTCATTCGTGAGGAACAACATCCAGACTGGATCGCCAACATAGTTCCGGTCCTCAAGAAGAATGGGAAGATTCGAATCTGCATTGACTTCCGCAATCTGAACGAGGCATGTCCCAAAGATGAATTCCCCCTCCCTATCACAGACATCATGATCGACAACACATGCAGCTTCGAACGCATGTCATTGATGAATGGTTTCTCGGGGTACAACCAAATCAAGATGTCTCCTGACGACGAAAAGCATATATCATTTCGAACACTGATTGGCACATATTGCTACACAGTCATGCCTTTCGGTTTAAAGAATGCTGGCACAACATATCAAAGAACCATGAGTATCATCCTCCGAGACCACTTGCGTAAGACTGTGGAGTGCTATATCGATGACATTGCCGTCAAGAGTCGCTATAAGGAAGACCACCTGCAGGATCTGAGGATAGTATTCGACCTGACGCGAGCACACAACCTGAAGATGAATCCTACAAAATCCTTCTTGGGCGTATCCAGCGGAAAATTCCTAGGTTTTATTATTACTGCCCAGGGAATTCATGTAGATCCAGAGAAGACGAAGGCAATTATGGAGATGGGTCCCCCGAGAAATCTCCGCGAACTCAGAGGCCTTCAAGGGAGACTAGCTTACATCAGGAGGTTCATTTCTAACCTCTCCGGGCGATGTCGGCCATTCACCCATCTCATGAAGAAAGGCGTCTCGTTTGTATGGGATGAAGAATGCCAACGTGCCTTCGACAACATCAAAGAATATTTGTCGAACCCTCTAGTCCTGGTGGCCCAAGTTGCTGGGAAACCATTCTTGCTCTATGTACGAGCAATAGAGCATTCCCTCGGCGCTCTGCTAGCACAAAACAACGATGCAGGCCATGAACAAGCTATATATTACCTCAGTCGAATGATGATTGGGCCGGAGCATCGATATACCACCGTGGAGAAGGAATGCCTCGCCCTGGTGTTCGCCATTCAAAAGACGCGACACTATGTCACAGGACAAACTATACATGTGATCTCACGAGTCAACCCTCTCAGGGTCCTCATGACTAAACCAGGGGCCACTACTAAAAAAATGGATAACAATGACGGCTAAATATGCTAATTTATGACATTTGTTTGACCATCATCTATGAAGGTGTCATCTTTATTATTAAAAATCAATGACAACTCAACGCATGTCATCTTTATTTATAAAAGATGACTTTTATGAGTCATCGTTATTTATAAAAGATGACTTATATGTGTCATCTTTATTTGTAAAAGATGACTTTTATCGTAAAAAATTAATGACAGCTAAACACATGTCATCTTTACTTATAAAAGATGACTTTTATACGTCTTCTTTATTTACAAAAAATGACTTATATGCGTCATCTTTATGAACAAAAGATGACTTTTATGTGTCATCTCTATGTACAAACGATGACTTCTATGAATCATCTTTATTAAAAAAGATGACGTTCATTTATCCTAAGAAATATATAATAGCCACAGGTCATCTTTATTTATAAAATTGACTTCTATGTGTCATCTTTTTTACAAAAGATGACTTTTATGCGTCATTAAATGTTCATCATTTTCATAGTATCCCTATTTGCATCGATATTCCACAATAATGTATTTTGTATATAATATCCCATATAAGAAAAACAAACAAGAAAAAAACAATATCAAAGACCAACAAAAAAAATTTATTTCATAATTATTCAAAGTGCCAACATTGAACTATAACAATATTATTTCAGTCTCAAACGTTGTCAACATAAATTAACAATGCTTCCAAAATTTTCTAATGCATCATTTTTTACATACGGTCTTCATTAACAGTATTCCGGACAAATTTGGCCAGCTCTCCTCTTATTTCATCAATTTCTCCGATAGAGTAATCCTTTCTCCCAGCAAACTACAAAAATAAACATAAAATCAAATACTAGATTCAAAGGTAGAGAAGTGATGAAACAACCAATAAGAACATGTTGGTAAAGTTGACAATGTCCACTCTAATGTCGGATATGAGTGCTTAAATAAATAAATTGTACCTCTCTGCATCCCCAGTAGTGTGCTTATATGGTGAAACAATATGATCTGGTACAAGAGAACCACTTGAGAATTTTTGGCATCCAAGGGCATGTATTGATGGGTATAGAAGAACGTCTTTCCATAAGGTCCCCATTATACTTTTTACAATCAAGTTCATCCACCCATGATGGTTGCTCTAAAGGAAATGATGGCTCTCCCAAGTCCTTCCGGTGAAATCTTGCGCTTGTATCTTCCTCACAAACATCAAAACAAGTTCTGCATCAGTTTAACATCCAAAATTAGTAAAGGGCCATGCTACTTCAATATCTACTTCAATATCTGATAGCAAAAACCTCACACCAATTTAATTATCTTATGATGCGGCTTATTTAAAAGTAAAATTTCCAAATATACTATAACTAGCTGGGTAAAGGCATTTTACGAAAAGAAAATATATTCTTCTTTTGCATCAAAACATACCTTAGTGCCTCAAGAGGACGTATTGGAAAAGAGGAGGCAAATGGACCCTCAAAATCTTGAAGATCTTGTAAACCATCCTGAATCACAAGGAAAATCTCAGATACTCTAGAAGATGTAATGGAGGATAGCTTTCATAACAAGTTAATTTGAAAATAGTTACCTCTGAATAAGTTGCAGTACTAGCCTGATTAACCTTTCTGTAGATGAACACTGTGGCTCAGAATCAACAATATCACTGTTATCATTAAGTCTACGATTATTATCCAAGTTTTCTAAGTTGAAGCTGCCATCTGAAGACTTAATCTGGAAGAATAAAAAGAAAAGACTACAAGTTAAAGGACATATATTACTTCCATTATCTATGAAGGATTAAGTATTAGGCAGAAGAAAAATGAAACTACAGAATTTCTGTAAAAGAAGAGAAGTGAACCTCCTTACAATAGCAGCCTGATTTTTTAAGTCCTGTAGATTAAAATTCCATGAACTGATTCCACGTATATACTCTTGCTGCAATAACACATCATCTTCAATGTCATTAATTTACAAATATCAAGACTAGAGTAGAATTTTGTCTCCTATATGTGAAAAATCCTATCATGACACCAAATTTATGTAAATTCGCTTTGCATAAATATATACTCATTACTTTGCCAAGAACATATAATAGGTAAATGACACATGAAGGAGACTAGCCATTTACACGGCCATATTTATTGTTGTGACAAAAATAGAGAAATAAATAAATTAGTATGCATAAAATATTTACTCGCTCGCTACTTCGCCAAGAACTTATAATAGGTATGTGCCACATGAATGAAACTAGCCATCTTACACGGTCATATTTACTATCATGAAAAAAAGTAGAGAAGAAAGGCTTCCTTTAACTCTTGTCCTTCTCAATCTATGCTACCAAAATGGGAGGATCCACCTTGTTGGTCATACACCCAAAGGAAGGATTTGTTAAGAAAGATACCAAGATGTGTGTGTGTGTGTGAGAGAGAGAGAGAGAGAGAGATAAACTTTCACATGGCAGTACCTTTACATTCCAATTTCTATTTAGAATAACAACACAAGCATAAAGCTTCAGAATATTTTAAATTATTGTGTATCTCGAAAGTTGTTTCTGGAGAAGAAAATTAAGTGCAAATTATATTAGCATGGATTTATTTAGACAAGAACTGATATGATACTGGAGTAAAGGCAAATCTACAACAGCAAGATGCCGTAGGCACTTTAGGGATGAAAGAAAAATTTAGAACCTTCAGCACATAGAAGATGAATCAACATACATCATGTCTGGCAGCATTTGAAATATACATGCTATGAAAAAACTCTGAATTCAAGTCAATAAAAATGTAAGTTAATCTACAAAAAGTTCCATCAGGTAAAAAAAATCTTGAACTTAAAGACAAGGGAGAACGGATACCAATAGAAATGAAATGAACATGGTGGTGAATAATGTCTCATTGATTAGAACCTTCAGCACATAGAAGATGAATCAACATACATCATGTCTGGCAGTATTTGAAATATACATGCTAAGAAAAAACTCTGAATTCAAGTCAATAAAAATGTAAGTTAATCTACATAAAGTTCCATCAGGTAAAAAAAATCTTGAACTTAAAGACAAGGGAGAACGGATACCAATAGAAATGAAGTGAACATGGTGGTGAATAATATCTCACTGACGTAAGATCTCTCTTGCCCAAGTTCCTAAAATAACAAAGAGCATATAAGTATACAGTTAAAGCGACTATCAAATTGACATATATGACGGATTACAGGAAATAGTCTGCATTTTGTACACACCGGAAGAACCATGAATCCAAGATCTTGGAGAACAGGCCCTGGCCGATGTAAAATATAAAATGGATAGGTGATTAAGCAACATGATTTACGGACACAGACACAATATACGGCTATGATTCGTTGATTCCTTGGAGACTTCAAAATTTACTACGGACTATCAAAGCTGAACTTCATGCAACCAGTGTGAATAATCTCATCTTCATAAGGAGAGAAGCTAATGGTGTGGCACACAACCTTGCTAGACATGCAGTTGAAAACAATTTGAATTCCTTCTTTTCTATTCCCCCTTTGTGTATTATTAATCTCCTCACCCAGGAATCTGTGTCTCCTCCGAATGTTGTAACCATGCCTTGTGTTTCCACAAGTTAATCTAAGTTCTCTTCTTCTTCAAAAAAAAACACCAGAAATAAATAAATTATTTGTTATTTTGGTCAAAATATTTAAGACAAGATAACTAACGTATTTGAAGCACGAAAGAAACTAGCTCTAATTATACTCTTGGGCGGAATCTAAAATTTACTTCGACTTGAACTTAAAAAGTCAAATTTATTTTTAACAAAAAAATATTTACTTTATAAAATCAAATCCGAAAGAATTTACAAACTGGATTCGCCCTGATCTCTGAATCGATAACTCTCTGTGACACTATTACAAAATTTGATGTTCAAGCATTTACAAACTGGATTCAAATGATCGACAGAAGAACAACACCAGAATCTTACCGATATCGATGTCAGAGAAGATAGTCACTCTCAGCAGAGACAGTCGCCATAGTGTCAGGCCTGGTCGGCCGTCAACCGTGGGACAGTGCCATCATGGGGGGCTCGACACAACCAGTTGGAGCCACTGACTTAAATGTCGACTAACGGCCTTTATGGTGCACCAGAATGAGCTCTCTAGAAGGATAGAGCGGAGTCGGGTTGGGAATTGGCAAGAACCTCGTGTCTCAAGCTATCGATACTCCTCTGAGTCCATCGGCTGAACACATGGTGTGCAGATCAAACATAAAAGTGTTTGGCGTCTTGCTTTGACTTTTAATGATAGAAATCCAAATCAAAAATTCAGAGAAGTGTCGCCAGCACATGAGAAGGATCTTACCTAATGGAGAATTTGCACTTGAGCACGAATTTGAGTTCAACATAACTCACCTGAGGAAAGCCATTGCCATTACCAACTCCTTCGACCTTGACCCTCACAACTTCGGATCGGAACAAAGACTCGACCGGCTGGACCAGCTACGGATCGTCTACCTTTTCTCCGATTGCAGTTGTCAGCCGGTGGACGTGAAAGAGGTCGAAAGGCTGCCGGCGGAGGGAGAGGCAGAACCACAAGGTGGAGTTACTGACGGAGGACTTGAGGTAGCAGACGGTGGTGTGGCAGCTGGCGCCATCCCGGCCGTCGCAGGCAAAAGTGGCGAGCCGTTCCTCGTATATGGTGTCGAGCACGATCTTTAGGGACTCTATGGTGATCTTCAGGTCGTGCTTGGGGAGGAGAAGGGAGTCTCCTTTCTTTCTTGAGAAGAAGAGGTTGAGAGAGGAGGAGGTGACGAAGATGTCGACATCGGCAGCGTTGCGGAGCGAGAGCGAGAGGTTCTGGATTCGAACCCGGATTCAGTCGGAGAGATCGTCAGGGTTAAGGCTAGGGTTAGGGTTTGAGCGGGAGAGGAGGTTGAGGGAGGCGGAGAGGAGAAATGAAGGGGAGGAGATGGCGGAGCGGAGGAACTTGTCGTGGCTGTCGAGAAGGGAGCTAGAGAATGAACGAGAAGAGCTGACTTTCGAGATCTAGGGGTCGGGAAATAAAAACTCAAAGAGGGAATGAAAGTAGAGAGGGAGAAATGAAAAAAAAAAACCTTAAGGATTTGTTTGGTAAATGGATTTGGATTTTGGATTTGGATTTGGAAATCCAAAATTCAAATCCAAATCCAAATCATGGATTTCAAAATACAAATCCAAGTTCAAATCCAACTCCAACCAATCATAGGATTTGGATTTATGATTAATAACTAAATTATAGTCATGATCAATAATTAAGCTATTAATTAATTATGATTAATTATAGTTATTATTAATTATAAAATTAATAATTAACGATTAATAATTAATAATTAACGATTAGTTATTATTAATTATAAAATTAATAATTAACAATTAGTTAATTTTTAAATAAATAACGATTAATAATTAATAATTATAAATTATAATTAATGATTAATAATTATAAATTATAATTAATGATTAGTAATTATAAAATTAATAATTAATGAATAGTTAATTTTTAAATAAATAACGATTAATAATTAATGATTAATGATTAATAATTATAAATTATAATTAGTGATTAATAATTAATAATTAGCGATTAAATTTTTTTAATTAACGATTAATAATTATAAATTATAATTAACGATTAGTAATTAAAAATTAAAAAATAATAATTTTTAATAATTAATGATTAATAATTTTAAAATAAATAACAATTATTATAATTATAAAATTAATAATTAACGATTAATAATTAATGATTAGTTAAATTTTAAATAAATATTAGTTACTTTTTTATTAAGTATAAATTAAATATTTTAAAAATAATAATTATAAATTAATATATTGATGATTAGTAAATTATTAATTAAATTATCATAAAATATGATTCAAATCTTGATTAAAATATTATTAATTAAGTTTATAATAAAATAGTTATTAAAAAATTATTAATTAATATTATAATAATACTAATAGATTATTAATTATGATTATAATTGGATATTAATTAATAAATTATTAATTAAGATTATGGTTATGATTAATAAAATTATTATAATTATGATTAATAAAGTAATAAATTATTAATTAGGATTATTATAAATTATTAATTAATAAAATTATTAATTAATAAATTATTAACTTAGAATATAATTATGATAACTAACTATTAGTTGGTTTTTTATTAATTAACTAATTTTTAACAAAATTATTAAAGAATAAATATTTTAACAAAATTATTAAAGAATAACTAATTTTTAACAAAATTATTAAAGAACAAATATTTTAACAAAATTATTAAAAATAACTAATTTTTTCCTTCCAAATCCAAGTTCTGGATTTTGTCATACTTTCCATATCCAAATCCATCTCCAACCAAACATAGAATTCTGTGGATTTCTTTCCAATTCCATAAAAATCTAAATCTCACCTCCAAATACAGTTTAACAAACAGGCCCTAAGCGAGGAAGTGAAAAAGTCAAGTGGAATTTTTTTTTTAAAATAAAATATATATTCGACAACTTGTCCAGCAAATGAGTCTTTAAACTGTACACGCCGTAAAAGTGCATTGTAATGAAAACTTTTTTTTGTAGTGATACTTTCAATATCATTAAAATATTTATATGTATATTCAAAATTTATGTTGATGCGTGATGATCAATTCCAGAGGAATAAGTCAACTATCATGGAAGGACAATTCGGTGTCAAACCATAAGACATGCTTTGAGTAACGATTAATGTATAGTTCTATGAGGGTTGATCCCCATCGTTTTAATAATAGAAAGGAAAAAAATGTCATAGATGACACACCACATGTCTTTGTCATTGTTTAAACTATATATGACTCTTAATATCGCTATGTCATTGTTAGTCACACGTCTCTTTTTTATTCTCAACACAAAAATGACGTCCATAATTGTTTTCATGACCCATGTCTTTGTAATTGTCATCTTATAGTACTTACCATGACATTATTATTTTTTAATGTCATTAATAAAATTATTAATGATGATCGTATAATTAGATGACATTAAAAGTATCATTAATGACATTTTTAGATGGATGTCATCTATAAAGTGTCATTGTTAACGATTTTTGTAGTAGTGGGCACTCAGCTCCCGTCTCGCCACATGGGCAATATTGTTGTCTCCTTATCATATGATCTTCGTCCGGCAAAAGGCTGTTAAAGGTCAAGCTCTGGCAGACTTTTTAGCAGCCCACCCAAGCTCGGAGTCATCCAGAATATATGAAGGAATCCCAGATGAGGTCGCCGACTCGCATGCAACCTCTTACGATGATATATGGCGAATGTTCTTCGACGGCGCCTCAAGGACCGGACCTAAGGGCAACATCGTCGTCGGAGTCGGGGTGGTGCTGGTTTCTCCTTCCGGGTTGGTGATCAATCGCGCTTACTCCCTCACAGAACCCTGATCTAACAATGTGGCCGAGTACAACGCATTGGTTATTGGCCTCCAACTTGCAAGAGAGCTAGGGGTAGAATATCTTGAAGCATACGGCGATTCGCAGTTAATCGTCAATCAGATCCGAGGTTCATACGATGTCCGCCATGAAGACATGATCCCCTACCACCAAATAGCGATCGACATCATCTCATCATTTGAGGGATTCTTTATCGAACACGTTCCCAGACTCCAAAACATCGAAGCCGATGCCCTAGCAGGCCTTACCGCTTCCTTAGCAGTGCCAAACCATACTCATCATTCGGTGGATGTGATAGGCCACGAACTGGTCTGTCCCAAGAACAACGTTTAATTCGTGGCGAGTTATTCTGCTCAGATGATCGACGAAGTGTCAGACTGGAGACAACCATTCATAGACTTCGTAGTCTACGACATCCTGCCCGAGAACCCAAAGGAAGCTACCTCCATCAAAAGGCATTCTCTTAGATTCTTCTACGATACAGAAACGAAAATACTGTATCGCCGATCCTACGATGGGTTATTGCTTCGGTGTCTATTAAACGCAGAAGCCAAAGAAGCCGTACGCGAAGCTCATGACGGTGTCTGTGGGGCCCATCAGCCTGGCCCTAAATTGCAAGACCGTCTTCGCCGAATGGGTTACTACTGGCCCACGATGGTAGCAGATGCGATAGACTATGCAAGAAAATACAAAGCCTGCCAAGTCCACGCAGACTTCATCCACCAACCATCCGAATTTCTACATCCAACGGTATAATCCTGGCCATTTGAAGCATGGGAAATGGATATCATCGGTCCGATTACTCCACCTTCCTCCCGAGGACATCGCTTCATACTCGCAATCACAAATTACTTCTCCAAATGGGCGGAAGCTGTTCCGCTCGCAGAAGTAAAGACTTCAAACGTGATCAGCTTCTTCATGCATCACGTCATCTATCGCTTTGGACTGCCCCGAAGGATCATCCACGATAATGGTCCGCAGTTTGCAAGCCACGCCTTCTATCGGTTTTGCGACAACCACAAAATTTAGAATATTGCTTCAACGCCATACAATCCAGCAGCAAATGGGTTGGCAGAAGCATTTAATAAAACCATCATCAAGTTACTCAAGAAGTTCGTGTCCTCCAACAAACACGACTGGAACGAGAAGCTTAGCGAATGCTTATGGGCGTATCGTACTACAGTCCAAACAGCCACTGGGAATACACTATTCTCACTGGTGTACAGGAGTGAGGCAGTTCTCCCATTGGAGACTCAAATTCTCTCGCTCCGCGTCGCTCTCACTTACCAATTGACGACGGACGATAACTACCGTCGCCGGCTACAAGAGTTGGAGGCCTTAGATGAAAAACGCCTACTGGCTCAGCAACGGATCGAGCTATACCAAGCACGCATCTCCGAAGCCTTCAACAAGAAGGTTAAAATTAGAACATTCTAAGTGGGCGATCTCGTTCTGGCAGTTCGGAGGCCGATGGTTATGACTCACAAGACCGCCGACAAGTTCCAACCAAAGTGGGAAGACCCATTTATCATTGAGGCTGTATTCTCCAACGGTGCTTACCGCCTCGCAAAACAAAACAGAGACTTGCACATGCTGCCCGTCAACGGCAAGTTCCTGAAGAAATATTATGTCTAAACGACATTTTCCAGATTATCGAGTCATATACCCGCTGGTACCGCTGAACTCATATTTACAAAATTTTAGATTATTGAGTTATGTACCCTCTTGTACCGCTGAACTCACATCCTCCAAATTCTAGATCGCCGAGTCATATATGCTTTCGCACCACTGAACTCATACCCTTCATCCACAAATTTCAGACTATTGAGTTATGTACCCTCCGGTACCGCTGAACTCACATTCTCCAAATCCCAGATGATTAAACTATGTACCGTCAGATACCACTGAACTCATATTCTTCCTCCACAAAAAATCCCAGATTATTGAGTTATGTACCCTCTGTACCTCTGAACTTATACTTTGATTCCAAAATTCCTGGATTATCGTGTTATGTACCCGCTGGTGCCACTGAACTCACACTCCGGTCACTCTTTCAGATAGTAAGTCATGTATGACCATACCTCTGAACTTATTTCTCTGAAAGAGCTCCTCCCTCATGATCCACTACCTGCACTCTCAGTGTACAAAAAGGGTAACAGATCCACAAATTTGCAAAACTACCACGTCGATGTTACCTCTGAGTCGTTTTACTTCTGCCAAAAACAAATCACCCCACTACATAGAACTTCCATGTCTCATTACCTCTAAGTCATTCTATGTACGCCTTCATGGAGCCCACTCCTGCCATGTCCTCATTACCTCTGAGTGGGAAGGCTCCATCGAAGAAACCCTCATATTTGCCATGTCCTCATTACTTATGAGTAAATATGTTGGTCCTCCCTCGACTTATTATCTGTACCAAAAAAAACCCCAGGGTATGCCAAGGATAATAGGTCCACAAATGTCCTCTGTTGACCACAAATATCCTCCGTTGATTCCACTCCTGCCATGTCCTCATTACCTCTGAGTAGGAAGACTCCGCGGTAAAAACCCCATACTTGCCTTGTCCTCATTACCTCTGAGTAAGTATGTTGGTTCCCTTTCATCCTATTATTCGTATCCTAAGCCAGGGTACGCCAAGGATAATAGGCCCACAAATGTCCTTTGCTAAGTTTCATAGTACAGGCCCATCATTTCTCATCATGCCCCGGGAGCCCAGCTGCTCCATGGCATCCTTTCTTCCGATACCAGGAGCGTCCATGACCACCTTACTGTGGAACTGTTCTAGGTATCCCTAATTAAACTTGTTATCCGTACCTGAAACCAAGGTATGCCAAAGGTAACAGGTCCATAAACAAGTCCCCCATCCGGGGCAAACATCATCATAATACCACATGCACAACAAGCAGTACAGGTAAAGGGTAGAATAAAGCATACTCTTTTATTTGGAAGCCAAAAAGCATTACATGTTCTGGGACCATGTCCTCCTCAAAAGGAACATAATAAAAGAAGAAAAGGCCTACTATGGTTTGGCATTACATAATTCCAGGAGGCAGTTCTTCACCAAGGCGGTCCCCCGTTCAAGCTGCTGCTTAGCTCGGCGCTCCGCTTCCTAGTACAACCGGTCCGTATCATCAAAATACATGTATGCCCGCCAGCCATCCTCCATCTTCTTCAGGGCGAGCTCCAGATTGGCAGAAGCTCGACTAAGTCTGTCACCCTCCTGGATAACAAGTCCCTTTTCGGTACGGGCGGCCTCGAGCTCAGACTCTAAAAAGGCCAGCTTTCTCTGGAGCTCGAGGATCTGCTCCCTGGTGTCGATTATCCTGCGGGAGGCGGTCGCTTTCCAAGCTATGCAATCTTCATTTCTACGGCTCAATTGATCGTATAACTGGGACAGATCACGGCGGTTCTTCAGTATGGTCGGCTTGATCGAATCTCAAGCAAGCCTCACCTTCTCTACCGCGGTTATGAGAAAAGTGCACTCTTGATCTATTGTCACAGACAGATCAGCTTACCGCAGCACGTGAAACAGGGTCACAAGTCGATCAGCCTCTAGCAGTTTGGGCTTCAGAAGTGTAGCTAGCCCTGCCCCACCAGGGAGTATTCTATGGATGTCGATTTGGCCACCGGCGCACTGACGAGCCATAGCAAAGGGAGTCCCCACCTCTACAGCTGCCTCGACCCCTTACTTCAGGTGGCGGTAAAAGCTGTCAACCACATCCTGTGATACTTCATCCAAAACTTCTGTAGAGGACGGCGTCAAAGGAAGTGTGGCTGGCAGTGTCGAAGGAGTAGCATCGGAACCTGCCATCCCTGCCACCAAGGAAACAAATTATGTGCAAAAAGACGCATAAATAGCGGCTAGCTCCTCTTTTGCCGCCCGAAGAGCTTGGATACTCGGCAAGGCAGAATGGTTAACCCCCGAAACCATATTCGCAGAGGAGGACGCAGGAAGCATTGTTCCCTGTCCCGGCTGTGCTGCCACTTGGGCCCCCGAACTCGACCCTATTGGAGGCCCCTCAATATAGGTTGGAAGAGAAGGAGGCACACGTGCTTCCATCAGATCCCCTCCGGTAGAGTCCGTCCCGATAATGTCTGTCACCGGCAATAAAGGGACGGGACCTATACGTCCAAAGAAACCATCAATCGACGTAACCCAAAGGATGTGATGATAGAGCAGATAGGCTTCCTCACAAGTTAAGATTCGGCTTATCTTACCAGGGGAGGAGCATGGAGGACGCAGCTCGCTCGCAGCTGATATAGTCTCCTCACCCGCGACCTCCAAGTTGAATTCAACTGGTTTCTCTGCCCCAGCCACCCCTGAAAGGGAGCCAGCCAGTTCAGCGTTACCCCGTTGAAATTCAGCTATCTCAGGGACAGGTGTAGAAGAGCCCCAGTCCCCATGGGTTGAGGACTCAGCAAGGTAGGACTCCTCGGCCGCCTCCGGAAGAACCCCAGCAGAAATGATAGCGGTGCACATATCATTGACCAAAGTGGTCAGGGCCGGATCGACCTCAGCAGTCGGGTCCCGAGAAACCGACTCCTCTGACGCCTACAAAGAGCAAAAGAAAATAATTAGGCCATAGTTTAGAAAAAAAAGGAGAAGGTAGTTGAAATTCAAATCACCTCAGAAACAACGTCAACATCCTCAATAAACAGCCTGTGGTGTCTTACCGCAGCTCGCTTCGTGGAGTAGGTTCTGTCATCATCAGTGAACATACGCCTGCTTCGCTTATGCGAAGGACCAGGAACAGCAGGCGGTTGCCCTACAACTATGTCATCCGGCACAATAGGTGGCTGATCCCCCACTTCCTCGTTCGAGGGATGGAACGAATCATCGGCATCCTACTCATCATCCTCTTCGCCCGCCATCGTGGACTCCGAGTCCGGCACAGGAACCATATTCGCCTTTTTCAGTACCGATAATAAAGATGGTACTCATGTCAAAATTAACGAGAGGCTTGCTTGCCGTAACATGATAGAGGGCCGCCATGTAAAAAATCTCCCCTGACGTATTAGCATCGGGGACCGAGAAGCTAGCTCGGGTATAAACCGCATTGTAATAATGCTAAGCCCTGAACACTGCCCTCAAAGCCTAGGCAAGCACTGGGACAATCAAGGAACAGCTGGCTATACCCGAACTGGCGGGAGAACCTGCTGGGCAAGTAGGGCTCCACGTATACGTTATTGCGGTAATAATATACTAGGTGCACTGGACGAATATTGTGCAGCCAAAGGAGCATTTTCTCAGATAAAAGGAGGGGAGGTTCAATGCCATCAACATGTACACCCCTCACTTCTCTAGCGGTAAATTGAGGAACAGACACAAAGAAGTCGTATCCGTCTACTCTCGCCAACGCCCTCCGACAGGCTGGCATGGTGTCGTATTCCCAAGGCTGACGATGGTATCGGAAAAGGAAAGCGTCATCAGCGGTAACGCCATCTTCTGCTCCGGGCCTCATCAACGACCGATAATGCATCAATAGCCACCCCATTAAATAATGGTAGGGTAGCTCTATTCGCTCAAAGTCCAGTGTCGTCTCGCGGGCAATGACTTTGGACGAAAAGGCACGAAGGCCGTGGTGTATGCTACACACCATGGCCGGAAGAAGGGCCAGCCTGACTCTGAAGACCAGCTTCACGGTCGGGAGGATGAAGTGGCGGCTGATCCTTTCAATGGAACCTGCCCCTCCCGAGACTACGCAGTTCCGTAGCCACACCATCAAGAATCCGGCCAAGAGTGCTTTCTCAGACATCGGCCGGCTACCGTGGTAGAAATAGCTGAAGGAGTTAGTGCGACTCCCAAATTTGTCACTGGTGGACCTCGACCTCTTGGCATTCGATATCAGGTTTTTTTATCTCCTCCTGGGTTTGAGGACCTCGAGAAGAAACTCGGCCAGAGGGACTTGATTTGAAAAGATACGAGACCCAGGACATGGTATGGGGAGCATTCCCTTCTGAGCTATTGTTCTTCTTGATAGCCGTTTGGTGACAGATACTGTGGTGGCATAGCAGTTCCCGGTACACGACAACGAAATCCGAGAATCATCGATCCAGATCCTTGTCACTACCATATTTCTAGTATGAGGGTATTTTTGTCATTTTTGGCGTAATTTAAATTTATTAGAATTTATTTGAATTTATGGGAATTTTTAGGAATTATTTTGGAATTGTTTGGACTAAATTGATTTTGGCTAGTTTGGACCCATGTAGACCAACCTAGGAGCTAACCCTAGTTAGTATGGACTTGGTTAGGTTATGTGACTCTAGTTTAACCTAAGTTAATCCTTCGTTTGGTCATTAGACTCTAGTTAGCATTAGGAATTAGATAAGTCATAAGTCATGACTTATGGTTTGAACCATTAATAAAACAACTTAGCCATAGCCTATGTCACTTGGCCCAAAGCCCAAAAATCAACCTAACCCTAACCCTACCTGATTTGGCCAGCCACCTAAAGCTTTGGGAACCACACCCCTATAAGTACTCTCTTAGTTTAGGGCTAGCCTCTTTAGGAAAGAACAAGTTGAGAAGAAAGGTATTTTCAAATCTTTAGAAATTCATTATAAATCCATTTTAAATACTTTTTCCCCCAAACTAGTTGCATTAGATCCTAAAATCATTATTCTTGCTGTTGGTATTGATTGTTTGCAGGAAGGAAACAACTTGTGGGACTTTTGGTGGCTTGAGGAATCACTTTTTATTGGGTTTTTGAGAGCCTTGTTCATCAATAGGTAAAACCTATTCCAATCCATAAAATTTCTGTTTGTTTGCATTTTAGGAATGCCCTAGCCCTAACCTAACAGTAGGATAGGCTAACCCTAGGTTTTGGATCCATTACGTGTCCGTATTGGACACGTATCAGTCATGTATATAGGGTGTTCGACGAAATGTCCCTAAGAGCTTAATTTTGCTGTTTTAAAATTCTATTTGAAGAGGAATGTAGATCTAGGTTTGCTCTTCGATTTTTGTGAAGGGACCATGGTGGTTTTGTGTCTGTGTCGGGTGCAATTCGGGTTGGACACTGCTGTGCACATTGGAATGAATTCGGTTCATTCCCCTGCTGCACGAACCCGATTGCTCACTGGACATGGCACTAGAACACGTGATTTTCACTGGACACATTAAGACAGTGTCTAACACGACACTCCCCAAGTGGCATGACCTATGGTATCGTGTCGGACACGCACGAGTGTGTGCACTGGATTTTGACTGTTTCGTTTCAGTGGGTTTTTAGGTTCTGTCATGCTGGATTCAGTCACGACACAGGACACGTCGACCCAAATTAGGGTGACACAAACCTAGGGGGACCCTAGGCGAACCACCCTGCAAAGGGACTCGACCCAATTCGTGTCGTGTCGTGCACACGACACGCGTGAACACAACACTGTGAACTGGGTTTTTATTGCACTGGATGTGTTTGGTTCTTGGTTAATTCGTGTTGGACACTTCGTGTCACACTGTGATGGGACACGAACTACATGTATGACACGTGCACACATTGTACTTCATTTACCAACCAATATTAGTTCATTTTAATTAACTTTTGTACATGTTTCCTTCAATACCCAAATTGGGACTGATACGAGCCTGTCAGTTATTTCCAGATTTTTTTGGTTAACTTTGTCAATGATTTTAATCTGTATAAATGCAATTCTCCATATGTTTTACTTCCTAACATTGTTAATCTATATGTAATCTTTTAGATTGTCAAATTTGGGGTGAATTGCATTGAGGATTGGTTGAGAAATGGGGTTTTGAAATAGTAGGCCCAAACTGTTAAAAACTGAAACTGTTATATATTGATTTGGGTTCCTTTCCTATTGTTTTCTAAAATTGAGCTGTACACTGGATATCCCCCACTCCCCACTGTCCGGATTTGGACTGAGCACACACACACCATTGCACTCAAGTTTTCACCCACACACTAAGACACTCTATCACTCACATGTACCCATGTATCACACATACAGTTCTCACATTACACACACACACACAGATTTTCTGAAATTGAGCTTCCCTCACCTAAACACTTCATTCACTGTCACACACTATTGCACACTCTCCCCTCACACACACACACATTGTTACTCTCTTCACTCCCTACCTCTCTATACACATTGCCATATCCTAATTCCTATGTTCTTGTATATGAATGTATTTACATATGTAGGAGATGCATATATGTACCTATATATTATAATATATGTGTATTATAATTAGTGATATGTATTCAGATATGTATATATATAATATAAGTATGTGAGTGTAATGTATAGGGATGTATACCTATATATATGCAATGTATTATGTATATATGAGGATACATATATATGGTAATCATATATATGATGTTATGTGTGGTGTACCTATAGGTAGCCATATGTATATATATATATTTACTATGTGATTTCCATGTGCAGGCCTAGATGTTATATAAGTTGTGTGAAGTTGGTTTGACTTGTGTTATATAAGTTGTAAGTACTTGATATGGGTCTAGTTAGTTAGTATAGCCTTGTTTAGACCATAGTGACCTAGTATAGACTAATGTGGACTAGTGTAGACTAGTTGATCTAATTTATGCTTGGTTGACCTAGTTTGACCATAGTTGACTCAGGTTTGACTTCTAGGGTTGACCAGAGTTGACCAAGAGTTGACTTTGGCCTAGATTGACCTAGAATCATGTAGAATGCATAGTAGGACTTCTTTATACTATTCTGGACTTGTTGTGGCTTGTGCTATTCTGATTAGGAGCCAGACACCACTCCTCGGACAGTACTTTCATATTGGACACTCAGATACCAGGCGAGCACATTCTCTGATCATTTAACATCCTGCTTAGAACTATTTCCTGCAGTAGATTACTTTACTTGTACTATCACGTTGGTCACACGGATTGGTACTATACGGATCCCTTCTTGAGATGTTATCCTTAGGGAGCATCGGGTACTACATGTTCTGTGCGTTTCACTTACATGTCGTATCACTATGCTTCACAGGTTCTTCGATCACTTGTGACATATACTCTTATGATCACAGAGTCTCATAGAATCTCTTATCCCATTTACTGGGTATCCTAGAATCTCCTAGAATCCCCATTTTTGGGACTTCCATGTACCACCCTTTGGGTGCTTTGCGTGGAGTCATAACATAACTTGGTTGGATTCTTGTGTACTGATTGGGGGTACGGGAGAGTAGAAGTAGACATGCGAATACTATCCAAGTAGTGTAGTATCATAATCTCTTCCATAGTGTAGCATCAGAATCTCCTATGCCATTTACATGTCTATGTTGTACTCTGACTCACTAGTCACATGATAGTTCTCTATTTATAGTAGATATTTCTATTACAGCTTTCTCTCTCTGTTTACATACTGCACTTCTTTCAGTACTTGTATCTTACTTTACTGCATGATTATATCTTCTAACCTGCTATAAACTGTTGAGATATACTGTACTCGCTCCTGTCCTGACTGGACCTGTTAAAAAAATTACAGAGGACGAGGAGGAGGCTTGCCTGGACACTTACTACGGGGCAGCCTTAGATGACACCTACGAGCTGGACCCTCAGGAGGACCCAGCTCTAGCTGAGGATATCACCCCGATTGCCTAGACTAGATTAGTTAGGCTTATCTTACTTTATGCAGTCTTGAGACATGTTTTAGCTAGACTATATTTGGAGTTCAGAGTTGTATATATTCTTTCATTCTGTATCTGAGACCATGTACTTCTGGGTATTGCTGGGATTATCTTAGACTACTTTTCATCTATTTATTTCCTTGAGTTCTATTTCATATCGTGCTATCTCTTCCTTAGTTGTGATTGAGTTTTACTGCATGTCACCCCCATTCGGGGAGTATAAACTGTTTAGAGATATATTGTTAGTTGATTGTTGACCTAGGACAGCGTTCTACCGCCGACACTGTGGCATAGGCTGGGCGTAGTTACGTTCTCGTACCTTCACAGTGGGTGCGGGTCGTGACACGTTTTTAGTGGTGGCCCATACAGGTTTAGACTAGAAGTGTAGTGGTATTCGAATTAGAGTATCACTACAGCCTGCAGTAGAATATAGGACATTAATTTTATGGTACTCAATCACTTTAGAAAAATTTCTTTTATTGCCATCTAAATCCTTTTTGTCAGCTGATCCTTTGAATTATAATTGTCCGTCTTTGTTATTTTGCTTCTTTCTCAGAAATTGATACTCTTGTTTGTCTATCTTCAGGATGGTAGAGACTCGATCGTAGCGTGCCATTCATGAGGATGCTATAGAGGGGACTGCTACCTCTCAGCCAGTACGGCGAGGCCAGGGGACTGCAGCTCCTGCCACCTCTGCTCGTATTGAGACCTCGGCAGTAGCAGCAGGGGGTATGCCTTCACCGGCTCGGAGGCAGGACTCGGTCATTCCCGAGGATCCTTTTCAGCAGCCACTAGAGCTGTCAGGACGGGCCGGCGGGACGGGCCGGCCCGTAACCCACCATAACCCACCATTTGGCAGGGCGGGGCGGGCCAACCCACCATTTGAACGGGCCTGAAAATCCCAGCCCAGCCCAACCCGCCGGCGGTCCGCGGGCCAGGCGGGCTAACCCGTCGGAGCCAAGGAGCAAAATTAAAAACTGATTCAACAGCCAAGGAGCAAAATTGGCATTTGGCAGAAGCAAAATTGCCAGGATCAATTCATTCATAACATAAGTAACAAGCAAATCATCAAAAGAAATACACAGATCATCAAAATTGCCACTTTGCCAGGATCAATTCATTCATAACATAAGTAACATAAGTAACACAATCATTCCAACTTGGCCAGGATCAATGCCCGCCAAAAGAAGTAAATAAGTAAGCAAAATCTGAGAGAGTACAAAATATGGCACTCAATGCCCGCCAAAAGAAGTAACAGAAGTAACACAGATCATTCGGGGTCGGGAGTCGAAACTCGGGGAGTCGGGATGCTCGCTCGGAGACCTCGGAGTCGGGACGGGAGAAGACTAAGGTCGGGAGTCGTTGACGCAATGATGCGGGAGGCGCGTGAGTCGGGACTCAAGTCAGGAGAGAGGAGACTCAGGCGTGCGACGTGACGACGTGAGTCGGGATGCTCGGCTGCTCGCTGAGTCGCTCCGGAGACTTCAGGATCAGGAGAGAGGAAACTAGGGTTAGGGAATATGGCGGGGCCTAGGGCCGGCTGGTTAGAAAGTTAGAATAAAAATAATGAAGACAAATAGTAGTGGCTTACTGTTACTGGCTTGTGTTGTCTGTTGATATACCAATATACCAACCATTAAGTTATTACACATTTATTATTTATGCATAACAGTAGCAGGCCCGCATGCTAGCCCGCCCCGCCCAAGCCCGCCCCGCCCAAGCCCGTGGCCCGCACGGGCCAACCCACCGAGGCCCGCTGTAAAATGGGCCTCTAATTGTATAGCCCAACCCACCTTTTCTATTGGCGGAGCAGGCCGGCCCAACGGGCCTGGCCCGTTTTGACAATTCTAGCAGCCATCGCCTCCAGGATACATGGACGCAGCTCAGATGTTCGTGTATTTCTAGCAGTTCATGGACAGACAGCAGGCTCGACAGGACAGGGGCATGGAGTTGGCCGTCACGACAGTCGCAGCTCGACCAGTGGCATAGCAGCCGAGGACACCGGAGATCGAGCAGTTTCAGAAGATGAGCCCCAGAGACTTTCTGGGGACAGAAGGGATCCTATATGCCAATGAGTGGATCGAGCATATAGAGAAGATCTTTCGCTTGGCCAGGATTCCAGCACATCTTCAGATCGAGGCCACAGCTAGCCGGATGCGAGATCTTGGTCGCACCTGGTATCAGTCAGACCCCAGGGTGGGGGTACCTGGGCAGACTTGGGAGCAGTTCAAGGGCTTCTTCAAGAAGAAGTTCTTCCCAGATTCAGCACTCAGAGCCTTGGAGTCGTAGTTCGAGAGCCTTGTCCAGGGGAGTCTCTCAGTGGAGTACGCCGGAGAGTTTGGCCGCCTCGATAGGTTTGTAGAGGGCTTGAGCGAGACGGCGAAGGCATAGAGGTTTCGAAAGGGTCTAGTCAAGGAGGTTAATTCCTTGACCAAGGGCAACCGGGATGCTACGTTCGAGGAGATCTTGACAGGAGCCCTGTTGGCAGAGGATGATCTTGAGCTTAGGCTCAAGAGGGGAAGAGACCCAGTTGGAGGCAGCAGCAGCGGGGGCCAGGCCAAGAGGCCCCACTTTCAGCATCAGCAGCTGAGGCAGTTTCAGTCGCAGCTGATCCAGCAGAGGCCAGTTCAGCCGCAACAGCCGAGACAGCACCAGCAGGGTCAAAGACAGGGAGTCACTTGTGCCTACTGCAAGAAGCCTGGGTACGTCTTCAATGAGTGCCAGAAGAGGCTGGGCCAGTATATAGTGTGTGGCTCAGCAGACCACCAGATGAGGGAGTGCCGCATGGGACGAGCAGCCCAGAGAGGAGGAGTCAGAGCTCCAGCATGCCAGCAGAGGGGACCAGCCCGGCCGATGCAGCAGCAGAGGTTCGTCCAGCACTAGCAGCAGGCCTGGGGAGGCCAGCAGGGGCAAGCTTTTGCCATGGCAGCAGAGGATGAGGAGGTCATAGGAGAGCTGATCGCAGGTTCGATTCTTCTCGACTCCAGTCCAGCATTTGCATTATTCGATTCCGGTGCTTTGCATAGCTTCATATCAGTATCTTTTACGATTAGACACAGTATTATAGCTGAATCGTTGCCTAGGACTTACAAAATCATGACCGGGGGTGGCATTATCCTCGTGAGTGATGTTTGTAAGGGTCGGAGAGTAATTTTGGGAGGCCGTGAGTTAGAGGTGAGCCTGCTCGTAATGCCATTGCCAAACTACGATATAGTACTAGGCATGGATAGGTTGAGCAGGCACCACGCCAGCATTAATTATAGAGGGCGTAGAGTTCTCTTCAGAGCACCGGGGGAGCCAGAGTTCGAGTACTCCAGACGTCAGACAGAGCAGAGCAGCAGAGTCTTCTGTGGAGTCTCGGTCGAGGAGCAGACGATTCCACACCCCTTGATAGTAGATTATATGGATGTTTTCCCAAAGGAGTTGCCGGAACTGCCACCAGACAGGGACATAGAGTTCTCGATAGACTTGGTTCCAGGAGCGGAACCCATCTCTCAGTATGTCTATCGGGTGAACAACAGCGAGCTGGTGGAGCTGAATAAGCAGTTGGATGAGCTACAGGACAAGGGCTTCATCCGCTCGAGTTCGTCACCATCGGGTGCACCAGTATTGTTCGTGCCGAAGAAAGATGGGTCAGTACGCATGTGTATTGACTATAGGGCACTCAACAACCTTACGCTCAAGAACAAATACCCACTGCCGTGGATCGACGATCTATTTGACCAGTTGAGCGGAGCTCGGGTATTTTCTAAGATTGATCTGAGGTCGGGATATCACCAGGTGAAGGTGAAAAGGGAGGATATTCCCAAGACCGCTTTCAGGACGCGGTACGGGCAGTTCGAGTTTTTGGTTATGCCGTTTGGGCTAACCAATGCACCAGTAGTGTTTATGAATCTTATAAACAAGGTGTTCCACCAGTATCTGGATCAGTTTATGGTGCTGTTTATTGACGACATCTTGGTATATTCCAAGACTGAGGAGGAGGACGAGAAGCATTTGAGGATCGTGCTGGAGACTCTCAGGAAGGAGCAGCTTTACGGGAAGCTCTCCAAGTGTGAGTTCTTCTTAGATCGGGTGGACTTCTTGGGGCATGTGGTGACTGGAGATGGTATCTCAGTTGACCCCAAGAAAATTGTAGCAGTTGAGGCATGGGCAGCGCCGACTTCAGTTGTTGAGATCAGGAGTTTCCTGGGGCTAGCAGGGTATTATCGGAGATTTGTGCAGGATTTCTCTCGGGTTGCAGAGCCGTTGACTCGGTTGACCCGGAAGGATGCTGAGTTCGTTTGGTCAGGGGAGTGTCAGGCAGCTTTTGATGAGTTGAAGAAACGGCTTACGACAGCTCCGATTCTAACATTGCCTTCAGGATCGGGTGGTTTCACTATTTATAGTGATGCTTCAGGGAAGGGGCTGGGTTGTGTGTTGCAGCAGCACGGGAAGGTGATTGCCTATGCTTCTATGCAATTGTGTCCCCATGAGAAGAACTACCCTACCCACGACCTGGAGCTGGCAGCAGTGATATTTGCTCTGAAGCTGTGGAAGAATTATCTGTATAGTGAGAGGGTGGAGATCTTCACAGATCACAAGAGCTTAAAGTATGTATTCACTCAGAAGGAGTTGAACATGAGGCAGCGCAGATGGTTGGAGTTGATGAAGGACTTCAACATTGCACTGCAGTATCATCCAGGGAAGGCCAACGTGGTTGCCGATGCCTTGAGTAGGTATCCGACAGCCATATGTTTGACCATGGATCGGCATTTACTTGCCGACTTGGAGAGCCTTGGGATTGAGGTGATCGTGTCTGGAGTGCAGATGCAGCTATGGGAGATGCAAATTTAGTCAGACTTGGTGGAGAGGATCAAGTCAGCACAGTTTGAGGACGTTGCTCTGCGGTGTCTCCGAGAGCAGGTTCGAGCAGGATTACTGGAGGGCGAGTTTTCTATTACAGAGGATGGTGCCTTGAGGCACGGTTCCAGGTTATGTGTGCGCAGAGGAGATCTCAGAGAGCAGGTTATGCAGGAGGCCCACAGATCTCAGTACTCTATACACCCGGGTGCCAACAAGATGTACCGAGATTTAAGGGAGCACGTTTGGTGGTCAGGGATGAAGCGGGAGGTGGCTCGCTTCGTGGCTAGATGCTTGGTCTGTCAGCAGGTCAAGGCAGAGAGACAGAGGCCCGGTGGATTGTTGCAGCCGCTGCCCATTCCCGAGTAGAAATAGGAGCATATCACTATGGACTTTGTATCAGGATTGCCGCGCACACCAGGAAGGAAAGACGCGATTTGGGTCATCGTTGACAGGTTGACCAAATCGGCCCATTTCTTGCCATTCAAGGTGGGTACGTCTACAGAGAGGCTGGCGGAGATGTATATGCGGCAGATAGTCAGGATTTACGGGGTTCCAGTCAGTATCGTCTCAGATCGGGATAGCCATTTTACTTCCCATTTCTGGAGGAGTCTGCAGACCAGCTTGGGCACTCAGCTCAAGTTTAGTACTGCATACCACCCCCAGACGGACGGACAGTCAAAGCGGACTATTCAGACCCTTGAGGATATGCTGCGGACGTGCGTCCTGGACTTTGGAGGTTCCTGGAAGGATCATCTTTATTTGGTAGAGTTTGCCTACAATAATAGTTTCCAAGCCAGCATTGAGATGTCACCTTTTGAGGCTCTGTACGGGCGTAGGTGCCGTACACCCTTATCCTGGGATGATGTTGGTGAGCGAGCTTTACTGGGGCCAGAGATGGTTGTTGATGCGGCCGAGAAGGTGAAGCTCATCAGGGATAGACTTCGCATGGCGCAGGATAGACATCGGTACTGGGCCGATAGCCACCGGAGGCCCTTGGAGTTTGAGGTACAGATTAGAGTAGGATTAGATTTAGGTTTCCTTGTTTGTGATTTTTGATCATATTGTTTATTATAATTAATTGATACCTTGCTTGTGATTAGGTCGGAGACCAGGTTTTCTTGAGGATATCTTCGACTTGTGGTACGATATGTTTCAGTAGAGGCGGGAAGCTTAGCCCGCGCTTCATCGGCCCTTTCGTTATCAGCGAGAGAGTCGGTGACGTTGCATACAGGCTAGACTTGCCGCCTGTACTAGTGGAAGTCCACAACATATTTTATGTATCACAGTTGAGCCAGTACATAGCTGACCCTAGCCATGTGCTCGATCATTCAGAGATAGAGGTTGGGCCTTCTCTCAGCTATCCAGAGCAGCCAGTGGAGATTCTGGATCGACGGAAGAAGGTTCTGAGGAACCAGGTGATACCCTTGGTGTACGTCGCATGGAGGCATCATTCTCCAGGAGAGTCTACCTGGGAGCGGGAGGATGAGATGCACGAGCGCTACCCGTATCTTTTTGGACCTTGAGGTATACTTTCTATCCTTCTCAACAGTTGCCTTTCGCCTTTCAATTTCGAGGACAAAATTCTTTTAAGAAGGGTAGATTTATCACTACCACATTTCTAGTATGAGGGTATTTTTGTCATTTTTGGGGTAATATAAATTTATTAGATTTTATTTGAATTTATGGGAATTTTTAGGAATTATTTTGGAATTGTTTGGACTAAATTAATTTTGGCTAGTTTGGACCCATGTAGACCAACCTAGGAGCTAACCCTAGTTAGTATGGACTTGGTTAGGTTATGTGACTCTAGTCTAACCTAAGTTAATCCTTGGTTTGGTCATTATACTCTAGTTAGCATTAGGAATTAGATAAGTCATAAGTCATGACTTATGGTTTGAACCATTAATAAAACAACTTAGCCATAGCCTATGTGACTTGGCCCAAAGCCCAAAAATTAACCTAACCCTAACCCTACCTGATTTGGCCAGCCACCTAAAGCTTTAGGAACCACACCCCTATAAGTACTCTCTTAGTTTAGGGCTAGCCACTTTAGGAAAGAACAAGTTGAGAAGAAAGGTATTTTCAAATCTTTAGAAATTCATTATAAATCCATTTTAAATCCTTTTTCCCCCAAACTAGTTGCATTAGATCCTAAAATCATTATTCTTGCTGTTGGTATTGATTGTTTGCAGGAAGGAAACAATTTGTGGGACTTTTGGTGGCTTGAGGAATCACTTTTTATTGGGTTTTTGAGAGCCTTGTTCATCAATAGGTAAAACCTATTCCAATCCATGAAATTTCTGTTTGTTTGCATTTTAGGAATGACCTAGCCCTAACCTAACAGTAGGATAGGCTAACCCTAGGTTTTGGATCCATTACGTGTCCGTATTGGACACGTATCAGTCATGTATATAGGGTGTTCGACGAAATGTCCCTAAGAGCTTAATTTTGCTGTTTAAAAATTCTATTTGAAGAGGAATGTAGATCTAGGTTTGCTCTTCGATTTTTGTGAAGGGACCATGGTGGTTTTGTGTCACTCCCCGTTCCCAGAATGCGTATTTTTATACATGTACAACTCATGAATATTTATTTTAGTATTTATCATGTATTATCATGTATTTAAATTCCTTTAATTTCATGTTAATTAATTATCTGCTCTTTAATTTACATGTTAATTAATTTCTTGCAATTTTATTATCTGCGTTTTATTCCCTGCAATTTTATTCCTGCATTTTAATTTTCTGCTTTTTACCTCTTTGCCTTGCTTACGGGTTGGCCTTGGATGAGCCCCCCTTAAACCCGGCCCAATAGCTCCCATCTACCACCCCCTTTGCTATTTAAAGCCACATCTCCTTCTCTCTCTTCATTACTCATTCTCACCATTACTTCTTCTTCTTCTTCCACACCACTTCTCCACCTACCAGCAGCAGCAGTAGGCAAGTGCAATCTTGCTTCTCCATTATCCATTCTTATGGATCATTACTCTTCCTCTCATGATCTTGAGATAGTTTAGTGCTTGGGATTTTTGATTTCTGTGGCTTGTTTTCTCTAGATCTAAGTTTGAGCATTCTCGGCTGTTCATGGGTTTTGGTCCACCAACTTAGCGTGTATTTCTGGCACTGGAGTGAAGGCTCCATAGGACTTGGAGTTTGGGAGACGTTGTACGCACACGTTCTTACGTGCTCGCGTAAACATCAGCCCTTTACGTCCACGTTCTTACGTGCGTGTGTGTATTTTTAGTCACGCACACCTTCTTACGTGCGTGCGTGTATTTTTAGTCACGCACACGTTCTTACGTACGTGCGTGTATTTCTTGTCACGCACACGTCTTTACGTGTCTGCGTGAATTCTGAGTCACGCTCACGTCTTTACGTGCGTGCGTAGATTTTTAGTTACGCTCATGCCTTTGCATGCGTGCGTGACTTTTCACGATCATACTGTACTTGCGTGCGTGACTTTTCACGATCACACTGTACTTGCGTGCGTGACTATTCACGATCATGCTGTACTTGCGTGTATGACTTTTCACGCTCACGCTGTGCGTGCGTGGATTTCCTATCACGTTCACTCTGTACGTGCATGAATTTCCTATCACGTCCACGCTATGCGTGCGTGAATTACTTATTACCCTTCACGCTATATCACGCTCATACGCTCATGCTTGCCAGCGTGAATCATGCTTCATGCTCACGCTGTACGTGCCAGCATGAACCACTTTTCACGCTCCCTCCTTCATGCTAGACTTGGCGTGACTTATTGACCTTAGCATAGACTTGTTGGCGTGACTTCCTGACTTTGGTGTTTCTATTTTGTTCTCTAACTTATTCAGTTAATGATGGCACGATAATTCTCCTATTATATCCCTACGCCTTTTTACGAACTTGATAATCTTAGCATGTTAATGATTGTGTATTAGTGCCCTGTGTCTTGATTGATTGATGGATACCTAGTAAGACCGGAACTTAACCTTGAGAGCTATAGACTCGACCCCATTTAATGCTAATTGACTTTCATGCCTTGTCACCATTGATGACGATGGTTGTCTTGACTAAATTGATCATGCGTTCCTAGTTGGAACTAAGAGACTGGCTAGTTGTCTTATTGAATTGAATGAATGAGACACGTTCATGTTAATAAACTATTGTAATCGACTGGCTGATCCCGAATATTGACATACATGCACATGCAGGCTTCAATCTATTTATTTATTTATTTACTTATTTATTTTACAAAAGAAGCATGTGTACTTTATGGTCAAGGTATGATTACTCCGTAGTTAGTTTGATTGTTGCATTACGCTATGTAAGACCTACAACCTAACCGTACAGGCATCGTTGTAGAGTTGTGTATATCGTACCCCGTACAAAAGTACTCATTTGAATGACCATGATCGACGGCATGGGATTTCACTCAACGTAGGGACTATTAAGTTAAATAAAATAATGATGGCATGGAGAGAATGGATTCCCGAGTTCTTACATGGCAGCCCCCTTAGGACGAGTAGTACCCGACGGGCCGGCTGGTTCCCACAGATACTGTAAATCTGCCACACGGATAGGGAACAGTATCTGCTTTTATTATTATTGTATATTGTATATTGAAGATGGGCGTCCTGCTGGGACTCGTCTAATTCATGCATGGCGTAATTGATTGACTGGATAGACTAGCCTTGCTCGCACATAGTGAGAATTGAGGAATCCCTATTGCATAATTCCAGGATAACTTGGAACTCACATTAGCAAGTCGTAGTAGTTGATTGGCCGTTCAAGATGATTTGTTTGTGTACTGCACTACTCTGTTACCTAACTGGGATGATCAGAATGTCAGGACATGACGGGCCAACTTCTGTCCTTGTTTGGTTGGGAGGTTGGTTCGAAATGTCGTGATGTGATGTGAATCCTAGTGGAAAGCAGAGATCTATTATCATTATATTCTCTTACTTACTGGTTTAATCCTTCATATCGTCCTTCCTTGTGGTACTTGCTATTAGAGGTCTAACCTCTCTGGTTTTGTATGGCCAGATTTAGAGCCGGTTCCCAAGGACTCAGCTTACTTCCACCTCCAAGATGGTCAATACTAGGGGAATGATCGCAGGAGGACTCGAGTGGGTTCCTTACTTCACCACTCGTTTTGTTGTTTACTTTATACCTTAGCCGTTTGGCACCGACATGTTAGTCGGATTGTCTTGTACTTACTTTTGCATAATTGTAACTAAGTCAGACTGCAGCTGATAACAATTGTGTACACTTTGCTATATGATCTGGCTATGTTTTATAAAGCCAGATCTCAAGAACATTTTGACTGAGCGTTTGGGACGCCTTACTGCTTTATCTTAGATGTTCTCTATTTCTGTTTCCTTGTTCGAATGATTGAGACAATAGATGTGAAGTGACCATAGAAAAACTTTTATGTAGTATGTACCCCCTCGTCTGGTTAGACAGCATTGATCGTATTATACGGTATTCATCTACCCGTAATACATAGCTGGCTGAGTCATTCCCCCGCTCTCCAGTATTCTGGTTCTGGGGCGTGACATGGTTTTAGTGGTGGCCCATGCAGGTCTAATTTCAGACTTGTGGGGTATTTTGATTTATAGGATGTCTCAATCACACGTGTTCCTCCTTGATCTCATGATTCGTTGTTCTCAACCCTTGCTTGACATTCCGGTATCCTTTGACTTCATTGATCCTCCATGTCCGATTGTTTGATTGCTTTCTAGTCTCTTTTCTTAGGGGCACTTCGTCCGTATTGGTCAGAGCTGGGCAGCAACAACAAGGGCAACATGAGCAACATGACCAGGTTGGTCAGCAGCAAGGGCCAGTCTCACCTCAGGAGACTATCCAAGAAGAAGTGATAGTAGAACCAGCAGCTGAACCGCGGTATCCGGAAGTTCCAACACCACCCATAGTTCCACCTACCCCTGTGGAAGTGGACACACCAGCCCTTCTGGAGATCATGAGAGGAATGATGGCTGCTCAGCAACATCAGATGTTGGTCCAGCAGCGCATGCACACTCAGCTATAAGAGCAGAATGTGTTGCTCAACCAAGGATTGCAGACGGCTTTGGAAAGAGGAGTGAGGACTGATTCAGGAGCATCAGCCAGGTTTTACAAGTACAACCCCCGTCGTTTCGAGGGCACGGAGGATGCCATCTCAGCAGATGCATGGCTTAAGGATATGGAGGCTATTCTGATAGCAGCTAAGGTACCGGCAGAAGAACGTGTAGATCTAGTGAAGTTGTTACTTCAGGATCTCGCACGTGATTGGTGGGAATCAGAGGAAGTGGGCATCAGACGTCCTGTGGCTTGGGACGATTTTACTACAAGATTCAAGACCAAGTACTATGGAGTTGTGGCACGGTTTGAGCTACAATAGAAGTTTATCAACCTCAGGCAGGCCGGCAAGACTGTAGATGCTTATGCAGCAGAGTTTTGCAGATTGAGTAGATTCGCCCCAGAGATGGTAGCAATGGAGAGCCAGAGGGCCATGAGGTTTCAGCAAGGGTTTTATCTTGAACTCTTACAATTGATAGAGGGGTACAATTACCAAACTTTTGACGAAGTATTGACGGCAACTCGAAGGCACAAGATAACCATTCAGAGGCTTGCGACAAGGACTGGGGGTCAGAAGAGATCCCACAGTCAGATTGAAGGAGAAGGGGGAGCAGCGCCCCGAGCAACAGCACTATCCACTGGCATTCGTATCTACGATGTGGCGATACGAGGACCAGCACCACCCAGGCAGCAGCAACAGCAACAGAGGAAGAACCAGCAATTCCCGGCGGGCTGCACTTATTATGGAAAGATGGGACACACTAGAGATGTGTGTCGGACATTGAATGGACTGTGTCTGATATGTGGAAATCCAGACCATCGGGTTACCACATGTCCCATGAATTCGAGGTCAGGAGGACCAGGGCAATAGTTTCTTGCTCTGCCAGCACCAGGGGCAGGCCAGTATCGAGGACCAGCGGTGGCAGTAAGGCCGTTGGCACAGCATCCATTAGTACCGCAGGCTCAGATGTTTCGGCAGCAGGGGCCGTCGATGCAGCAATACCAGCATAGACCATCCCAGCATCATCAAGGAAGGGGCCAGCAACAACATCAGGCTAGGCCGCAGTATGGGAACCAGCAAGGAGGTCGAGGGCAAGCATTCACTCTTTTCTTAGAGGAGGCATTGGCATCGGGAGATGTTGTGGCAGGTAACATTCTCGTCGCCTCATATCCCGCAGTAGCATTGTTTGATTCGGGAGCATCCCATTCATTTATATCTGCACAATTTGTGACACGACTAGGAGTGGAGTTCGAGGCATTGCTAGGGAGGTTGAATATACTAACTGGTAATGGGCTCGTGGGAGTTAGTAGAGTTAGTTTAGCATGTAGTGTTGTAGTGTACGGGCATCCTTTACCCACCCGGTTGATAGAATTTCCTGTTGGAAATTTCGGCTATATCTTAGGCTGTCGTAGAGGGAGTGTATCTTTTGATATTCCAGGCATGAAGAGATTCACCTTAGTCAGATCAGAGACAACTCAGCAAGAGCAGGGAGTAATAACGGCAATGGAAGAAGTTCAGATTCTGAAGGTAGTTGAAGAATTTCTAGACATATTTCCTGAAGAACTTCCAGGTCTACCACCTGTCAGAGATATTGAGTTCAGTATAGAATTGGCACCTGGAACTAAACCGATATCAGATCGAGTTTACAGAATGGCAGATTCAGAGCAGGCCAAGGTATATCAGCACATAGAGGAACTGAAGGAGAAGAAGTTCATCCAAGCTAGCGTATCACTATGGGCAGCACCAGTGGTACTTGTGGAAAAGAAGGATGCATCATCCAGATTGTGCATTGACTACAGGAAGCTTAACGCAGCAACAGTAAAGAACAAGTACCCATTACCCAGGATTGATGACTTATTTGATCAGTTGAGCAAGGCTAGAGTTTTCTCCAAGATAGATCTTCGTTCAGGGTACCATCAGGTGAGGGTTCGGAAGGAAGATATTCCCAAGACAGCATTTAGGTCGAAGTATGGGCATTATGATTTCTTAGTAATGCCGTTTGGTTTGACCAATGCTCCAGCGATATTTATGGATTTGATGAATCGCATCTTTATGCCATACTTAGACCAGTTTGTCGTTGTGTTTCTTGACGACATTCTCGTATACTCTGCCAGTGAAGAGGAGCATGAAGACCACCTCAGGAAAGTGTTACAGGTTCTGAGAAAGAACCAGTTGTATGCCAAGCTCAGCAAGTGTGAGTTTTGGTCAGATCACATTTCATTTTTGGGTCACATCATATCAGGAGCTGGAGTAGCAGTAGATCCCAAGAAGATAGAAGCAGTAGAGAGTTGGCCAGTACCCAAGACCGTAGCAGATGTGCGGAGCTTCTTGGGATTAGCAGGATATTACAGAAGGTTTGTGTCAGACTTTGCAAGGCTTTCAGCACCCATGACCCGCTTGACCCGGAAGGATGTACCATTCGTTTGGTCAGCAGAATGTCAGGCATCATTTGAGACTTTGAAGCAGAAGTTGATATCAGCACCTATTCTTACATTGCCAGTTGGATCCGGAAGTTTTACAGTATATTGTGATGCGTCAGGTAAAGGACTTGGATGTGTCCTTATGCAGCATGGGAAGGTGATAGCATACGCATTTAGGCAGCTTCGGGACCACGAGAAGAATTACCCAACTCATGATTTGGAGTTAGCGACAGTAGTATTTGCTCTGAAGCTATGGAGGTATTACTTATATGGTGACCGAGTAAAAATGTACACAGACTATAAAAGTCTGAAGTACATCTTTACTCAGAAGGAACTAAACATGAGGCAGAGAAGATGGCTGAAGTTAATCAAGGATTATGACGTGGAGCTTCAGTATCATCCAGGCAAGGCTAATGTAGTAGCAGACGCTCTCAGCAGGAGAGGCGACGCATTTATGTTGACAACACAGAGGCATATCTTAGAAGACCTTCAGGAGATGGGCATCGAAGTTATACTTCCTAGTGATGTAGGAGTTCTAACAAGTCTGCAAGTTCAATCCGACTTGGTAGACAGAATCAAGACAACTCAGGCACAGGACCCAAGGATTCAGAAGCTTAGGGCAGAATGTGAGTCAGGACTCAGGAAGGAGATGAGAATTCATGAAGATGGTACACTTAGGTTTGGATCGCGTCTATGTGTGCCTAGTGGAGATATCAGACAGGAGGTTATGGCAGAAGCTCACAGTTCTCAGTATTCTATTCACCCTGGAGGGACCAAGATGTACCAAGATATCAAGCAGCATTTCTGATGGAACGGGATGAAGAGGGAGATAGCTAGATTTGTTTCCCGTTGCTTGATATGTCAGCAAGTGAAGGCAGAACAATAGAGGCCAGCTGGGTTATTGCAACCGCTTCCTATTCCGGAATGGAAATGGGACCATATTACAATAGACTTTGTGGCCGGTTTACCTAGATCACCAAGTGGTAAGGACACTATTTGGGTGATAGTGGACCGACTTACAAAGGTAGCACACTTTCTTCCTTTCAGAGTAGGGCAATCTACAGAAAAGTTGGCAGAATTGTATATGCAACAGATAGTCAGACAGCATGGAGTCCCTGTCAGTATTGTGTCGGATCGAGATACCCACTTTACATCACATTTTTGGAAGAGCTTACATCATAGTCTGGGTACTAAGTTAAGATTTAGCACGACTTACCATCCGCAGACGGATGGGCAATCAGAAAGGAGGATTCAGACTTTAGAAGACATATTGCGAGCTTGCACTCTAGATTTTGGAGGGTCTTGGGAGAGTCACCTGCACTTGGTCGAGTTCTCATACAATAATAGTTATCAAGCCAGTATCCAGATGGCGCCATTCGAAGCACTATATAGTAAGAAATGCAGGTCGCCGCTTGCATGGGATGATATCGGGGAGAGGAAGATGCTAGGCCTAGAAATGATTGTTCAGACGGTTGAAGTGGTTAAGGGAATTAGAGAGCGGCTTCGTGTTGCGCAGGATCGACATCGTCATTGGACGGACCAGCATCGTAGGCCGTTAGAGTTCTCTGTTGGGGACCACGTATTCTTGCGGATCTCACCTACTCGTGGGGTCATTAGATTTGGCGTTCGCGGGAAATTGAGTCCGCGGTACGTGGGCCCATTTGTTATCCTTGATCGGGTAGGCGATGTTGATTATCGTTTATCCCTGCCACCTTCGTTACGAGAGGTGCATGACGTGTTTCATGTATCTCAATTACGTAGGTATGTATCGAACCCAAGTCATATCCTCGATCACTCTGAGCTGGTTGTTGGTACCAACCTGTCTTACGAGGAACAGCCTGTGTCCATTTTGGACCGAAGAGAGAAGATACTCAAGAACCGAACAATTAGTCTTGTCCGTGTTGCTTGGGGTCATCACTCCTTAGGAGAGTCAATGTGGGAATGTGAGGATGATATCCGATCACGGTATCCACACTTATTTGACTCATAAGGTATATCTCTTTCTGTATACCTTGATTGTCCTGATTCCTCATGCTTATCACCTTATGGGTAGAATTGCTTGATATCGTAGATTGATGGATTTACATATATGTTACTTGCTATGGACATTGTAAAACGATTGCTTGATTGAATTGCTTGTACTTAGATTGGTTTAGCCCCGATGTTTCTATCTTGCTTGAATTTGAAATTCCGAGGACAGAATTTTTTCAAGGTGGGTAGAGATGTCACTCCCCGTTCCCAGAATACGTATTTTTATACATGTACAATTCATGAATATTTATTTTAGTATTTATCATGTATTATCCTGTATTTAAATTTCTTTAATTTCATGTTAATTAATTATCTGCTCTTTAATTCACATGTTAATTAATTTCCTATAATTTTATTATCTGTATTTTATTCCCTGCAATTTTATTCCTGTATTTTAATTTTCTGCTTTTTACCTCTTTGCCTTGCTTTCGGATTGGCCTTGGATGAGCCCCCTTAAACCCGGCCCAATAGATCCCACCTACCACCCCCTTTGCTATTTAAAGCCACATCTCCTTCTCTCTCTTCATTACTCATTCTCACCATTACTTCTTCTTCTTCTTCCACACCAATTCTCCACCTACCAGCAGCAGCAGTAGGCAAGTACAATCATGCTTCTCCATTATCCATTCTTATGGATCATTACTCTTCCTCTCATGATCCTGAGAGAGTTTAGTGCTTGGCATTTTTGATTTCTGTGGCTTGTTTTCTCTAGATCTAAGTTTGTGCATTCTCGGCTGTTCATGGGTTTTGGTCCACCAACTTAGCGTGTATTTCTGGCACTGGAGCGAAGGCTCCATAGGACTTGGAGTTTGGGAGATGTTGTACGCATACGTTCTTACGTGCTCGCATAAACATCAGCCCTTCACGCTCACGTTCTTATGTGCGTGCGTGTATTTTTCGTCACGCACACGTTCTTACGTACGTGCGTGTATTTTTAGTCACACACACGTTCTTACGTACGTGCGTATATTTCTTGTCACGCACATGTCGTTATGTGTCTGCGTGAATTCTGAGTCACGCTCACGTCTTTACGTGCGTGCATGGATTTTTAGTTACGCTCATGCCTTTGCATGCGTGCGTGACTTTTCACGATCACGCTGTACTTGCGTGCGTGACTTTTCACGATCATGCTGTACTTGCGTGCGTGACTTTTCACGATCATGTTGTACTTGCGTGCGTGACTTTTCACGCTCACGCTGTGCGTGCGTGGATTTCCTATCACGTTCACTCTGTGCGTGCGTGAATTTCCTATTACGTCCACGCTGTGCGTGCGTGAATTACTTATTACCCTTCACGCTTTTTTACGCTCATACGCTCATGCTTGCCAGTGTGAATCACGCTTCACGCTCACGCTGTGCGTGCCAGCATGAACCACTTTTCACGCTCCCTCCTTCATGCTAGACTTGGCGTGACTTATTAACCTTAGCATAGACTTGTTGGCGTGACTTCCTGACTTTGGTATTTCTATTTTGTTCTCTAACTTATTCAGTTAATGATTGTACGATAATTCTCCTATTATATCCCTACACCTTTTTATGAACTTGATAATCTTAGCATGTTAATGATTGTGTATTAGTGCCCTGTGTCTTGATTGATTGATGGATACCTAGTAAGACCGAAACTTAACCTTGAGAGCTATAGACTCGACCCCATTTAATGCTAATTGACTTTCATGCCTTGTCACCATTGATGACGATGGTTGTCTTGACTAAATTGATCATGCGTTCCTAGTTGGAACTAAGAGACTGGCTAGTCGTCTTATTGAATTGAATGAATGAGACACGTTCATGTTAATGAACTATTGTAATCGACTGGCTGATCCCGAATATTGACATACATGCACATGCAGGCTTCAATCTATTTATTTATTTATTTACTTATTTATTTTACAAAAGAAGCATGTGTACTTTATGGTCAAGGCATGATTACTCCGTGGTTAGTTTGATTGTTGCATTACGCTATGTAAGACCTACAACCTAACCGCACAGGCATCGTTGTAGAGTTGTGCATATCGTACCCCGTACAAAAGTACTCATTTGAATGACCATGATCCACGGCATGGGATTTCACTCAACGTAGGGACTATTAAGTTAAACAAAATAATGATGGCATGGAGAGAATGGATTCCCGAGTTCTTACATGGCAGCCCCCTTGGGACGAGTAGTACCCGACGGGCCGGCTGGTTCCCATAGATACTGTAAATCTGCCACACGGGCAGGGAACAGCATCTGCTTTTATTATTATTGTATATTGTATATTGATGACGGGCGTCCTGCTGGGACTCGTCTAATTCATGGATGGCGCAATTGATTGACTGGATAGACTAGCCTTGCTCGCACATAGTGAGAACTGAGGAATCCCTATTGCATAATTCCAGGATAACTTGGAACTCACATTAGCAAGCCATAGTAGTTGATTGGCCGTTCAAGATGATTTGTTTGTGTACTGCACTACTCTGTTACCTAACTGGGATGATCAGAATGTCAGGACATGACGGGCCAACTTCTGTCCTTGTTTGGTTGGGAGGTTGGTTCGAAATGTCGTGATGTGATGTGAATCCTAGTGAAAAGCAGAGATCTATTATCATTATATTCTCTTACTTACTGGTTTAATCCTTCATATCGTCATTCCTTGTGGTACTTGCTATTAGAGGTCTAACCTCTCTGGTTTTGTATGGCCAGATTTAGAGCCGATTCCCGAGGACTCAGCTTACTTCCACCTCCAAGATGGTCAATACTAGGGGAATGATCGCAGGAGGACTCGAGTGGATTCCTTACTTCACCACTCGTTTTGTTGTTTACTTTATACCTTAGCCGTTTGGCACCGACATGTTAGTCGGATTGTCTTGTACTTACTTTTGCATAATTGTAACTAAGTCAGACTGCAGCTGATAACAATTGTGTACACTTTGCTATATGATATGGCTATGTTTTGTAACGCCAGATCTCAAGAACATTTTGACTGAGCGTTTGGGACGCCTTACTGCTTTATCTTACATGTTCTCTATTTCTGTTTCCTTGTTCGAATGATTGAGACAATAGATGTGAAGTGACCATAGAAAGACTTTTATGTAGTATGCACCCCCTCGTCTGGTTAGACAGCATTGATCCTATTATACGGTATTCATCTACCTGTAATACGTAGCTGGCTGAGTCATTCCCCCGCTCTCCAGTATTCTGGTTCTGGGGCGTGACATTTTGTGTCTGTGTCGGGTGCAATTCGGGTTGGATACTGCTGTGCACACTGGAATGAGTTCGGTTCATTCCCCTGCTGCACGAACCCGATTGCTCACTGGACACAGCACTAGAACACGTGATTTTCACTGGACACATTGGGGCAGTGTCTGATACGACACTCCCCAAGTGGCATGACCTATGGTGTTGTGTCGGACACGCACGAGTGTGTGCACTAGATTTTGACTGTTTCGTTTCAGTGGGTTTTTAGGTTCTGTCATGCTGGATTCAGTCACGACACAGGACACGTCGACCAAAATCAGGGTGACACAAACCTATGGGGACCCTAGGCGAACCACCCTGCAAAGGGACTCGACCCAATTCGTGTCGTGTCGTGCACACGACACTCGTGAACACAATACTGTGAACTGGGTTTTTATTGCACTGGATGTGTTTGGTTCTTGGTTAATTCGTGTTGGACACTTCGTGTCACACTGTGATGGGACACGAACTACATGTATGACACGTGCACATATTGTACTTCATTTACCAACCAATATTAGTTCATTTTAATTAACTTTTGTACATGTTTCCTTCAATACCCAAATTGGGACTGATACGAGCCTGTCAGTTATTTCCAGATTTTTTTGGTTAACTTTGTCAATGATTTTAATCTGTATAAATGCAATTCTCCACATGTTTTACTTCCTAACATTGTTAATCTATATGTAATCTTTTAGATTGTCAAATTTGGGGTGAATTGCATTGAGGATTGGTTGAGAAATGGGGTTTTGAAATAGTAGGCCCAAACTGTCAAAAACTGAAACTGTTATATATTGATTTGGGTTCCTTTCCTATTGTTTTCTAAAACTGATATGTACACTAGATATCCCCCACTCCCCACTGTCCGGATTTGGACTGAGCACACACACACCATTGCACTCAAGTTTTCACCCACATACTAAGACACTCTATCACTCACATGCACCCATGTATCACACATACAGTTCTCACATTACACACACACACAGATTTTCTGAAATTGAGCTTCCCTCACCTAAACACTTCATTCACTGTCACACACTATTGCACACTCTCCCCTCACACACATAAGTTTTCACACACACACACATTGTTACTCTCTTCACTCTCTACCTCTTTATACACATTGCCATATCCTAATTCCTATGTTCTTGTATATGAATGTATTTACATATGTAGGAGATGCATATATGTACCTATATATTATAATATATGTGTATTATAATTAGTGATATGTATTCATATATGTATATATATATAATATAAGTATGTGAGTGTAATGTATAGGGATGTATACCTATATTTTTTTTTTTTATATATATGCAATGTATTATTTATATATGAGGATACATATATATGGGAATCATATATATGATGTTATGTGTGGTGTACCTATAGGTAGCCATATGTATATATATATATATATATTTACTATGTGATTTCCATGTGTAGGCCTAGATGTTATATAAGTTGTGTGAAGTTGGTTTGACTTGTGTTATATAAGTTGTAAGTACTTGATATGGGTCTAGTTAGTTAGTATAGCCTTGTTTAGACCATAGTGACCTAGTATAGACTAATGTGGACTAGTGTAGACTAGTTGACCTAATTTAGACTTGGTTGACCTAGTTTGACCATAGTTGACTTAGGTTTGACTTCTAGGGTTGACCAGAGTTGACCAAGAGTTGACTTTGGCCTAGATTGACCTAGAATCATATAGAATGCATAGTAGCACTTCTTTATACTATTCTGGACTTGTTGTGACTTGTGCTGTTCTGATTAGGAGCCAGACACCACTCCTCAGACAGTACTTTCATATTGTACACTAAGATACCAGGCGAGTACATTCTCTGATCATTTCATATCCTGCTTAGAACTATTTCCTGCAGTAGATTACTTTACTTGTACTATCACGTTGGTCACACGGATTGGTACTATACGGATCCCTTCTTGAGATGTTATCCTTTGGGAACATCGGGTACTACATGTTCTGTGCATTTTACTTACATGTCGTATCACTATGCTTCACAGGTTCTTCGATCACTTGTGACATATACTCTTATGATCACAGAGTCTCCTAAAATCTCTTATCCCATTCACTGGGTATCCTAGAATCTCCTAGAATCCCCATTTTTGGGACTTCCATGTACAACCCTTCGGGGGCTTTGCGTGGAATCATAAAATAAGTTGGTTGGATCCTTGTGTACTGATTGGGGGTACGGGGGAGTAGAAGTAGACATGTGAATACTATCCAAGTAGTGTAGTATCAGAATCTCTTCCATAGTGTAGCATCAGAATCTCCTATGCCATTTACATGTCTATGTTGTACTCTGATTCACTAGTCACATGATAGTTCTCTATTTATAGTAGATATTTCTATTACAGATTTCTCTCTCTTTTTACATACTGTACTTCTTTCAGTACTTGTATCTTACTTTACTGCATGATTATATCTTCTAACCTGCTATGAACTGTTGAGATGTACTGTACTCACTCCTGTCCTGACTGGACCTGTTGAAAATATTTCAGAGGACGAGGAGGAGGCTTGCCTGGACACTTACTACGGGGTAGCCTTAGATGACACCTGCGAGCTGGACCCTCAGGAGGACCCAGCTCTAGTTGAGGATATCACCCCGATTGCCTAGACTAGATTAGTTAGGCTTATCTTACTTTATGCAGTCTTGAGACATGTTTTAGCTAGACTATATTTGGAGTTCAGAGTTGTATATATTCTTTCATTCTGTATCTGAGACCATGTACTTCTGGGTATTGCTGGGATTATCTTAGACTACTTTTCATCTATTTATTTCCTTGAGTTTTATTTCATATCGTGCTATCTCTTCCTTAGTTGTGATTAAGTTTTACTGCATGTCACCCCCATTCGGGGAGTATAAACTGTTTAGAGATATATTGCTAGTTGATTGTTGACCTAGGACAGCGTTCTACCGCCGACACTGCGACGTAGGCTGGGCGTAGTTACGTTCTCGTACCCTCACAGTGGGTGCGGGTCATGACAATCCTCGAATTCCTCGTTTGTCGGGGTGTATACTTCAAAGGCCTCGCCCCCCCATGGCAGCTTAGAAACATCATACATTTCATGGAGAGCAAGTCCCAACTTCCCTCTAGGCGCGAAGAAAGTTCCCGTCTGCCGGTTATACATTTCCAAAAGAGCCATGAACAACGACTTGTTGACGGGTAACCCGTAACAGGTGCCCCGGATGGCATAATAGAGGTCAGTCTCCCGAAGGAATGCCTCGTATTTTCTCAGGATCCATGAGGTCAGGTTGGCCCACGTAGGGATGGGGTGTATCCAGTTCAGCAGCGACAACCTGCCAACAGGATAAGACCCCTTGCGAGCGAGCTGATTCAGGAAAGTATCGGCTAGAGTAAACGTGAAGTTGGGACCAGATACGTTTATGAAGGTACCCAAAATCAGTCCCATCACGCTCCGACTGACCGAGTCCCTGCTCGCATATGCTGACCCAATTTTTTTGTTATAATGGATGTTGCCCACGAACATCCCCGATTGGGTTGGAGTTAGGGAGCCCACCATCTTCCTGCTTAACGGTACCATATTGAACCACGAGAGGGGAAAATGACGTTCCATTTCGGGAATATGGATCTCCACCCCGTCTACAGTAAAGTCCCAGCTCTCAGAAATGTCCAGCACTCGGGGGTTCTTTATGGATAGAGCATCCCCGAAGAGAAAGGCTGGTTTCAAATACTCTCCTTCCAGCCTTTCCGAGTTCATCATAGTACAAAGAAAGTGGAAAGGCTGGTTATTGATGGCGCTCACCCTCTCCAGAGGCTCATCGGCGGGAAGCTGATCTGACACACGTCGAACCAAGTCGTCGAGCTGCACACCCATGGCATATTGGGCTGAACCCACCAAAAGCTCTCCTGCTGGATTGATTGGCAGATCTACTGAAAAAAGAACAAAAGAAACATGATTAAAAGATGGTTAAAACGAAACCACTTGAAGTTTCTTAAAAAAGCTCCTATGAGCCTATGTGTCTCGGTTCGACGTAGCCTTATGCGGTCCAATGCAGTTGGGTTTCATACGGCACTGCTTCGATAGAGCCTATGCGGCTCGGTTCAACGTAGCCTTATGCGGCCCAATTCAGTTAGGTTTCATGCGGCACTGCTATGATAGAGCCTATGCGGTTCGGTTGAGCTTATGCGGTTCTATTTAGCAGATGAGCTTATGTGGCATGACTTAGCGAAGCTTTATGCGGTCCAGTTCATCAGGAGCTCATGCGGTCTCGTTCAATGGGACATCATGCGGTTCAAATCAAGAAGTGCTCCTGCGGCTCAAGCCCTTCTCATGAGGCTCAAACACAGGGCATGCACCATGCGGCTCGGATATGAGAAGGTCATGCGGCCCATGCAACATATGCGGTTTCATCATGTTAAACTTGGGCAGTTCAATAAAGACGAAGGATGAAGGCTTGTGCATAAATTATGCAACAGAGCCATGGTTTTTAGGGTTCAAAGCATTCAATATTCCATCCAATCTTTACCCTTAAAAGCAGGGTGGACGTCAGGGTGCACCTCAGGCGTAGTGGCCGACGAGGAAGCTGCTTTCTTGTCCTTCGCAGCAGCAGAGGCAGCCATGGAAGATTTGGGGGCCATTATCGTCCGACGGTTGGAGAAGGAAGACAAAGGAAGAAAATTAGGGCAGCAAGAGTTGAAGACGAGAGAGAGAGTAAAGAAGTCTCTCCGACTGAACACGTTCATATTTATAGGCAAAAGGAGGGCGCTTCGATCCACGTGCAGCAAGAAAACTGACTCTTCGGTTATCGAGACGAACCGACTAAATAAAGGCCAAACTCTTGGGATCTTCCCCCGAAAAGCGGCTTTAAAATCTGACAGCAAATCAAAGGCAATTATTGCAAAAGATTTGCACATATGGCAGGATGACGTGGCAAGGAACTCATGCGGCCAGACAGCCTATGCGGCCAGGAAGTCCATGCGGCTGGTTTGTCAATGCGGCTCAGATGGCCATGCGGCTGAGGAGGCTATGCGGCTGGGACATCCATGCCGCCAGAACATCCTATGCGGCCAAAGGAGTTTATTCATAGCCATGTTTCTTATTCAAAGTATTTCAATTTTGCAAATTGAAACTTTGAAGGGGGTCTTGTAGAAGCATAGAAAAGAATAAAGAAAGGTCCATGCGGCCAAGGATCCCCATGCGGCTCAGAGAGCCCATGCGGCTCAGGGGACCATACGGCTCAAAAGTCTATGCGGCTCGAAAAATTCCATGAGGCCTAGAGAGGAGCCACGTGGCCTTCAACAGCTCTTTCCTTCGTCTTTTGCTGCATTTAATGACCTGACGACTGACAGCTCTGACAATTGATAGCTCTGACATAAAGGAGCAAATAATGACTGACATAATGGCGCGTTCCTAGAAAAAAGGAGAAAATCTTCTCACCGCTGGCAGAATCCATCAAATCCCGAGGCATGTGGCTGATACATTTATGCGACCGCCCACTTTATGCGGCCGCCCATCTTCATGCGGCTGCATCCTTTATGCGGCCGCCCATCATCATGCGGCTACCCACTTCATGCGGCCGCCCATCTTCATACGGCTGCATCCCTTATGCGGCCGCCCATCAGCATGCGGCTGTCCACTCCCATGCGGCTACCCATCTTCATGCGGCTGTTCATCCCCATGCGACTGCCCATCTTCATGCGACCGTTCATCCTCATGCGGCCCACTCATATGCGGCTCTGCCAAGATGACCCAGTGGAGACATGTGGCACTTTTCATGATGATTGAGACACGTGGCAGTCTTATCTTCCTGGAATTATGGGTGCTAACAAATTCTAACAAAATCAGATTTGTTGCAATCACCATAAGTGCCCAGATCAAATCAAATCGAGCAAATTAGACACGTGGCAGGCCATTACAAGTCGTGAATATTCCTGGCAATCAACATTTATTGTCCACAGAGATTTAATACAATCACATTAATTGTATAAATATATTATATTCGAGATGGACGGCCCAGATTAATTAACTCTCAGGCCACCGACTTTTGAGAATGGGCAATCATTGCAAACCCTAATGATGCCCCCCACTCTTATAAATAGCAAGGTGCCATTCCCTTGCAAAGCCCCCCCGGATCCAGAGAGAATCAGAGAGAGAATATATAGAGATCGAAAGGACAGAGGAGCATATACAGAGGCAACAAGGAGAGCATTTCTTCTTCAACGCCAAGCAGTTTTTCTCCAGAGCTAAGGCTGCACCCGATCGTCCACGGAGTAAGGCAGAGCTGCCGTCGCTTTTCCGAGCCTCTATCGTCACCCCCCAGAATCTAAAATAAACAATTGTACTAAGATTGATGTACCTAGGTTTTCGTCCCTAGGCTTTCTTTGTACAAGCGAGTTTGTATTATGAGTCTAAGTTCAGTCCTCCTATATAAATTATTATGTACTTTTACAATCAATGGCAAACACCTAATGATAGGATGTGGCGGTGCTAACTCCTCAACTGTCGCACAATAGTTCGACTCTAGGCTGATCTCCGGTCCTGTCCTACTGACACTGAATGGTGTCGTGCCTGGGGGACTGAATAGAATACTACCCTCATGGCAGTCTATAGCTGCGTGAGCATAGCTAAGCCAATCCATCTCCAATATGATATCATACCCGGGGAGTGTTATCACAAAGAATCGTCCTCCAAACTCTCTCCCAGCTATAGTAATAAAGCATCTATAGATAGCCTTAATAGGCACTGGTCCGCCTCCCGTTATTACTCTACTTATCTCCTCGGTAGATGTAGCTACTAAGTGGTGTTATGCAAAAACTCTAATGACAGGAAGCTATGAGATGCACCAAAATCAAACAAGCATAGAGCTAGAAAAGTTTGCAAATAAACATGACCTGTGATGACGTCGGCTAAATAATCTGGCTCCAAAACCTGCTCCGGCTCCGCCTCAAGAGCCAGACTGTAAGCCTTCCCCTGGGGTCCCTTCTGCTGCTGCAGATGTTGCCCGAATCTCTGCTGCTGCGTCGAAAGTGGCGGTCCGACGGTGGTCCGGCACCTGGTACCCTTGCGTCCCGAAGCTGATGGGTGATAGACCCACAAGCTAAATACTGCCCCAACTTATTCCTACAGATGGAAGCATCATGGCCTAGCCTTCTACAGAATGAACACATACCTCCCTTCTGCTGTCGTGGTCCTGAGGCTCTAACTGGTGGGGTCGGATGATGTGGTGTAGGAGGATGGTATGTCTGCTGGTGCGGTGCCGGTGCTCTCGGCTGGAAAGCCTGACGCTTGAAAGGTCCCTCATGGTGTACGGAAGCCGGCCTCTTGTAAGATAGAAGACGCTCCTCTATACTCCATGCCAACTCTAGGCTCTAGTAGTAGTCAGTCGTCCCGTTCGCCACTAGGAGAATGCTAATGTCTGGAACTAAACCATGGCAAAACCGACGCGTCATCTCCTCTGGGTCTGCAACCAGACTAGGAGCGAAACGGCTCAAACGACTAAACTCTGCTTCATATTCGTTAACAGAACGGTTCCCCTGCTGGATGTTCTGGAATCGTAGCCCCATGGCTACCCTAGCGGTGGTCGAGAAGAATTTCTTCTTAAATTGGATCTTAAACTGATCCCAAGTGGCCCTCCCTCTCACGAATAGTGGCTCATTCCTGAACCAAACTCCTGTCAAGTCTGTCAGCAGAAATCTCGCTGCCTCGACCTGGAGGTCACACGGCAACCTAGCTCCAAGGAGCTTTCTCTCTACCGAGTCTAGCCAGTCATCTGCTACTATGATGCCCTAAGTCCCCATGAACTCCATGGGGTTCAAACCCATAAAATCCTTGATGTTCCCCGCTCTCTACCGTAACTCTACCGGTGGTGGGACCGTGGTACGCTCCTCAGAATGCTCAATGCTCTGGCGGAGTAGGGTGGTCTGCTCCTGATGGGTCGTTAGGAACCCCTGGATCAGAGTGAGCAGTTGGTTCCCGTCGAGAGTGACGGAAGCCTGGGCTGGTATAGTAATAGGTGGTGGTAGGAGTATCGGGTCCTACTGGGACTATAATGTGGAAGGTGGTGGAGGAATCTGGGTTGGTGGATTTGTAGAGTGGGGAAGTATGGTAGGTGGAGGTGGAGGTGCATCGGTCAACTGGTTGACCGCCTGGATAGGAAGTGTGCCATTCTCACGTGTGGCATACTGGGATGAGCGGGTGAGCACCATCTAATAAGTAAAAGAACTTATAAGGACTCCTTTAAGTAAACAATCATAAACAACAAGAAAGTCTAATTTGTAATAGCGAGCATACGATGCGATACGTTTCCTATGTTGCAATCCTAGTAATCCTCTAGGCATTCTAAAATGTTATTCCTAGTATTGTCTAGTTACCTTAAGTTCCTAATTGCAGGCATGCTTGGTACAATGACGTAACCAAACAATTTAGTCAGGACCTGCATGGGCCACCACTAGAATCATGTCACGATCCGCTACCCAAATTATTGGGCCGGGCCGAGTCATGTCCAGCCTACGCTTGAGATAAATCATAGTTGTTGTCACGACCCGCACCCACCGTGAGGGTACGAGTACGTAATACCGCCCAGCCTACGCCGCAGTGTCGACAGTAGAACGCTGTTCTAGGTCATGAACTAGAACTAACTAACATGAAATACTCTCAAAAAAGGAGGCCAAACACAGAGGTACAACTCAATCACAATCTAAGGTAGAATGTAGCACGATGAAATAGATAAGAAATCCTCAACTGAGGTACAACAGAAATGAAATAACATAAATTAACCACTACCAGTCTCAACATCTCTAAAATATACAACTCTGAAAATAAGGATAACAACTAAACATGAAAAAGAAAACAATCTAGACTATCTAAACTATGCAATGGTATCATCCTCAGCAGCTGCCTGAACCTCCCCAGGGGTCCAGGTCGCGAGTGTCATCTAGGCAAGCTCCAAAGTAAGGGGTGCAGGGTTCCTCATCATCCTCTGTAAAATTTTTAACAGGTCCAGTCAGGACGGGAGCGAGCACAATACATCTCACGCAGATCATAACAAGTTAGAGAATATAAACATGCAAGAGAGTACGATACATGAAACTGAAAGAAATATATGATGTAAACAGGAAGAGAACTGTAATAGAAATATCTACTATAAGTAGAGAGCTACCAGTGACTAGTGATTTAGAGTACAAAGTCGACATGTGAACGGCTGGATTTGCACATAAATATACTAAAGAGGCGCACATGGCTATACTACTTTGGAATTGTTCACATGACTATTTATACTCCCCCATACCCCAATCAATACACAAGGATCCAAACAAGTTATGTTACGTACATGGTTTTCACATGAAGCCAATAAATGGGTGCACATGAAGTATACATGAGAGCTCATACATGAGTGCACATGAAGTTCACATGGGAGCCCATAAATGGGTGCACATAAAATTCACATGAAGGCTCATAAATGAGTGCACATGCAATATAGGTTATACATGAGATACATGGGAAACATGACCGATTCATGGGAGCACATGAGAGTACATGAACATGCATGAACGAGCATGAAGCACATGAGAAACATGGATAACATGAGAGCGAGGAATACATGATGTACACGAAACACATGACACAATGTATCCGATGCTCCCGAGGGGGATAACATCTCAATGTAGGGATCCATATAGTACCAATCCGTGATAATATTGTGACAGCATCAAATAAGGTAAACTAGAGCAGGAATATAATTCTAAGCAAGTTATGAAATGATCAGAGAATGTACTCGCCTGGTATCTGAATGTCTGAAGTAAATGTACTGTCCGAGATGAGGTACCTGACTCCTAGTTAGAGCAACGCAAGTCAAGATGTATACAAGGGATGATAATAGTAGTCTACAATGCATCTACATGCTGTCTAGGTCAAACTAGACTAAAGTCAACTCTGGTCAACTACACTAATCAAACTAGGTCAACTAGGTCAAGACTGACTCAAACAAGTCTAATAAGTCTCACTAGGTGTCACGCCCCAGAACCAGAATACTGGAGAGCGGGGGCAGACATAGCCAACTACGTATATAAATGGAATCTATCTCGCTATACGGTCACGGTTGTCTAGATACATGAGGGTTTATCTACAAGCCAACAGTCTCTTAAGGTCATGAACAAGCCTAGTGTCTCAATCACAAGCAAGTAAGTAAAAGTCATAAGATGTATGATCATTAAATATACAATAGTAAGGCATCCCAAATATTACATATTCAGTTGATCATGAAGCTAGTCGTTACAAAATGTCAGGACTAGCAAGAGTTTAGTCATACATGATCAACCCTAGGATCTGTTAATCATGTTACAGCCCGTAGGCAGACAGTAAGTAAGTGCAATCGAGCTAAACAGGTGCTCGTCGGCTAAACGCCTCAAAAGAATATTTTTACAAGGGAGTGGGAGAGCAAAATAAAACCCACTCGTTGCCGGGATTCCTTCTAGTGTTCACCATTTGGCAGGAAGGTTGGTAGATCCTCTGGAGCTGCTCCGAAATCTGGCCACACAAAACCAGCTGGGTCAGACCCCAGAAAGAGCAAGTGCCACAAACGAGGCTTCACTTAAGAACTATAACCAGCAATCAGCACAAGATACAAATAAAAGTAAGAACTGGAAATAAAGAAAATACACCAGGATGATATACGATGAGATAACCATGGAACTATTCAGATAACCAGGTTACAACCCGTAAACCAAACAAGGACCGGGGTTGTAACACTTCGTCTGAACAGAACTTGGAATTCTCACCATTTATCGGTAAAATAAATACAAGCATTCTGGTCATTCAATAATCTAGAACAGGATCAGGACAAGACTAGACTGGTTAGACTCCGTCCAATCACTTCACGGCCAAGCAAGAATTATGGCTTGATACTTTAACTAACTAGGGTTGTCACAAGCCTAATTACTAACAAGATGCAGTAAGATTATTCCACAGCCACAAGCCCTGCAGACCATCCAGGTTACCCGGGTTAAAAGATTAGAGTTGAATTCAGGTGGGTACATCGTCCAGGAAACGAATGTACCCTTAGGTAGCTTTGAGGGTGCAATACATGACAGTGTGCTGGAAATGTGCCCTACTCGACGGCAGGCTACAGATCCCAAGGCGTGCCCAGGTAACGGGATTGCCTGTAGCTGGGAAATCTCGTCATGACTAATGTATTTATCTAGTTATTAGCCTTAGTCTATTTTAGTAGGTACTCCTGACCGTGGTACTCAGGAGTCCCTGTCCTAGACATGATGCAAGACAGGACTTGTCTATTTATACAAACACAATCGCCCACGGTGTCCAGATTAATTATACAGGATATAAAATGGACGTTAAATATCTAATAAAATATCAATATACAAGGCTATAGAAGATCCAGGGTAAGTAGGGTCAGGTCCAGTTGCGCCTAAACATCAGGTTGCGCCTGAGTCAGACTGCGCTTAAGTCAGGCTACGCTCAAGTCAGGCTACGCTCAAGTCAGGCTACGCTCAAGTCAGCGTACGCTCAAGTCAGGCTACGCTCAAGTCAGGCTACGCTCAGGTCAGGCTACGCTCAGGTCAGGCTACGCTCAGGTCAGCGTATGCAAGACATACGCTTCCAAAAGGCAGCATATGTACTCCATACGACTCCTCTTCAAGGCAGCGTATGAGGTCCATACGACTCCTTGTCAAGGCAACGTATGAGATCCATACGACTCCTTGCCAAGGCAGCGTATGAGGTCCATACGACTCCTTGCCAAGGCAGCGTATGTAAGACATACGCCTCCAAAAGGCAGCGTATGAGTCAGACTGCATTGCGCTAAAGAGCGCGCACAGCTCAGTGGCGTAAGTTAAAAGGCTCGTGCACACTGCTCACTATCTTCTCCAAATCAACAGGAACTCTATGGTTGAACCCAAAGCTTCAAAAGTCCATAACTTGGTCAAAATAAGTCCAAATCCAACTTTTTAAAGGTCAAAATTTTGTAGAATAAAATTCTCTACAACATGGAATCATCAAAACTTGAAAACAAAGAAGTTTGATAGATCAAAACCACCAAAATTCGAAAATAACTAATTTTTAGATCTACAAAAATTAAAGCCTCAAAATGGAAAATGACAAGTTCTAATGTGTCTTAGAAACATGAGGAGAAGCTAATGGAACAATAAAATTGGGCTCTCTTGTGGAAGCAAGTTGCACTTGCCTAGACCTCTCTCTCCCTCTCTCTGGTAGGTGAAGGGAGTAAATGGAAGAAGAAGAAGAGATTAATAAAGAGAGAGAAGAAGAATAGGTAATAAATATGAGTGGTGGTGGTAGGTAGGGGTTCACCCCTTGGTTCATGATGAACCAAGAGCAATCCCAAACCGAACCAAGCCAACCCAAACCAAGAACAAACCAAGCCCAGGAAGGAAATTAAGCAAGAAAATCATGCAATACAAGAATAAATACGTACACGTATTCCAGAAATACGTAATACGAACCACAGGCATTACAACTCTATCCACCTTAAAAGAATTCCGTCCTCGAAATTTAATCAAGAGGCTAGAGGAGCAATAACAAGCTACATTAATCACATGCAAGCTATAACTAGGCAGACAATCACTCATTCAAGCAAGGAATCGAAGGCATGAGGCATAAGAAGACATTATACCTCACGAGTCAAACAAGTCGGGATATCGCGATCGAATATCATCCTCACGCTCCCACGTTGACTCCCCCAAAGAGTGATGACCCCAAGCAACTCAGACTAACTTGATAGTCTTGTTCTTGAGGATCTTCTCTCTCTGGTCCAATATAGACACGGGCCTCTCCTCATACGAAAGGTTGGTACCAACAACCAATTCCGAATGATCCAGGATGTGGCTCGGGTCCGGGATATACTGTCGTAATTGGGATACATGGAACACGTCATGCACCTCGCTTAGCGACGGTAGAAGAGCGAGACGATAGGACACATCTCCTACTCCCTCCAGAATGTCAAACGGTCCTATATACCTAGGACTAAGCTTGCCTCGTACGCCGAAACGAATGACGCCACGGTTAGGCGAAATCCTCAGGAATACATGATCGCCGACCGAAAACTCGAGAGGGCGCCGATGAGAATCGGCCCAATGGCACTGGCGATCTTGGGCAACTCGAAGATGATCTCTGACTCGCCTGACCACTTCAACTGTCTGGGCAATCATTTCTTGACCGAGCATCTGTCTCTCTCCAACATCATCCCAGGCTAGCGGGGATCTGCACTTCCTATCATACAGTACCTCGAACGGTGCCATCTGGATACTGGCCTGGAAACTGTTGTTGTACGAGAATTCCACCAGGTGCAAGTGATCTTCCCATGAACCACCGAAGTCAAGTGTGCAAGACCGTAACATGTCTTCAAGAGTCTGGATCGTGCGCTCCGACTGGCCATCTGTCTACGGGTGATATGCTGAACTGAACAGGAGATGAGTTCCCAAACTCTCTTGCAAGCTATGCCAAAAGTGCGACGTAAATCTTGAATCTCGGTCCGAGGTGATACTGACTGGCATACCGTACAATCTGACAATCTGCCGGAGGTACATCTCTGCTAACTGAGCCGTCGACTGACCAACTCTGAATGGAAGAAAGTGAGCCTTTCGTGAGCCTGTCAACTATAACCCAGATAGCATCTCTACCAGCTGGGGATCTAGGTAGTCCAGTCACAAAATCTATGGTCACATGCTCCTACTTCCATTCTGGAATTGGTAAGGGCTGAAGAAGTCCAGCCGGTCTCTGATGTTTGGCTTTAACTTGTTGGCAAACCAAACACCGAGAGACAAACCGAGCTATCTTCCGCTTCATGCCATTCCACCAGAAATGCTGCCGGATATCACGGTACATCTTCGTACTGCCGGGATGGATGGAATACTGCGAACTGTGCGCTTCTGACATGATCTCTTATAGGATATCTCCGCTGGGTACACAAAGACGCTTACCATGTCGAAGTGTACCATCCTCATGAATATATAACTATGGTCTTCGTCCTGTCTCACACTCTGTTCTGAGTCGCTGAAGCTTGGAATCTGCCGACTGCACCATCCAGATCCTCTCGACTATAGTGGACTAAACTTGCATACTGGCCATCAAGGCCACACTGGAAGGGAGAACAACTTCAATACCCATCTTCTGAAGATCTGCTAACAGCTCTGGTTGCGCTGTTAGAAAATAAACTCCCGCTCTCCTGCTCAATGCATCCGCAACAACATTGGCCTTCCCAGGATGATACTGCAGGTTGACATCATAATCCACAAGAAGCTCCAGCCACCTTCTCTGACGCATGTTAAGATCCTTCTGGGTGAAAACATACTTCAGGCTCTTATGGTCGGTAAAAATCTCCACCCTGTCTCCATACAAGTAGTGCCTCCACAACTTAAGTGTAAACACCACTGCTGCTAGCTCCAAGTCATGGGTTGGGTAATTCCTCTCATGATCATGAAGTTGTCGTAACGCATAAGCTATTACCTTCCCATGCTGCATCAGAACACATCCTAAACCTCTGCCTAAAGCATCACAGCACACTGAGAATCCTCCGGTCCCATCTGGAAGCGTGAGAATAGGAGCTGTTATCAGGCCTCGCTTCAACTGCTCAAAAGAACTCTGACACTCTGCTGTCCAAGCAAACTGCACATCCTTACGGGTCAACTGCGTCAATGGCGCTGAAATTCGAGCAAAATATGAAACAAACCGCCGGTAGTAGTCGGCCAATCTAAGAAAACTACGAACCTCTGTAACTGTGCTGGGTACTGGCCATGACTCAATAGCCACAATCTTCTGGGGATCCATTTTTACTCCTCCTCGAGTGATGATATGACCCAAGTACGAAATGCGATCGAGCCAGAACTCGCATTTACTGAACTTGGCATATAACTGGTGCTCTCTGAGGATCTGAAGAACTATACGGAGATGCTGCTCATGCTCCGCCTCACTCTTGATGTAGACCAGAATGTCATCCAAGAACACAATCACAAACTGATCCAAGTAAGGCATGAAGATGCGATTAATGAGGTCCATGAATACTGTCGGCGCATTGGTTGCTCCAAAGGGCATAACAAGGAATTCCCAATGCCCATATCTCGATCTAAAAGCTGTCTTTGGGATGTCCTGCTCTCTGACTCTGATCTGATGATAACCTGAGCGCAAATCAATCTTTGAGAATATTGAAGCCCCCTTGAGTTGATCAAATAAGTCATGTATCCTCGGAAGAGGGTATCTGTTCTTGATTGTCACTGAGTTCAAGGTACGATAATCAACACATAACCTGGACGTACCATCCTTTTTTTCACAAGAAGCATCAGGGCTCCACAAGGCGATCCACTAGCACGAATGAATCCCTTGGTTCTTAGTTCTTCAATCATCTTGTACAATATCTCCAGCTCTGACGGCACCATCCTGTAGACTCTCTCTGACACTGGGGCTGTCCCAGGAATCAAGTCTATAGTGAACTCGATCTTCCGCTCCGGAGGCATACCTGGAAGTTCTTCTGGGAAAACATCTAGAAACTCCTCGACTATCCTAGACAACTGAACTGCTGCTACTGCCATCCACAATACTGGAAGAGATGACTCAACTTCGCCTCGGGAGAAAGAAAACTCCGGCTCGCCTGGAATGCTAAAAACAACACTGCCAATGTGGCAGTCTATCCTAGCATAGTGGTTCCTCAACCAATCCATCCCTAGGACCACATCATAATCGGCCATCGGAAACTCTATCAATCTAACGGAGAATTCTCTACCGCTAACTATAATCCGACACGAGGAAAATACTCTATCTACACCCACAAGTCCGTTACCAGTAAGTATATTGAGCCTTACTGATAATGACTCGGGCTCCAGTCCTATCCGTGTCGCGAATCGTGCAGACATAAATGAATGTGATGCACCAGAATCAAATAAAGCTGAAGCTGGAAAGGAGTTGACGAGAATAATACATGCCACTACCTCTCCTGGTGCCAATCCTTCCTCCACGGTCATCACCATAGCCTGACCGTGCCCTCGGGGTGCTGGTCCCCTCTGCTGAAATCCTCGCTGCCTGCTCTGACTCTGGGCTTGGACTTGTGCATACTGCTGGGGGTTCTGCTGCTGGAACACTTGGGTCTGAGGCGACAAGGGCCTCGGCAATGGATACTACTGCTGCTGGACCGGAGCTGGTCCTCTCACCGAAGAGCTAGAAAGGTTGGACGATGATGAACCACCCTTATTCGGGCAGGATCCAACCCTATGTCTGGTGCTCCACAAGCCAGACACAATCCTTGTGCCCTGCGACATTCTGCCACCACATGGCCTGGCTTTCCACAATGAGAACAATCCACTGCGGAAGATTGCTTCTGCTTCTGAGGGTACGTCGGAGTTGAATGCTGAACCGACGTTACTGAGGCCGCTTGCCTCGGAGCTCCAATAGTCAAAGCCCTGGCTGCCGGGGCCGGTGCTGAAGACTGATTCATCTGGCCGTGAGATCTCTTCCGACCTCCGGCCCTATCCACAATCCTCTGGGAGGTATACTCATGTCTCCGGGCTGCTCTCAAGACTGCATCAAAAGTCTGATGCTCAAACTGCTCAACTGCCAACAAGATCTCCAAGTGAAGTCCCTGCTGGAACCGCTGGGCTCTATCATACTCGGTTGCCACCAAAGTGGAAGCAAACCGACTGAGTCTGGAAAACTCGGCCGCATATCCGTCGACCGTCCTGCCTCCTTGCTTCAGATTGGTAAACCTTGTCTGCAGATCATACCGAGCCACGGCATCGAAATACTTGGTCTGGAATCTCTCTATCGGAATACTGCCCAAGCAATGGGTGCTGCTAAACCAACGGCCTGCGCTGTCCACCAGCTGCGGGCAAGATCTAACAACTGCAGGCGCACAACGGCCACCTTCTCCTTCTCTGGGGTCCTAGCTGCTTCTAGAATCACCTCTGTGTCCTGAAGCCAGGTATCTGCCGCGATAGCATCTTCACTACCGTCGAAGAATGGAGGGTTCAAGCGCTTGAAGCTGTTGGCCGCGCTGTTACCCTGATGACCACCCCGGGTCAAAGCATCCGTCACTGCCTGGTGCAAGGCATCTCCACGCCGGTCTTGGGAAGCAATCAAGGTCCTGACGAGTCCTACCAAAGTGCCGTCATCATGTTCTACAGGTTGAACTGGCTGGACTGGTGGCTCTCCGCCAGAAGGCACGACTCTGGAGGCTACTCCGGAATGCTGGGCTTGATCTCCAGGTTGCTGCTGGTCCGCGGGAGGTGCTCCGCCTTGCTGGTCGGTAGGACCACGAACAATGCCGCTGAAGAAGACGACATAGGAAACAATAAGGAAGGACCAGGACAGATCAACGATACAAGCATATGATCAGGACAAGAATCCAGGAATTCAGAAGATACGAGCAGAGATCAAGGACGAATACTGATTGAGACATCTATTCGGTAAACCCTCACATATCTTGATTACAAGACCTACATGGGCCACCACTTAAACCATGTCACGCCCCAGAACCAGAATACTGGAGAGCGGGGGCAGACATAGCCAGCTACATATATGAAATAGAATCCATCTCGCTATACGGTCACGGCTGTCTAGATACATGAGGGTTTATCTACAAGCCAACAGTCTTTTAAGGTCATGAACAAGCCTAGTGTCTTAATCACAAGCAAGTAAGTAAAAGTCACAAGATGTATGATCATTAAATATACAATAGTAAGGCGTCCCAAACATTACATATTCAGTTGCTCATAAAGCTAGTCGTTACAAAATTTTAGGACTAGCAAGAGTTTAGTCATACATGATCAACCCTAGGATCTGTTAATCATGTTATAGCCCGTAGGCAGACAGTAAGTAAGTGCAATCGAGCTAAACAGGTGCTCGTTGGCTAAACGCCTCAAAAGAATATTTTTACAAGGGAGTGGAAGAGCAAAATAAAACTCACTCGTTGCCGGGATTCCTTCTAGTATTCACCATTTGGCAGGAAGGTTGGTAGATCCTCTGGAGCTACTCCGAAATCTGGCCACACAAAACCAGCTGGGTCAGACCCCAGAAAGAGCAAGTACCACAAAGGAGGCTTCACTTAAGAACTAAAACCAGCAATCAGCACAAGATATAAATAAAAGTAAAAACTGGAAATAAAGAAAATACATCAGGATGATATACGACGAGATAACCATGGAACTATTCAGATAACCAGGTTACAACCCGTAAACCAAACAAGGACCGGGGTTGTAACCCTTCGTCTAAACAGAACTTGGAATTCTCACCATTTATTGGTAAAATAAATACAAGCATTCTGGTCATTCAATAATCTGGAACATGATCAGGGCAAGACTAGACTGGTTAGACTCCATCCAATCACTTCACGGCCAAGCAAGAATTACGGCTTGATACTTTAACTAACTAGGGTTGTCACATGCCTAATTACTAACAAGATGCAGTAAGATTATTCCACAGCCACAAGCCCTGCAGACCATCCAGGTTACCCGGGTTAAAAGATTAGAGTTGAATTCAGGTGGGTACATCGTCCAGGAAATGAATGTACCCTTAGGTAGTTTGGTGGGTGCAACACATGACAGTTTGCTGGAAATGTGCCCTACTCGACGGCAGGCTACAGATCCTAAGGAATGCCCAGGTAATGGGATTACCTGTAGCTGGGAAATCTCATCATGACTAATGTATTAATCTAGTTATTAGTCTTAGTCCATTTTAGTAGGTACTCCTGACCGTGGTACTCAGGAGTCCCTGTCCTAGACATGATGCAAGACATGACTGGTCTATTTATACAAACACAATCGCCCATGGTTGTTTTCCATAAATAAATTCACTTTATTTATTTTGTATCTGAGAAAATTACAACTGTAGGAATCTAATCTAGAAGACGATTACTTTATCTCTTGGACGATGCGATGAAGAAAACTCGAACTTTGAAGAACTTGGACAGCAACTGGGCAATCTCTCTGTTCTCTCTGAAATTGACTGTAGTCCCTCATGAAGATGAAGAAACTCTCTTTTTATAGAGTTCAGGATAACTGTCCTTAAGCATACGCTCAGGTAGTTACTTGACGTGTGCATAACTGCAGGGACGCGTGGCAAATTCTGATGGAGACATATTAGCGTGCGGTTGAAAGTAGTGGAGCATATTCAGGAGAGATTGATGGCATGAATGCCATGTAGCATAACTTCTGAAGAAGTGGATAACTGAGTGCAGAACACGTGAGAACCTGTGTTAACTACACGTTGAAAATCATTCTGGACACAACTGCTGTGATACGCTGCCTTAGAGGAAGAGTCATACGCTAGCTTTTGAAGGCACATGTCTTACATACACTGACTTGGATAGCGTAGAACCATATAAAGCTGATACGCTCACATTATTGACAGGGAGTCGTATGGAAACTATACGCTCACTTGACTGGGAAGGAGTCGTATGGGGTCCATACGCTCACTTAGTTGGAAAGGAGTCGTATAGGGTCCATACACTCACTTAGTTGGAAGGAGTCGTATGAGATCCATATGCTCACATAGTTGGAAGGAGTCGTATGAGATCCATACGTTCACTTAATTGGGAAGGAGTCGTATGAGATCCATACGCTCACTTAATTTGGAAGGAGTCGTATGTTTGAATAAGTAGACACGTGGCATGTTTGAATAAGTAGACACGTGGCCATCATTAATCTTCTTTGATACGCCATATCTTCCAATAACTGACAAAATCTTCTCGAGCGTCGTGACTGCGGATATGATGGCTGACAGATTGTCAAAACTGACAGTAATGATGGCTTTTATATTTATGAGAGATGCTGAGCTGTCCTCGTAAAAGACAAAACCGACTCTTCGAAAACCTATACGACGGCTAGTCTTCATTGAACAGCTGTCTTTGCATGAAAGACGAAGTGTCAGATTCATCCTTTATTGAATACATGCTGTACTATCATCTCAGAAAATAATAAAATATTCACTGAGCGTATGGCCTTTAGATGAGCGTATGGCTTTGACTGAGCGTATGGCCTTGAGCGTATGGCTTGGACTGAGCGTATAGCTTTGAGCGTATGGCTTTGACTGAGCGTATGGCTTTGACTGAGTCTCATGTCAGCGTGTCATAATTTTCACACCCTACAAGACCCCCTTCAAAGTTTTCGAACTTTATGAATTTCAAAAGTTCGAAATTACTTTGAACTTTAAGGTGAGAATAAGTCCTGACACGCTGGCATGAGTTTGTTATCTTCCTCAATATCAGTGCAAATCTTTAGGGATTTTGTTTAAAGAATATCCGCCGTTTGAACTTCTTCCTTTCTTCTATAAATAGGTCTTCTAAAACCTATTTTATTTCTTTACCACAGCTTTTGCTTTTGAGAGAGAAAAGTGCTTTCAGAAACTCAAAATCCTTCTTCCCCTTCTTCATCTTCGACTCAACCTCCATTAATGGCACCCAAAGCTGATGCTTCTGCAAAAGGAAAGGGGAAAGCCCCTGAGGAGTCGTCTCATCCTGCCATCGACACTGCCACCACCAAGAAGACGGCCAGTCAGCGTATTTCATGCAGTGAACGGCCATTAAAACCTCTCTATGGTGAGGACGAAGATGATGAACAAATAACTATTCCCTTTTAAGGGCTCTGGTTAGAACAAAACTCAGAAAACATATCCCTCTTTAGGGTCAATACGTCAACAAATACGCTTCCCTCTTTAGGGTTTAGCCGTATTCCATGTTTTTCGTTTTTACGAAAAATATGTTTGGAGCGTATATCTGTAAGATACGCATATTTTTGATAGAGATATCAAAATATGCTATCTTAAAAGAATATGCTATAGCAAATTGTCTCATTGAAATACGCTAACTCCTGTGTTAGCGTAATTTTTGATGATCATCTTGTCAACCATACGCTGATACGCTCAAACTGATCATAAACTGAACTTTTAAAATCATTCACTTAAGATAAACTGAGCATATACTGAACCTTGAGTCTGCCATACGCTTAAGGAAAATTGAGCGTATGCTGAACCTTGAATCTGCCATACGCTTAAGGAAAACTGAGCGTATGCTGAACCTTGAGTCTGCCATACGCTTAAGAAAAACTGAGCATATGCTGAACCTTGAGTCTGCCATACGCTTAAGGAAAACTGAGCGTATGCTGAACCTTGAGTCTGCCATACGCTTAAGGAAAAACTGAGCATATGCTGAACCTTGAGTCTGCCATACGCTTAGTAAAAATTGAGTGTAAGTTGAACTGTACGCTTAGTAAAACTGAGCGTATGTTGAGCTATACGCTTAGTAAAACTGAGCGTATGTTGAGCTGTACGCTTAGTAAAAACTGAGCGTATGTTGAGCTTTATCCTCTCTTGATGTTGAAGATTTCTAATACTTTATTCTTCGTTTGCAGTGGATATTCTAGCTCAGGAGGCAGAATTTGAAGGAAGTGTAGAAAATAACTATAGAAGTGATCTATCACATGTTCGTTTTCCTCAATTCGATGAACCTTCTACAAGAATAGCTCTTTTGACAAATCAGAAAGATGATACTTTGCTGAACTTGATGAGTGGACTGCCGTTACAGAGTGTGGATGGTGTTGCCCACTTGAAACCAGCATTCCATTTTGGAGATGCTATTGACATGAACTCCCAGCCTGCTCTGGACAAAGTATCATACTGTTACTATAGGGATGGTAATGTAAATCAACCAATGTATTTGACTGGCTTGACAAAAAGCATCAATATAGCTCGTTTATTCTATTCGGGTCAACAAAGACAGATGAAGTGGGATATCACTCCATCCCGACAAGCAAAGGCTGGGTGGATCGGATATCGTCAAGGAAGATTCTGCAGTGGTACTGAACCACATGTCACATCTCTGCGAGGACTGCTACCTGCCACCATCCCACCTGAGGACTCGGCACTGCTGAAGCCAGTCAGAGTCCCAATTTTTGCAAACGAATTTGCTCAACTGAAAAATGCCATATACCCAAAACAGTCTATGAGACTTACCGGCCTGGTGAACCCGGAAAATACTAGATGGACTGCTCTAGTGAGATGGATTCTGCAAAACTTTGGTACACAGTTAAAGGCGATAGGCCTATATGATGCCATTAAGTGTACTGCTTATGGTTTTAAGCCAAACCCGGATCTGTTCTTGGCGTTAGCGGAGAGATATAACTATCGTACTGGCACCTTCATGACCCCAAGGGGCGAGATGGGTTTCGTCCTGCATGAAATAGCATATATTTCTCAGCTACCAACAGCAGATTTACCATATGAAGAGTATATCCCTTTTGTTGATGAGATGAATAAGATTTCTGAAGCCAACCCACTGATTCTTTATGTCTTTGAAGAATTGATGTGCCATTACAGTATTTGTAAGGCATTTTATAAAGGACAGGGTGGAGAAGGAGACTCCAACTGTTATTCTTCCAAATGGAAGGCCTATTTATTTCAAGGCCGTACTGATGAAGTTCAAAAGAAGAAGAAATCTGAGCAGTATGTCGGTGAATTTAAACCTTTGAGTCAAGCCGAGATTAACAGATTAATCCGGGAGACAAATCATGACGACATTATCGTCGAAGAAGATATAGACACCTACAAGGCCGGTGATAGGTTAGAGACCTATATTAAGCAGGGTGGCCGAGAATTATCTGCTGAAGGTCATCTGGCCGGTTTTATATCTCTCTGGCTAAGAAAGTTTGTAGTACCTGGCACCTGTTCAGCAGACAGGATGCACAGAGGGGTTGTCTTCGCAGCAGTCCGTCTAGTTTTTGGGTATAAGATGGATTTATTGACAGCAACGACTTGCCGTCTGAATGCTGGATTAAGGGCATACACAGACATAATGTTCGAATTGGCAAGAAAGAGCCTTACATCCTTTCCTCGGGTAGAAATGCCCTTTACCTATTTATTTGGATGGCTGCTTCTACATTTCGAATCTTTTATGAGTGCTGGGATGGCTAGACCAGATGATACCTTTCTGGAAAGGTACAAGCACATACCGAAGTGGAGATATGACACTTTGACCGATTGTAGAACTATATTAAACAGGGGAGAACTATGGAGCTTCACTTGTGTTCCTCCACCTGTTGGTTATGAGAGCATGCCTGGGAGATTGATTGACGGCGTTGGTGCTAATGAGTTGGATGATATCCAACATGAATGGCTAAAGAGAATCATGCTATCTCATTTAATCTGCCGCCGTGACAACATCACTTATCTAGAGCCATGTCTCCCGAGCAGATTTGCTCGGCAATTTGGTTACGATCAGTTGCATGTAGGCAATGCAACGACGTGTTTTGGTTATCAAGGAGGGTTGATTGATGGTGCCAGAGCTTGGCTATATTACATTGCCAAAGGTACAGGGGCTACCTTTTCTATGCCAGATCCGGTCAGCTATCGGAGAGGAGCTAGAATATTGGCGTCCTATGCCAGATTTTATGTATCAGCCAATACTTTTGATGAAAAATTTAGCATCTTAGGCAAAAGCTTTATTCATGTTGAAAAGAAATCAACCAAATCAACCTTGCCTAGAGATTGTCATGACAAAGAAGATCCTCTAGCCACAGATGAAGTTGATGATGATGTTTTGGAGACTTTCTTCTCTGATGACCTTCATCAACCATTGCATGTACCCATCGGGAGTGCTGAAGAAAGTATATCTGCTGATAATACCCCGAAGAGGAAGCGAGGTAAAAGTGCTGCTGGTCCTGCTGCAAAAAGAGCTACTCGAGCAGAGACTCGAAGTCGCGGAGGAATTACTATTCCAGGGAATTCTCCTGTGTCTAATCGAGCCAGAGATGTTGATGAAGCAAGTAGTGATCCAATAGACAATTATCCTACTGTTCCATTAACTAAAAGAATAGGAAGGAAAGTGATAGTCTCAAAAACTAAATCCGTGATTTGTCTGGATGCAGAGAGTCCTACAGATCGTGCTATGCGATTGGCTTCAGAAAAACAAGCTGCATTTGATTTTTCTGTAAAGACAGAACCTGTTGAAGAAGAGATTCCTGAACCTGCTGGCTCTTCCATGCCTTCTGATATAGGCTCAGTTCCACAAATGGCCGATGATGTGCAGGAAATTAGTCAGCCTGCGGTAGAGGCCGAGCATCAGACTGAAACGGCTAATGACTTACTGATTTCGGGAGAATCAGTGAAGGAAGCCACTCCTCTCAATCCAATTGTTGAAGCTTCAGAGAGCGAACAAGTTGACTATGAACCGTCATCTCATTCTTCTGGAGAAGAAGTCATGGAGATAGACGATGAATCACCGTCTAAAACACCAATTGATGCACTGAAGACCATTGGTCAACACTCAAGGTTGACACCAGAGCCGGAGAGGCATATAGAAGTTCAAGTTTCGAGTACTTCTGGGGCGGGAAGCAGTAAAATAAATCCCGTGTCAGAAAGTACTCTGAACAGACTACGAGCCGGTCTGAATGATCCGAAGGAAACTGAATATGAACCAGCTCCAGGTAATATTTTATTCATCAAAATTTTGTCTTGTCTCTGCTTTATTGTCTTTTGATTTTGATCATGCTTCTTTCATTCCAACAGCTGTAGGAACTGCACCGGCTATGAGTTCTACTCAAGCCCCACTTGTTTAAACTGATGTGGGTGAGGGGAGTTCACATCTGCCGAGTTCTCCAAAAGCACTAACTTCAGCTCCAAGAATAGAGGCTCCTCCTGCTCCTTCCCCTATTATTGCAGCGACTCCCAGTTTTGATACAGGGATAGCAAAGATCATGGGGATGTATTCAGATATTATTTATTCGTATCTGGATACATTCTCAAGACGACTTATGAAGGATGAGACTATGCCCTTTTCGAGTCTTCGAGAAGCGACTAGTTTTCCACTTTCAGCTTTGAGACAAGCTGGTTATGAGGTTCAATGTGTCTTCTTTGAACATCTCCTGAGTGAATTAGAAACAAACATCCATAAATATTGGGAGATTAAAAAGGAGGACATTAATTCTCTGACTGCAGCTGAGATTGCTCAATTGGAGAATGAAGCTCAAGCTCAGCACATTGCTCTGATAGAATTCCTCGCTCAGTCTTCCAAAGAGTTAATGGCAAAAGACGAAGAAATAATAAATACTCGTCAGAATATGGAGCACCTAGAGAAAGATCAAGCGTCAAAAGCTGAAGAGCTTAGAAAGCTGAGGGAAGAGCTAGCTCGTATTCAGGAGCAAATTGCCTCTGTGGAAAAGGAACAATCAGAGATTGCTACTAATCGTAAATCCGCAGCTGAACGCTGTCAAGTTTTACAACAGGAGCGAGAATTGATGCAAACCAATCAAATTGAAGAGACCAATCGCCGTAGCTCTATTATTGTAGAATATGACCAACGGATGATTGGAGCAGAAAAAGCAGAGCGAATCAAGAAAGCTCATGAAGAAAAGATAAATAATGTAATCGTTCGTATTCAGGAGATAATTACTCCTCCTAAATAGTTCTTTTACATTTTTTATGTACTGAATTTTTGAAATCCAATTGTAATCATTGTTTTGATTCTGATTAAAGAAATGAACATCTTGGCTTTATTTATTTTGTGGATAATATTTTTGTAGAAAACATGTTCAGAGGTAAATAATACATGACATATTTCAATAGAATAGAATATACAAATAAACTTTGTAACTCTATCATGATATTAAACCAAGGATTTTTAGTTTAATACTGATTAGAGAAAACGGAATTTCGATATAAAGATATCTTTAGATTCTATTTTCCATGATCTTTGGACTCGGAAATCAAAAGATGAGATATCATTTTCAGAGAATAGAAAATATGATACATAGAAAATTCAGAGGTAATATGGACATGATTTTCTATTCAAGATCTTTATTAAAACCACTGGGGATCTAATAAAACAAAATATCAAATTCTCTGGGAAGATGATACATGGTGGAATATCAGTTTCCTCTGGGGATACCGATATTGAGATAACTTTTGTAAAGAAGAATTAACTTTGATTTCATATTTGCTGGGGAATGATGAAAATATTATACATAATATTTCTTTAAAAATTTGCCATTGATAGGCATCATCATGACTTTTCCATCCATAGAGGCAAGCTGATATGCTCCGTTAGAGAAGACTTTGTTTACTACGAATGGGCCTTCCCATTTCGCATCAAATTTGCCTTTGCTCATATGTGTCATGGTCATAGGACGTCTGACAGTAAGGACCAGTTCTCCCTTCTGATATGCTCTGACTTTGACTTTCTGGTTAAAAGCTTTTGAGATTCGGGCCTGATACAGCTCGATATTTTGTTGAGCATACAATCATTTTTCATCTAGAGCTTCCAATTCTTGAAGTCGAAGACGATCATTGTTTTCTGTTGTAAGTTCATTGGAGATTACAATTCTGAGAGAAGGAATCTGGATCTCAAGGGGAAGAACAGCTTCACACCCATATACTAAAGAGAAAGGCGTACATCCGGTCGCATTGCGAACTGTAGTACGGTAGGCCCATAAACATTCACCAAGCTTCTCGCTCCAGTTGCGTTTATTGGAAGAAACGAACTTTTTCAAGAGTTTAATGATTGTTTTATTGAAAGCTTCTGCCAATCCATTAGCTGCTGGATTATATGCTGTAGAAGCTAAATTATTAATCCGATGATCGTCGCAGAATCGAGTAAATTTCTGACTAACGAACTGCGGTCCGTTATCATGGATAATACGTCGAGGAACACCAAATCGATAGATAACATGATGTTTGACGAAGTTGATAACACTAGAAGTTCTGACTTCAGATAACGGGATTGCTTCAGCCCACTTGGAAAAGTAATTGGTTATTGCTAGAATAAACCGATGTCCTCTCGATGATGGTGGGTTAATGGGACCAATGACGTCCATGCCCCAAGCTTTAAAGGGCCATGATGCCGTTGTTGGGTGTAAGAACTCTGAAGGTTGATGGATAAAGTCTGCAAGAATTTGACAGGCTTTACATTTCTGAGCATATTGAATAGCGTCAGCCACCATCGTGGGCCAATAATAACCCATACGTCGGATACGATCTTGAAGTTTAGGACCTGGTTGATGAGCTCCGCAAACACCATCATGTGCTTCACGGACTATCTGTTGTGCTTCTTCACCAGCAATGCATCGGAGGAGAAGACCGTCGTAAGACCGACGATATAATGTCTTCGTCGTATGATTATAATAGAATCTGAGAGATCGACGCCGAATAGACGTTGCTTCACTCGGATTATCTGAAAGTATATCATATAAAACAAAGTCTAGAAACGGGCGTCTCCAGTCTTCAGTTATGGCTTTTGTTTCATTAGAAAAGACATATTCCATAGTAGAATCGGAAGAAGACGAGGACATTTTGTCAAACTTTAATCCAGCATCAAGGTTGAGAGAATTTTTGTCTGGTTTATAGGGAAAAGCCAAGGCCAAATTATTCTCAACACAGAATAGTTCTCGGTTATAAACCACTATCACTTGCTGACGTCTGATTGGTATAGCTAATACAGCAGCAAGATTAGCTAAAGCATCAGCTTCTGCATTATAGGCTCGTCGAACATGTTCAATAAAGAAACCTTCAAAAGATGAGACTATAGAGAGTGCTGCTCGATGATAAGGTATCAAATCCTGATGACGAACTTCATACGTTCCTCTGATCTGATTGATGATAAGCTTGGAGTCTCCATAAACTTCCAAATATTGAATATCTAGATGTTTAGCAAGTTGAAGACCAATGAGCAACGTATTATATTCGGCTACATTGTTTGAACATGATTGATCCAAAGAATAAACCCTCTGAATAGTTAATCCTTCTGGGGATACAAGAACAATCCCAACTCCAGCGACAATATCGCCGTTAGGACCTATTCTAGATGCTCCATCAAAGAATAGACGCCAGGTCGGAATTTCTTCAAAAACCAGATTTGAATCCAGAACTTCATCTGGGATCTCATCATATAATTTAGAATCTTCTGGAACTGCATGAGCTGCCAGAAAATCAGCAAGAGCCTGTCCTTTAACTGACTTCTGAGGAATATAATGCATGTCGTATTGAGCTAACAAGATTCCCCAATTAGCTAGTCTGGAATTGAGAATACCAGGTTTCTTCATCATAATTCTGATGGGATTCACTCTAGAAATAACATGAATCGTTTGACCGATAATATAATTTCGCGTTTTCTGAACAGCAAACATTAATGCTAAGCATTCTTTCTCGATTGGAGAATAACGCGGTTCAGCACCTGTCATTATGCGATTGAGATAATAAATAGCCTGTTCATGGCCATCTTTATTTTTCTGGGCAAGTAATGCACCAAGAGAATGATCCATGGCTCGAACATATAGAAGGAATGGTATTCCCGAGACGAGAGGTACCAAAACTGGAGGGTTCATGAGATACTGTTTAATATCGTCAAATGCTTTTTGACATTCTTCGTTCCAGACGAAAGATACACCTTTCTTCAGAAGTTTGTTGAATGGTCTGCAGCGTCCTGATAAGTTGGAAATGAATCTCCTGATATAAGCAATTCTTCCTTGAAATCCTCGTAGCTCTTTTAAGGTGCGTGGAGGACGCATCTCTTGAATGGCTTTGATCTTCTCGGGATTCACGTGTATACCTTTAGCGGTATTGACGAAGCCAAGAAATTTACCACTAGAGACGCCCAGGAAGGACTTAGTAGGGTTCATTTTAAGTTGATGCTGACGCATTAAATCAAAGATAGTCTTCAAATCTTGGATATGATCCTCCTTTCGTCGACTTTTGACTGCAATATCATCAACATAGCATTCGACTATTTTCCGGAGATGTTCGTGGAATATAGTGCTCATTGCTCGCTGATATGTTGCTCCTGCATTCTTAAGACCAAACGGCATCACTGTATAACAGTATGTACCGATAGGCGTTCTGAAGGAAGTGTGTTTTTCATCATCTGGGAACATTTTGATTTGATTGTATCCCGAATACCCATCCATGAATGACATTGGTTCGAAACCACATGTATTATCGATCATGACATCAGTAATTGGAAGAGGAAACTCGTCTTTAGGACAAGCCGCATTGAGATCACGAAAGTATATACAGACCCGGATCTTGCCAGTCTTTTTAAGGACATGAACGATGTTAGCCACCCATTCAGGATGTTGTTCCTCTCGAATAAATCCAGAAGCCACAAGCTTGTTGACTTCAGCTTCAATTGCATCCATGATGTCTGGACGAAATCGTCGCTGTTGTTGTTTGACCGGTTTAGCATTTGGCATGATATTAAGTTTGTGCATTGCAATCTTTGGATCTAGTCCTGGCATATCCTCATAACTCCAGGCAAATACATCGATATAATCACGAATAAGTTTAATCATGTCTTGTTTATCCATTTCTGAAAGACTTTCACTGATGAATATTGGTTTAGGGGACCCTTCTTCACCAACATCAATTTGGATCAGTTTATCTTCAGTAGGAGGTTCCCTCTGCTCGAACCTGAATTTCCATTGATTATCTAATCTTTGAGCCCATTGTTCTGATTCGGGTGATATTTCAAAATCATCCTCATCTTCATCATTTTCTTGCGGGCCATCAACAGAGACCATATTGATGGATAGAATAGAACGATGGAGATCGCCAATACTCGTGTCAGAATCCCAAGAAAGGGAATCGGAAGATTCAGATCGTTCATCTTCATCGGATTTTGAATCTTTATGGACTATGTTGATAAAGGAAGTAGGAGCAATGTAACCTAAACCACATTTTGTCCTTCCGTATTTTAATGAAGGAATTCGAACAGGCATTCTTCTTCCTTTTCCATTATTAAGACTGGTTCTAAAGTCATAACCTATATTCTTAATGATATTTTTGGATTATTGACTGTAGCGACGCAGTTGTAATCTTCCAGTATCATCGTTTGTGTCATCTTCTTCCAAGTTAGGAGGATTCTGGGGTCCTTTATAAAAGAAGATTGGATTTTCTCCCTTCTTTCTAGCAGGGACCACGAAGTATGATTTTTGTATGGATTCCAATGATACGTCTGTATGAAGAGTTTGAACAACCCCTATAGTTAGTGACTCTAAGCTATCTAGCAATTGTAAATAACTTTGTACTGATTACAGACATCAATATACTGCAAAGAGCTTCATTAATATTAGACTGTATTTACAACAGAAGGCTGAGCCTTTCAGACTTAGTCAAATTAATGACAAAAGGGGGAGAGGAGGGCGATCAGAAGTTTTGTTTCGATTAACATCGATAACAAAAGCTCAAAAGAGGAGCTCCCTTGAAGAAGATCGTGGATAAGTAACGTCCACTGACTGGAATGACTAGAGTATCTGGTCTAGCCTGAGAAGGTGGAGGGGGAGTGGTACGTCCACTGACAGGAATTATCAGTGAACTTTGTGGAGCTTGGGAAGACAAACAGTAGTACGTCCACTGACAGGAATTATCAGTGAGCCTTGTTCAGATGATTTAACAGACTGCGGAGGAGTGATACGCCCTTTTACAGGAATAACAAAAGTGCCAACTTTTGCTATCTCATCATCATTATCCATAGCTTGTACGACTTTTGAGTATTCATCTTTGTACATGCAAG
>JANAVB010021599.1:27950295-27952795 GCA_029216955.1 Iris pallida | reverse complement strand
AGCTGTCAACCCATATCGTACATCGTACCATGAACCGTGCACGAAAACCACAAGTCAATTCTAATATTCTAATTCTAAAATCATAAAATAAGTGGCTAAGGTTTTCTTATCTAATATTAATTAATTCTGGAATAAATCACTTTAAAACCTAATAACCTAATAATAATCTGAAATGTCATCTAAACTAGGAAGTTTGGCCACAAAAAGTCATGTTTCTAATTTTGGAAACCATGGCACGCAAAGCGAGCCGTGCCGATGACTATCTAGTCAAACATCATGAACTCAAGATTTTGAAAGTGCACCTTGGTAGATTTTAGTGCCATGAGTGCGCTGGAATTGACCGTGCCGCAAAATCACTCTTTGGTCAAAAGATATCGCTGTTATGGCTAACCGTGAACAAAACGGTGATTTACCGATCCATTCTGAGTTCAACTGAATAACTAAAATATCAAACGAACCTCTGAAATTCTGGGAAAATTTTGTGTCGAAGATCATCATGTTAGATTTCTAAAACACAGGATCGCAAATCGAAATTCGGGATCTCTCAGGATCTCGAAAACTGTGAGACGTGTCAAGTTTTGGACAACAGACACTCACAAAATTCTCCAGAAATTCAGGATCAAAATATTCGAAAATAAATTATAAATTCTGGAAGCTTACCTTAATACAAATCCAACAAAACAACGGCACGCTAAAATCACGTCAGGGTTGATGGCAATCGCTCCGAAAAGTCAGGGGTCTCCAAAGAGCAACTCTCTCAAAACGGCCAAGTGAATATTAGGGTTTATGAAATACTTTAATATATGTAGGAGAGGGAAAGAGGCGGTTACTGTAGCTGTAGTTGGCGCCGACAGGTGGGCCCCCCCCCGAGTGGATGACTGGGTAATTATTTATTTAATTCAAAAAATTATTTTAAGTCCAAATAAATCAAAATAAATTGCAGAAAAATGCAGAAAATTCCTAAAAATTCCTAAAAAATATTTTTAAGTGTCTAGAATCTAAATAAAATATTTTAACACAAAATATCATCATGTGACCTCACAGTAAATTCCAAAATCCTATAAAATATAAATTCTATATGTTTTAATTATCTAAAAATTCTCAAAAATTCTAAAAAAATCAAGAAAAATCCCAAAATATTTTAGAAAATATTTTTATTCATCTAGAGCCCAAATAAAAATATTCGGTCCAGAAATACCCTGAATGACCTTACAGTAAATCCTGAAAGTCCTTAAAAATAATAAACCCTTAAATATTAAATACCTAAAAATATCCAAAAATTATAGAAAAATATAAAATAGCTAAATAATACATATATAAGCTTTCTAGAGGTCATATAACCTTAATATGGTCATAGCTAACCTACAAGCTTCGGCACGACTCCCAATGACCATAAAAATAAATCATAATCAAATAAAAAAATTCGAAAAGTGGGCTTACATTAGGAGATCCTTCGTCTGGTACGGGGCGACCTGCTATTTCTGATGGGTTCTCTGGCCTCTGATTGGTCCTCATGTCTTAACTTTGGCTGGTGCGGCTGTGTGAGCAGGGCATCTCGTGCTTAACGGATCCCTGTTGATGGCTTCCTAGACTCTGGCCTCGGCTAATACCTCCTCGTAGGAAGTCCTCGAGTGCGTGCTTGTATACTTCTGTAGATCCTTCTTCAGGTCGTGATGGAACCTCTGGGCCTTCTCTCTCTCTCTCTCATCAGGTATCAGTAGTGTGCCGAACCGGTTGAAGCGGCTGAACTCTGCATCATACTCGTCCACAGTCACATTTTCCTACTTAGGTGGAGGAACTAATCGTAGAATGCGTCATCGATGGTAGCTTGGAAGTACTTCGTCTCAAAGTACTCAAGAAACTGCTCCCACGTCTTGTCCCTGTCGAATTTTTGCTCCTTCGATTCCTACCAATGATGGGCGTTCCCCTCTAGTTGGGTCCTCACGGCAGTCATCTATAAGTCAGTAGGTAGCTGCGATGCATCCAAGATCTTATACGTGCTTGCTATCCAATCAGAGGTCTCCTCCGGACTCTCATCACCCTTGAAGGGTTTCGGGTCCATCTGGCGATACCCTCGAATGGTGCCCACTGGCTGAGCTGGTACCGGGGCTGGTGGTGGTGCAGGTGATGGGGCTACTATCCTCTCCAAGGCAGTCATCAGAGTCTGCCTCATGACCTCCGTCTGTTGCCACGATTGCTGCATCATTGTTTAGAAGAACTTGAACATCTGGGGTTGATCTACCGGCTGTGGCATCTGGGGCGGAATAGAGGTATACGACATCTATTGCTAGTATACTCCATGCGACATCTAGGAAGGGAAGGGTGGTGGTGGTGGCAAGGGTTCTCCTATGGCTGCATCGGCGTCTGCGACGTCTGGCCCTCCTGGTGCATCGGTGTAGGCTACGGTGCGAACCCCACATGAATGGACGGGGTCGTCGAGACGGTTGGAACACGTTCGGGAGTCTCAATCTCTGTGGGAGCTGGAGTCCTGTCGTCGCTG
>JANAVB010021599.1:27820295-27945295 GCA_029216955.1 Iris pallida | reverse complement strand
GTTTGGGATCCTTCGGATACTGGGCTAGCAACCCGTATCGAAGCGATTGTAGGCTTACACATATGAGATGCCAAGTCCATTACGGTGCGACACACCGTGACCTTCATATAGTTAGGGCCGGTGGGCTGAGATGAGAGCTGGGTACAGGCGCAGGGCCTGCCACCCATTATGCATATGTTTATGTTTGTGAATAGTCGGTTGCGTGAATCATATGTTGGCTTATGTTAAGTTCTAACCACTGCAGGCTAAGGAAAATGGGACGGCATGAGCACGAACACTATGTTTATGTTTCAGATTATGTCTAACTGTATCTGCTGCAGGAACACGGTGTGGGACACATTTAAGTTATGTGCTATGTTTAAGTGTTGCCATGAAATTGATCCTAAGGCTAAATAGAAAGACCACAAAGTAAGATGCATGCTCACTAAATGATTAAGTGTTTGGTTTGGGTGCGAGCGGGTCTTGATCAGTGCGAAGCGAGGACGAAAGCACTAAACCCCCACTAGTTTATGTGCAGGTTCAGGTTATGATCAGCTCAGGGCGGAGCTTGGCTTGGACGTGCCGAGGCATGGAGTCCTTGGTGTTCAAGAGGAGCTTCCGCATTTGCGTTCGGACTTGAGACATGAAGATGTTCGGCCGAAGACTACTTGGTGGCTATAAAGAGGCATAATGTATGGAACAATGTAATCCTTTGTGAGCTAGAGAGATCATGAGCGTTGTAGCCAATTGGCATTTTATGTTGGGCTATTCAGAGCCTTTGTAACCTTCAGTTCAATATGAATAAAAGAGATTCTTATGTTATTCTTTGTTTTCTTCCGCTGCTTATGTTATCGATTTGAGATAGTTCTACGTGAACCTGTTATCTTGCCTTGCACGAGCGCAAATCCAGGCTCGTGCGGCATCACGCCCCAGCGAGGACGATGATTCGGGTTAAATCTAGCGAGGACGAGCGATTTCCCGGATCGGGGCGTGACAAGTTGGTATCAGAGCAGTTCCATCCTTTGGACCGTGCGTGAATCTCTTTGACCCTCAGTTGCTTCGTTATCGAATTCAGTTGACTCTAAGTTGTTTCCGCAACCGCATGGCTCATGGATCTGCTCGACGCTACATTGGATGTTCCATACAATAAGTCTATATTAAGTGCGTACGTTTGCCACAAGTATGTCGTGACTATTACGCTATCTCCGGGTGCCATCGGAGAGTGTTGGTTGCACGCAGTGCAACGAGTTATGGGATATTATTTGCACGCAGTGCAACGAGTTATGGAATGCTGGTCGCACGAAGTGCAACGAATATGGTGATGTTGGTTGCATGAAGTGCAACGATATGTGTGGTCGGTCGCACGAAGTGCGAGGAGCTATGTGTTATCGGTCGCACGAAGTACGAGGAGTTATGTGTTGGCGGTCGCACGAAGTGCGAGGAGATATGTGTTGTTGGTTGCACGAAGTGCAACGGGTCGATATGTGAGGCGATACGTATTATGTGGCTACGCGAATGGTTATGTGTTATCGGTTGCACGAAGTGCAGCAAGTCGTGGATCGTTCGTTGCATCAGTGCAATGAGTCGATATGGTATGATGCGTGTTGTATGGCTATGCGGATGGATAGCGATATGTTATGCGAGATTGAGTAAAGACCTTAAGTATCGAGACTAAGTTGTTGCACGAGCTGCAACGAGCGGGATTCGAAGATCGCGGATGCGATAGTACGAGTCGAGATGGTCGCTAAGTCGAGTTTGAGTTGGCGAACGTGTATGTTGGCCATATGTCGCGTTGAGCTTTGAATAAGCGAATGTTGCGGGTGTGATCGATATGATCGCCATGACACGATTAGATTGAATGTGTGTCAAACTTGAGCGAACGCTAGAGCTGGGATCGGAAGGATCGCCATACGGAACGGTTAAGTTGGAAGATAGATATCGGACCTATGCGAAGTGTGATATCGAGTAATGACTCGATTTCGAGTGGTATATGCAATACCAATTATGCGAGCAAGTATAGCGAAGTATTGTGTCGATAACGATAGGCTCGATCCTGAGTGGTATATGGGATACCACTTGGCGATATCTATGTTAAGCCGATTGGTGACTTACGATAGGTTACGTCGAGACGATTGTATCGTTACGATATGTTGTCCGCAACGGACGGAGTAGTACCGAGATTTTTAGTGGGAATGACTTGAGAGAAGTCGATATAAGTATGCTTCGATGAATTGAGTCGAACGATTATGTGCGAAGTCGTGCCTACGGAGGATACGTCGGACGAGGATTCGCTAAGTATAAGTCGAACGATAGGCCGAGCATATGTGAACGAATGTTACGTTGAGGAAATGGTCGACCCGGTCGAACTTATGTTGAGTTAGTACGGAGACGTCTTCGGAACGAATTGAGTAGGTACGGAGAAATTGTACGAACGAATTTGGGTTAATGCAGTGAGTCGGTAGCACGATTTGGAAGTACGAGTTAGGGATATGAGAAGTGATTTGTGCGAGACTTGATTCGTATTCGAGTTCGGATAATGGCAATGATTGCAACGGGTTTGAGCTTATGAGAAAGGAAGATGTTCAAGTTATGCATGTCGACGATGGTATTGAGGCGTATCAAAGACGATATGTAATAACTTGGGGATACTCTGATCGAATGAACGAAAAATTATGTTGAGCATTGTTGTTGGATGAATAAGATGCAAGTTAAGTTGATGACAGTTTGGATGATAACGGTAGGAACGCTTCGGAGAATTTGAGAGTCGAGGGATATTGCTTGGATGAAAATGGAAGTGTAAAGATTGCTTCGCAGATCACCACTATGTTGACATTCTTGTCTTGAGCGAGCGCAACACCAGCCTCGCACATGCGTTACGTCAAATTAGAACGATCCTTCCGCGTGAGCGCTGATATGGTGATTCATCCAGCGGGGATGATCGAACTTACGAGGCGTGGCAATTTGGATATGGATTTGTGGTTTGATACGAAGGTGGAATTGAGGATTGTGCGATATTGTCAACGGCAGTGCCTAAGTGACTCGAGTAGTAACGGCACATCAGTTGTGCGGGGGTAGACAAATTATGGATTGGTATGTCGAATTGGGTAAAAGTCGAATAGGAAATATCGGGAATTGATTTGGCTCCGCAATAGGATATAGCATGGTTCGTTATAACTGTCCCTCGTTGATGATCTTCAATTATCGAGCGTAGTTCCGGGGCAGATGACCCTAGAAGACTTGACCGCCAAATCAAGTGAATGTTGGAGTCCCATAGGATGACCCTAAAGAAGTCGCGTAAGAAGGATAAGGAATGAGGTAGTGCATGTTGAGGATAAGTCTAAAAGCGAGCGAGTATCGTGTCTCGAAAGTTAGCGAGTACTAGAATCGATATGGTCAAGAAAAGTTATGTTGGATCGAGTAGACGTTGAGGAACATACTTAGCGTAGTGATGCGGTAAGGCGATTGCAAGGATTCTGCAATGCGCGAGAGCAACGAATAGCAGAACGACCCTAAGTGTGTCGTAGTTCGGTTGAGTAACGGTTAGGCTATGTGTGTTGAGCGCGCGAGTTACGTTACGAAACGAACTAGTCGGGATTGAATCGAAGTTTGAGTAAAGGATGTGTACTCGGTCGAGAATCGGGGATGAGTGTATCGTAAGAGACCTTGGGTCGGAAAGATTGTTGCCTTTGAGCATCGGAGACTCAAGTTAACCTCTTGTGTCGGGAGAGCGCGAGCATGATGTCTGGATAAGTTGCCTAGCGGGGGTAGCCCCAGACTTGATGCGCGGGTAGTTCGAGAACGTAGATCGTGTTGAGATAGTTGCGTGCGAGACTTAGTACGGATTGTAGACAAAGGAATTGGTGACATGTTGACATAGTCCATGTCATTAAGGCCAAGCGTTATGGATGATTAGATGAAAGACTTAAGTTATGCGAGAGATAGGAAACGGTTGGGCGAATAGGCGTTGTGGGAGCTTGTTGCGATCAGATGCGCAATGACTTGTGCAAGGCGAGTGTTAGGTGGCCGGCAAGAAACTTATGAGATCGAAGTTATGGTTGAATTAAGTTATGTACAAGATGTTGGAGGATGATCGCATGTTATGGGAAGATGCATACGAAGAGTATTTTGGGAATAGACGCTAAGATATGACTAAAGTCGAGTACGGACCGATGGATGCTTGAGGATTTAAGTTGAGCCTGTTAGTTGTCCCGATATCCTACAACTGAGCTTGGCTGAAATGCATATATTGGTGGGACGCCTAAAATATGTGTATGATCCAGACTGAGTTGTATGATTCCAAAAAAAAAAAAATTGAAAAAGAAAAACGAGATCGTGAAGCGATCTGCGCGAGGCACTTGGATTAAGTGTTGGTGTCGGTTCGAGGACGAACCTGATTTTGAGTGGTATATTATGTAATGCCCCGCTCCGCATCGGTGCATTACGATGAGTCGTTGACTCGAAGAGTTGCGTTGACCCGATAAGGTATCGATGCAAATCGATGCAAGTGTTGCGTTGGCCAAAGGTAAGCTTTGAGTCAGTTGGAATCTATGAATCGAATCGATGCAAAGAGTAAGTCCCGCTTGAGCAAGTGCTGATTCTAGTTGATCTGGTATGCAGGCTATGCTTCTATGCTGGACGATAAGAGGTCGGTATTTTGCCTTATGCAATGAAGTGTCCGCAAAACCAAATCGTGGCCTTGCAACGGATTGTGGCATGGGCACGATAGGCCAAATCAACCGAGTAGAGCAAAGGAATGGCTAAGTCCGGGAGTTAGCTATGCGATCGAGTTATGGAAGCGAGACGCTTCAATCAGCGAAACGGCAAGGCGTATCGGCTTAAGGTGGGCGGGTTCTTGACTCTCTCTCCCTATTCCTTCACGTCTAATAAAATGTATTATTATATGCGTAATATGTTATCGGAATAGCGAGCGTGGCTCGACGAGTAAGTGTCTAAGTATGCGTTGAACACTAAGATAGAACATTGAACAATCGAACAATTAAAGCGACGTGCATCGAGTGCACGAGTCGCAGTAGGGCAATGATGGTAGAACATTGAAAGATGAAAATGAGATGTGCATCATGTGCACGGCTCCGAGAACATTGAACTTTAGGCGTAGAACATTGATTACGGTGCTGAGCGTGCCCTCGGGCACTTATGCTATGAATTGACTAAGTAAATACGGAAGTAGGCTATGCGAATAACATTATGAACGGGACGCGTTGATTATGAGTACGAGACGACAAGCCGTTGGGCGTCGTGCATCAATATGGATGTGTTGGGGCATAACGCCGACGGAGCTCCCCATGCGAATGGTGGATTATGTTTATGGCACGGGAAACCGTTTATGTGCGACACTATGTTTATGGAATACGAGATCGGTTGGTATGCTATGGATTGTATGATATGGAACGTATTGCATGGTCAATGGACTCGGATTGCCCGTGCACGGGTGTGGCTTCCCTCGAACGGTTACGCCGGGGCGCCGGGACCGTTCGGCCTAGGAGGGAATTATGTGTGGTATTTATGGTGCACAACATTCGGACGGATTACGACCGTCCAGTGCTGTGATAAGCTATGATACCCGTAAGTTTGGGATCCTTCGGATACTGGGCTAGCAACCCGTATCGAAGCGATTGTAGGCTTACACATATGAGATGCCTAGTCCATTACGGTGCGACACACCGTGACCTTCATATAGTTAGGGCCGGTGGGCTGAGATGAGAGCTGGGTACAGGCGCAGGGCCTGCCACCCATTATGCATATGTTTATGTTTGTGAATAGTCGGTTGCGTGAATCATATGTTGGCTTATGTTAAGTTCTAACCACTGCAGGCTAAGGAAAATGGGACGGCATGAGCACGAACACTATGTTTATGTTTCAGATTATGTCTAACTGTATCTGCTGCAGGAACACGGTGTGGGACACATTTAAGTTATGTGCTATGTTTAAGTGTTGCCATGAAATTGATCCTAAGGCTAAATAGAAAGACCACAAAGTAAGATGCATGCTCACTAAATGATTAAGTGTTTGGTTTGGGTGCGAGCGGGTCTTGATCAGTGCGAAGCGAGGACGAAAGCACTAAACCCCTACTAGTTTATGTGCAGGTTCAGGTTATGATCAGCTCAGGGCGGAGCTTGGCTTGGACGTGCCGAGGCATGGAGTCCTTGGTGTTCAAGAGGAGCTTCCGCATTTGCGTTCGGACTTGAGACATGAAGATGTTCGGCCGAAGACTACTTGGTGGCTATAAAGAGGCATAATGTATGGAACAATGTAATCCTTTGTGAGCTAGAGAGATCATGAGCGTTGTAGCCAATTGGCATTTTATGTTGGGCTATTCAGAGCCTTTGTAACCTTCAGTTCAATATGAATAAAAGAGATTCTTATGTTATTCTTTGTTTTCTTCCGCTGCTTATGTTATCGATTTGAGATAGTTCTACGTGAACCTGTTATCTTGCCTTGCACGAGCGCAAATCCAGGCTCGTGCGGCATCACGCCCCAGCGAGGACGATGATTCGGGTTAAATCTAGCGAGGACGAGCGATTTCCCGGATCGGGGCGTGACAGGTCATGGCCATATTTTGGGTTGACAGGTTTGGGTCAAAATGGCGACCCCAATTTTAGTCGAAAGTAAATATGATTCCATGGTAGGAATCAAAATCAAATCTTGTGTCAGAAAAGTTGTCCGATTAAAATGGAGCACATATGTGAGTTTGTGTGGAACACGAATGTCACGGGTGTAGAGTGTCTCGACTATATCATGCATGTGAAATTTGTTTTAAAAAAAATAACTAGTCTTGTGCTCCTAATTCTAAAGTCACGGTAAGGTGCATTTGGTAATCATAAATGAAAGTAGGAATTCATTAATAACTAAAAATTCATAATTAAACGTATTTAAATCCTAATTAATCTTAATCAATTCTAATTATTTATTAATTCTATAATTAAAATTCAGAGGACTTACAGGCTTGTTACCTATGACGAAACTCTGGACTGGTTCCTCTAGTCACACAGATTGGGCTGTGTTCATCATTAATGCCGATGACGCCAAAAGGAAAGCTAAGGAGGCTCGTTTGTTATGAATGAGCTTTCCTAATGAAAAATGCAAAAGATCTGTCGGGACTTCCAACAACAATGATCGGGAACCCAAAGCAAAGCAGGTCATGACCGCGAGTCTCAGTCAGGGTACGGCTCCTACTCACAAGCCTGATAAACCCCCGATACAAAAGAAAAATTATTCTTTCAAGAACGAGGATGCGTTGTAGTTACTCAATGTACTCCTCGAGGGTAAAAAGCTCTAACTTCCCCCTCCCAGGCGTCCTGACGAGGTAGACAAGGTGGATGATCCCAAATATTGTCACTATCATCGATACATCTACCACGCGAGGCAAGATTGCTATATCCTGAAGAACCATATACACAGATTGGTTGACGCTAATGTTCTTTCACTAGATTTTAAAGAAAATGTGGTCTATGCTAACATGGTAACCCTTTAATTAAGTAAATTTTTGCTCACAGAGGTGCAAGATAGGGTCGTCCCGATCCAAAAAATAACTATGGAGGTCATTAACCTCCCAGCTGCTCAAACATCTGGCCTAGTACCCGTCAAAACACCTCGAAGAGAGGTCATATGGGTGCACCGTGACCTTACCAACGACCTAATCTGACCTGTCGTATACCCAGTTGCCAAGGTCAAAAGGGAAAAGGTCAAATCATGCAATACGGTCTCCGCTACGCCAATATAAAAGGGCGAAAGCAACCAGGACTGGTCTGGACTACTCATATAACTACGACCAGACCCTTGAAAAAGAGGCATCGCCGGCCTCAACGTCTACAAATCTTGGTTCATCTGAACCCAGCTCGTCCCAACCACCAGCAACGGATAAGCAAAAACAGAAAGAGGGGCGTTTTGATAAACCCCTCAGAAAAGAAATTGTTGTAGGGAAGGATAGGACATATAATTTTGACATCCTAGCACAACTGGCCAACACTCCAGCCGGACTGTCATTGTTCGCTCTTCTTTATCTCTCCAAGAACACTCGAGAGGCTTTGAGTGAGGTATTACAACATTCTGAATCCTACTTAGGACAAATACAACAACCGGAAGAAGACCCTGCTGCGTGTCCTCAATGTCACAACGTGATGGAAACCATACCGAGCATCACATTTTTACAGCAGGATATGCTGCTGAAAAATAATAGGCACGCCAAATCCTTGTATTGTATCGGATATGTCGGTGCTATCAAGGTCGATCGCATGCACATCAACCATGGATTGTCCATAAGCGTCATTCCTCATTTCTTACTGTATACTTTAGGGATTCCAATGCATTAGCTGTCTCCAACCCAGACCACGATTAGTGGTTTCAATAACGGTAAAAGCTGCCCAGAGGAAAAGATCCGCCTAAAAATCCAAATTGGCGATCTAAAGACGGAGGCAACCTGCTACGCCATTGACGCAGACGCCTACTAAATATCTTACTGGGAAGACTATGGATACATGAACATATGATCGTGTCGTCCACCTTATATCAGTGCTTCAAATATGTTAATAGCGACAGTGTAATAAAAACTGAGTTCTCAAACATTGATCCCTTCAAAGGGGTTGAAGTTTACTGCACAGAATCTCGTCTATTCCCAAAGAATCACCAAAGGAATCAGGTGAAGACGTTGATGATAAGGCAGAAGTTCGAACCTCCTCCGAAGGGCCTATCAAAGTAAAATTAAAAAGAATGCCCTACAGCACTAACGGCCAAGCCTCCGGTGAAGGCTCCAACTCTGTTAGTGGTCCGGTTGAAATGAAAGCCGCCTACAAAGGAAAATTTCTCAGCTAAGCCCCTTATAGTAAAACTGTGCAGTCTGCCTCTTTCCTCTTCAGTCCCGCCAACCATAGATACTGGGGGTGGTAATCCGAAGGACATTATTGTACCTCATTTTCCTGTATTTGATAATGTAGTTCCAGAGGACGATTTGTCCTATTTTATTAATAAAGGGATGCCTTCGGATTACTTTTCTTCTCTTGCTGCATATTCTTTTGCGTAAAACCTAAGGTTGTCGCTATAGACACAAATTGCGTCTGTTTACTCTGTGTGTCTAGTGCTCCTGATACGCGATGCATATTTTATAGTACCAACCAGAAAGAAGGGAGAAGCATATTACCTTCGGTCGAGTGGAAGGCTCTCAGACCCATATCCCTTGTGAGTCAGAGCATAAAATCGATACGGTACAAACTCACCACTACACTACTCAAGCCCGACGTATCATCCAGAAGATGGGTATGATTTCAATTGCAATATAGGCCTTAACTACGGTAAGGGACGACACTTTCCAATCAAGATTAATGTCCCCAAGGAAGAGTCTGACCAATATTACCACAAGACTCGTTGTGGTCTAGGGTATGTCTCATCCAAACCTCTTGAAAGTTTACAATCCAAGGAAGAAACTTACTCATATTCTTTAGACTCTTCCTATGATTCCGACGTCAGCATTGGAGAGGTATTTCGGAGAATGATTATCAGTAAATATAACATCCGTAGACCAAATCAATAAAGATGACCAATTCTTTGAGCCCTTTGAAGTCGAACCTTGGTCTCAACAACTTGATTCTCAATGGAAGAAATGCTTCGAACAACGTGAGCCTCCCATTTAAGATGAGGTTATACAGGTCAATCTAGGAAGTGACTCTTCTCCTAAGTCGATCTTCATTAGCAAAATCTTAAAGGGGGAAGACCATGAATCTCTCATCGAGCTTTTAAAAGAATACATAGATGTCTTCGCCTGGAGCTATAAATATTTGTCGGGTCTGGATCCAAACATCGATGTTTACAAGTTAAATATTTTATCTAATGCTAAGCCAGTGAAGCAACAACAACGGCGATTCCGCCCAGATGTCGTGAATGCTATTGAAGAAGAGGTGAATAAACTTATAGAAAGTGGTTTCATCCATGAAGAATAGCATCATGACTGGTGGCCAATATTGTCCCAATCATAAAAAAGAACAGAAAGATCCGAGTCTATATAAATTTTCGTGATCTGAATGCTGCCTGTTTGAAAGATGAATTTCTGTTGCCTATCACCGATGTAATGGTCGACAACACCTGTGGGTTCGAGCGCATGTCCTTCATGGATTGTTACTAGGGTTATAACCAAATAAGATGTTCCCAGAAGACAAAAAACATACATCATTCCAGACTCCGATCGGAGTATTTTGCTATACTGTGATGCCTTTTGGTTTAAAGAATGCAGGTGCTACATACCAGCGGAACATGATTACCATATTCCGCAAACATTTGTGTAAGACAGTCAAATGCTACGTTGATGACATCGCTAGCAGAAGTCGTTTCTGTGGTGACCACCTTCATGACTTAAGAACCGTCTTCGACCTGATGAGGGCGCACCAATTACAGATGAACTCAACCAAGTCCTTCTTGGGGTGTCCAGCGGCAAGTTTTTAGATTTTATTATCACTTCAAAAGAATCCTCGTTGACCCCAAGAAGACAAAAACTATCATTGAAATGCAACCGCCAAATAATCTTCGTGAACTTCGCGGTCTTTAAGGGCGCTTAGCATACATCCAAAGTTTTATCTCTAACCTTTCGGGTCGCTGTAAGCCCTTTACTGAACTAATAAAGAAAGGATTATCTTATGTTTGGACCAAAGAGTGCCAACGAGCCTTCGAAGACATTAAGGGGTACCTCATGAACCCTCCAGTTTTAGGGGCATGGGAAAACCCTTTTTACTTTACGTCCGAGCCATGGATTATTCTCTCGACACTTTGTTGGCACAGAACAATAATTCAGGCCATGAACAAGCTATCTATTATCTCAGTCGGCAACTCGTCGGGGCCGAACATAGATACACCCTGCTGAGAAATAATATCTTGCCCTAGTTTTTTCCATTCAGAAAACTCGTCACTACATAGTGGGACAGAAGATTCACGTTATCTCTCGAGACAATCCCTCAGGATTCTCATGACCAAATTGGGAGTGTTGAATTCATGCCTTGCTACATGGGCAATACTATTATCACCATATGACATAGTGTTTGTCCCACAAAAAGCGGTCAAAGGCCAAGTATTAGCCGACTTCCTGGCTGCTCATCCGGTAGCTGAAACCTCAAAACTTTATGAGGACATCCCAGATGAAGTAATGGAAGCCCATATTACAATAGAAGACCAGGTAAGGCAACTGTTCTTCGACGGTGTTTCAAGGACAGTCCCAAAGGTGATATCGTGGTAGGAGTGGGGGTAGTATTAATCTTCCATGATGATTTGGTCATTCAGCAAGCATATTCACTCTCGGAACCATGTTCCAATACTGTAGTCGAGTACAATGCTCTCATTATATGGCTCCGGCTTGCTCAAGAACTGGAGGTCGACTTCCTGGAAGCTTACGGCGATTCCCAGCTTATAGTAAACCATGTCCGAGGTCAATATAAAGTTTGGCATGAAAACCTAATCTCGTATCATCAAGGAACAATTTCAATAATCTCTGTCTTTACGGGGTTCTTTATAGAACATGTTCCACGATTACGAAATCTGGAAGCCGATGCCCTAGCGAGTCTTGCGGCCTCATTAGCAGCAACCGCCAGAACTTAGCAGACAATTACGATGATTGGTCAAGAACTGATCTGTCCTAAGAATAACTTATGCATGCAAGCCTACCATTCTACGGATGCGAATGTGGATGTTTGAGACTGCGGTCTCCCTTTATAGATTTCACAGTCTATAAAATCCTACCAGATAACGCGAAGGAAGCAGCTTCTGTCAGAAGGCACTCTCTTAAGTTCTATTGCGACGTTCATACGTAAGCCCACTTCCCGAGTTCCTTTAAATTTTTATCTTTGTTTAATTTTAAATATTTCCTAGGTAGAAAATATTTTTTATTTCTATTATAGATATTTTGAAAGGAAAAGAGATTTGCCAAATTTATTTTTAAAGGAGATTTTATAGACTCATAGGAGTATGGATTTATTATATCATTACAATTACGATTTGAAATTACAAAATATGATTCAAAATATTATTTGATAATATTGAGTATTATTTAAAAGTATTATTGTTACAAAGTATTAAATTTAGTCTTTTATATATTTCCCTAAAAAGAACTAAGACTTGCAGTCTCATTGCAATAGAACTAATGGGAGAGTTTTTGCAAAAACTTGTTTATAAGGGGGATAGTTGCAAATTTTCCCATTCAAATCCTAAACGGTTGCATAAGTCCAAATCCTTCCAAGAGCAGGATTCAAATCCTACATGCGATCTAAATTCGATTACAATCCTATCTAAATCAATGTATAAATAAAAGACTGATCAAATTTTCCACTCATTAACCCTCTTCTTCCCAAACCCTAATCTCTTTTCCTATGCTCTCTCTCAAGTTCGAGCAGATCTGTGGTGTTCATGAAGGAGTCGGCAGAGAAGCATAGAGTTGAGGATTAGCAAGTCACTCCATCGATCATCTCGGACATCAAATAGGTAACACTTAACCTCCCCTATACTCTTATGAGGTCAATAGGAGTCAACCCCTGGTATTTAATAGAATTCTTAAAAGAATATAAAGGAAATAGTTGTACTACGGTCTATATTCTAGATGAAATAGGTATATATCAATTTAGAGACTAGGGTAGCTAAGTATAGGTTGTGTTACCTTGAAACGACAGGGTAATGACCTAGAAACCTAGGTTCGACTCATTTTGACCAAAATTGACCAATTTAATCTTAAAAGTCAACCTTTAAATCAAATTGACCTAATTTGACTCTGGAAGCATAGTTTTGACCAAGAATTGACTTAGAATGCATATTACACTTTAGATATCCATGTTTAATACACCTAAACACAAATTAACATGTATATCTCATATTTAGGTCGTTGTGATTCTACTTTGGGCCTCGATCCACACTTGTTGCTCAGGACCTCAGGCAAGTACATATACTGATTGCCTTTAATTTTTGATAGTTTTTCCATTACATATTATACATATGCTTCTTCTGCTTGTTGACACGCATGTTACACGGGGATAGTCTTATGGATCCCTATATGTTATATTTTGTGACTACCAATCATATGATTATCATGCTTGTGAACTGTTTGATTCCATGAGTACTAGTCGGACTGGAAAAAATTTTAGTAGACGTGTGAGCTACCATTTCCATCTTATTGGTCTAATTGTGAATGATAGCAGCCGCATACGACACGTACGGTTGGCCGAATTTATCCCTTAGTCGTTCACATGTCGAATACGATATTTTAACTTTCGTAGATAGATGTTGTTTCACTTGTTTCCTTCTGTTTTTCTTCATCACCTGCCATGTTGCTATATTTCATTATAGATTTGCTTGTTCCTATATTCTGCTATACCATGATGCCCGTTTACTTCTAGTTTAAATTTCCATTTCCTATTCTCATGTTTTATAAATTCTATCATGTTTTGAATAACATGTCATATGTGTACTTGTTTCATTCCTGACTAGAAAATATTTTTCAGATAATCGTCTGCTACATTATGCTTTGGACCGTTGGGGGAGACATGGGTATATTGGAAGGCCAACCTAGAAGACTAGTTAGATGTGTTGATAGTTTTTAATATTTGTAAGACATTGTATTTTGATTAACTGTAAAACTTGTGAATATTGTAAATTGATTTAGTTGTTTTGAATGAGCAATAAAGTGACTATTTTATGAGCAATTGTTTATTACGGCTAGACAACGTACTACCGTCGACATTGCAGCGTTGGCTGGACTTGAACACGCACTCGCATCCCGAAAAGCGGGTGCGGATCGTGACAAGTTTTTTTGGTGGCCCATGCAGGTCATTCTTTATAAATTATGCGAACTTATGGTAGTACCATATTAGTCGTACTGCTGCGAGCATGCGATTAGGAAGTGCTCAATTCACAATTAGGATTGATTTAGTTTTAGGAGAATGACTATGACTAGGAGTCCCTTATTCAAATCGACTATTGGGTAGTTAAGATTGCCACATGGGTCATGTGATTTAGGTATATATTTATTGAATTATAAACCCTATTAGATACTTGAAAAAAAATTTATAGATGGGTATAATATTGTATTTTAATACGATGGTATGAACAAAGGGGTGCAGACTATTCGCATGGTAAATTAAGACTTCTTAGTATTCAATTCCTAAACTTGATCATTTGTGCAATTTTATTTCCTGCCTTCTCTAAAATATCGTAAGATCCATATTACTTAGTTATTTTCCACGACCATAAGTAATTATTTTTTCCTAAAGAGTCTATACCGTATTTCCATCCATTGACTTTTAAGCCTAACATGATTCAATCATCCATGTATAAATTTTGAGTCAATTTTGTTCAAGACATATATGTTTTAGAAATTTTTACTTCTCTTGTGTTCAGCCATTTTCTTAATCGATTGTTTGATTTACAAAAAAAAATTGATACCTAATTGATCGTTTTATTTTCAAAATTCATACTTTTACTTCAAGGACAGATACTTACACTTTTCCTATCATGAACTATTTATTTAAATTTCTAGACACCCTTTGAAATTCTTATGGATATAGTTAAATTAATTTTTGATGACTTACAATGGCAAGACAGAATCGTACTGTCCCCATCTATTTGAATTATGGAGACTACGGGTTCACTACAGCCAGCAGTGCACTGGCAAGGTATGACCCCTAAGTTAAAATAATTTCAAATAAATGTAGGCTATCGAGTATTATTAATTCTATATCCAGTTGTCCTAGTTTGATTTTTGAGTTGTTATGTCAATATTGGACAGAGTTGATAGAGTTTTCGATACCGTATTCTTATTTGAGTCATGTAACCAAGGGTTTACTGTAGCCAGATGTACACTGGCGAGGCATAAATTCTTGAAAAAATGACTTCGAAAATGCTTACGGTTTTCGAATATTATAGAGACTACATCTTTTTTGGCATATGACTATTGATTTTCATGGTTCGTAATTTCATGCACCCTCACTTGAATTTGATTTAGTTCTTGTCTTTTCCTTTCTTGAAACTTTTTTTTTATCTTTTATTTTCATATCATTATTAGGTTTCCTAGTAATCATTTAAACCTATTTTGATTTATTTCCACCAGATTCATAATCATACCTAGATAATGATTCGATGATCATGCCTACATAATTGATCGTGCTAAAATGATTATGATTTGGATCATCCTTAACGACTTTTGATCGCAACTAGACTATGTTGATTATATTTTGATCATGTCAATTCGCATCTTTTGTAGATTTTGACTCTATAATCGTGTCTAAAATTTTTTTTAATCGAGTAAATCATGCCAAACAAATTTGAATTTTGATCGTTCCTAAATGATTTTGATCGTGACTAAACAGTTTGACTATAGTCATAGTCCTGCCTATATTTCAAACTCTATTATTGCTAATGCTTAGAATTTGACCTTGACTAGACCCTTGATCATATAATTTGGTCATGCCTAAACAATCAATCATGCTAAACCGAATGCCTTGATCATCCTTAAACAAAATCGTGACTCAATTATTTTGAATATATTTTGATGTGCCAAATCACGTCCTTCCTTAAGGGTTCGATTCTATCCACGATTATGCTTATCGAGTTTTGATCATTAATCGCATTATTTTCTTGATTATATTCTTAATCGTACCAAATCGTGCCCTTAAAATTTCGATAGCAAAATTTTTCTAAGGTGGATAGATTTGTAAGCCCACTTCCCGAGTTCTTTTAATTTTTTATCTTTGTTTAATTTTAAATATTTCTTAGTTGGAATTTTTTTATTTCTATTATAGATATTTTTGAAAGAAAAAGAGATTTGCCAAATTTATTTTTAAAGGAGATTTTATAGACTCCTAGGAGTAAGGATTCATTATATCATTTACAATTAAGATCTGAAATTAAAAAATATGTTTCAAAATATTATTTAATAATATTTAATATTATCTAAAAGTATTATTTTAAGTATTATTGTTACAAAGCATTAAATTTAGTCTTTTATATATTTTCCTAAAAAGAATTAAGACTTGTAGTCTTATTGCAATAGAACTAATGGGAGAGTTTTTGCAAAAACTTGTTTAAAAGGGGGATAGTTGCAAATTTTCCCCTTCAAATCCAAAACGGTTGCATAAGTCCAAATCCTTCCAATATAAGTATTCAAATCCTACGCGCGATCAAAATTCAAGGATAGATTAAATTTTCCATCATTAACCTCTTCTTTCCAAACCCTAATCTATTTTCCTACGCTCTCTCTCTCTCAAGTTCGAGCGGATATGTGGTATTCATAAAGGAGTCGGCAAGAGAAGCATAGAGTTGAGGATTAGCAAGTCACTCCATTGATCATCTCGGACATCAAATAGGTAACACTTAATCTCCGTTATACTCTTGTGAGGTCAATAGGAGTCAACCCTAGTGTTTAATATAATTCTTAAAAGAATATAAAGGAAATAGGTTTACTGTGGTCTATATTCTAGATGATATACTCGAGTGTGCTGCAGTCATTAGCATGCAGTTGTATGTGTATGGCCGCCTTAGCAGCAAATAGGTAAGAATTTGGTGACTATCAAGAATAGGGGTGTCTGGCCTAGGTAGATATGTGTTTGTGTGAAGGAAATAAAGGAGTAGGCTTGGTCTTGGCAGGACAGGCCCTGTTGCACAGGACAGTGCACTGCATGTGTAGCAGTGGGTGTGTGTTAGGAAAGGGATAGGGTGTCATCTAAAGGCATATAGTTATATAGGGAGTTGGGTGTAGACAGTGAAGTATAAGTGTGTTATGTAATTTGTGAAAAGTTTAGGGAAATGGCACATAGTGTAGGAATGAAATCGTAAAGCACAATACTCTAGAGGGGGGTGAATAGAGTTGGCAGCGGAATAATGCTAATTAAAAAATGTTAGCAGCAAGATCACAGAATAATAATCACAACTAAATAATGTAAAGGCAGAGATAAGAAAGCAAACGCAAAGACAGCGATGTATACTGGTTTCCCTCTGTTGAGGACTAGTCCAGTCGGTAGAACTCTTGCTACCAGTTGAATCCACTATTGGCAAAACCGCAAGTTTTCTTACGAAGTCCTTGCAACTTCTACAACGCGAGCTTTGATACGAAGAACTCATCCAACTTCAATTGTGAAGAGGTATTCTTCTAATCAAGCCTTCTGATTACAATCACTCAGAAACTTCTAGACCGTACCGTACTGGCAAATCGACTAGAGGATTGTAATTGGTTTGGGATCTGAAAATTAAAGCTCGAGAAAACTCTTTGGAAGACTGAAAGCTTTAGATAGAGAGAAGAATGAAAGTGAATGAGTGAGTTAAAATGATCGAAATCCTTCTCTATTTATAGGAGTTCCAAAGACAGAATTCTGGCAGAATTCGGGCAGAATTCGGGCAGAACTCGATGAGGAAATCTCGGTCAAATCCGCAACTGCAGGAGGACCAAGTTTCAAGGAATTCAAAAACAAAATGGCCACTAATCGAACTCTGGCCGAACTCTGGCCGAGTTCTGTCAGGGTTAGGTTAGGGTTTTAAAATTAGTTTTTGGAGAATTTTGAAAACCTTTTTGAAAACCTTTTTGAAGCTTTTGTAAATATGAATATTTTTCAAAACAAAGGACATTTTAAAAATATTTTGAAATCTTTTTGGAATAGCCTATTTGTCAGTACGACTCGGTGTACAACGTATTCCTAGACTCAATAAAGTAAAAAATACATTGCTCAAAGAAATACAGACTCGAACAGGCAAACAGTGCTTCGGTCTTGAACTGTGTAGATGGCTGTTCTTGATCATGTCCAAGAGTCCGAGATATCCTGACTAGCTTCATATATCGAGACAGAGTTTGATCAATTATTAAAATCAGTTTGACCATATGACCAATGGGCTAACAATCTCCCCCATTTTGATAATTGACAAACTATGAATGATATAACATTTAAGCTTGGAATAAGATTATAATTGTTCATGTCCTGTATTTTCTCAAAAGAATGTTAGATCTTTATTTTTTTCCCCCGTTGTCACTTAGCAAAATAATTACAAAAGAGAAAAACTCCCCCGCAATCAATGCATAAGAAACAAACAGTGAAGAAATACATAAAAAAAATTTTAAAAAAATTATGACAGATGGTAGAGACAGTAAAAAAATAACATCACAGGCATGCATTTGTCTCAGGCAGTTTAGAATATAACAGGCAGTTTATAATAATAGAGAATTATGTCACAGGCATTTTATAATATAGAAGCAGATAAAGAAGCTATAAATAAATAAACTGATGTGAAAGATAAACTACGAATCCCATAAAGATAAAATGATGTGCAAGAAACATCAATAAATATCCAGTACAAGTCTGATAATAAAAAGTTAAAAAGATAGAAACTTGGAATGTCGGAGCATTTCCAAGTATACAGTAGATAATGTCTAAGTCTCAAAAATCAACTAATATATCACATCTCCTCCTCCTCATCATCATCATCATCATCAGCATGACCGGCATGTCCAGAAGGACCAGCTGCAGAGGTACCAGCTCCAGAAGGGTGAGAAGGGGCGCCAGTGTAAAATTCACCGACATAGTCTCGAGGAGGAGCACGGTCAGAACGGTACCAATCATATGCATTACCGGGCTGAAAGTAGGCATGAACAGCCTCATCCTCACAGCGGTAACCAGAGAAGGCTGGATCTCTAGGAATAGAACTGGCAGAATGTCCAGTCTGAGCAAATCGGAGATCAGCTAGAGAATTTGCAATCGCCTGATAACGGGTGACATCGCGGAACTCACGTTCGCAGGCCATATCCGTCATCGAGATGTGCAAATCAGAAAGGTGCTGGTGTATGCCCTCAAAGGTCATGGCATACTGCTGAGGAGGTGGAGCAGTAGTAGGAGCAGTAGGAGGAGCAGTAGGAGGAGCAGCAGCAGTCATACTACGACGGGATAGTTTAAGAAACTTGGGCTCAGGGTCTTGAGTACAAGTTGATAAATCAATATCGAAACGCTGGAAGATGCGTGGGAGAATCATCGCATAAGAGACATTTCTATCTCTTGCACGACAACGTCCCATCATCTGGATAATGGTTTTAGGGGCAAAAAAAGGTATCCCCTTAAGAATGTGATACATAGCAGATAACTCAAGAGATGTGACATCATCCTTTGAAGTAGACTTCGGAAGGAGAGTGGAGTAAATGATATGGTGCAATTCATAATTAAACAAGTTCAAGTTGTTTGCCTTGAACTTTCCAGAGCGAACTCGATCAGGTGCACAGAGTTCAGCTTTGAAACTAACAAGTGTCGTACCATCGGGGAAATCAAATTCAGTTATATCAACAAACGGTTCACCTTCGTTAGGAATACCAAGGATTTCCGCTAAGAGGACATCATTGAAATTGATATCTAGTCCGCCAACACGAGTACTTACGTCAAACGTGTTTAATATGATATTGCAGTAGAAAAGTCTAATGGCATTAGTTGCTACTGGGAAACAAAGTTTAACAAAATATTGTAACCCTAATGCCTCAAAGTAAGGGCGGTGTTCTGGAAACACAGTCCACTTGATAGGAGCGCCTGTGCATATAGATCTCATGGAAAAGTCTCCATACCACAGAAGGGCTTGATCTAGGGTTTGAAAATAAAACCCGTCGAATGCGCCATCGCTCGATTGGATTAGCAAAAAGAGGGAATCCGTGGGTGGATTCGAAGATGAACCTTCCTCACTAGGATTGGTCGTCTTCTTCCTCTTGAAGGGGTTAAATCCCTTAGGTGCCATTTGTGCAATAAAAATAAATATGCACAAAATTAAAAGGAGGGGAAATACGGAGTTATACCTCCCGAGATTTGAGTATGTTGTAGAGGACAACGATCTCCGCACGAATCCAAAGTTTGGATTGATTTCACCACGTAGATTAGGAGAGAAGGAGTGGTGAAGAACTAGGATTTTAGAGCTTTTTGTGCGGCTGCTGTTCTGTGATAGTGGAGTTTAGAAGCAATGAAGAAGAAAGGCTCTCCGGTTCTGGTTATATAACCTGATACCCTAACCGAACTCGGGCCGAATTCAGTCCTAATTCTGGCCGAATTCGCCTGGGGTTGGTTTGAACCACTTTCTTTTTCATTGGCTTATTTCAAATATTTAATTCAAAGATTAGTAATTTCAACCTTCAATGATATAATTAATATTATTTTATAGATTAAATATCGTTTACACAGTGACTGTTTCAGATTAGCTGTAGGAGTACTGTCCCAGCTGGCGGAGGTTCACCGGGGAACTCTTAAGTACCGCTTCGCTTCAACCGTAGTTGTAGTGACAGACAGACTCTTTATTGGCTTGTTTCTAACACAATTTTTGCGTATTGAAATATAATCATAAAACAAAATTAATTAATATTATTGACGTCCAAAATTTCTAATTCTAAGAAAATGATGTCGAATCTCGATATGTTTAGTACAAGAGTGACATACTGGATTCTTAGTCAAATTAATTGTGCTCGTGTTGTCACAGAAAATGGGAATGTGTGTGTAAAATAAATCATAGTCTTCTAAGGTTTGATTCATCCATAAAATCTGAGCATAATAACGTCCTGCGGCGATATACTCAGCCTCTGTTGTTGATAGGGCTACAGAATTTTGCTTTTTACTAAACCATGGGACTAAAGCCTTGTCTAAGAAATGACATGTGCCACTGGTACTTTTTCTATCAACTTTGCATCCAGCAAAATCTGCATCCAAATAACCAATAAGGTCAAAGGACTTAGTTTTGGGATACCATAAGCCAACAGAAGAAGTGCCCTTAAGGTATCGAAAGATACGCTTAACTGCGCACAGATGTGATTCCTTTGGATTAGCTTGAAAACGTGCACACAGGCAAACACTAAACATAATATCTGGACGACTAGCAGTTAAATAAAGTAAACTACCGATCATACCTCGATACTTACGTGTGTCGACCGGTTTGCCTTGTTCATCAATATCAAGCTTTGTTGAAGTTGCCATCGGAGTGCCAATAGGTTTGACATTTTCCAGATCGAACTTCTTTAGTAAATCTTTTGTGTACTTGGCTTGATTTATGAATGTCCCATTGTCAGTTTGTTTGATTTGCAGTCCGAGAAAGAATTTCAGCTCTCCCATCATGCTCATCTCAAACTCATTCTGCATACACTTAGAGAATTCTTGACACAGAGATTCATCAGTAGATCCAAATATAATATCATCAACATAGACTTGTATTAAAAGAAGCTTGCCATTAAAAGACTTAATAAAAAGTGTAGTATCAACCTTGCCTTTTTAAAAACCGTTGTCAAGTAGGAAAGAGCTTAGACGATCATACCAAGCACGAGGGGCTTGTTTTAAACCGTAGAAAGCTTTCTTCAACTTGAAAACATAATCAGGGTTTTTAAAATATGTAAAACCTGGAGGTTGTGCTACAAAAACTTCTTCTTTTATAAAACCATTTAAAAATGCACTCTTGACATCCATTTGAAATAATTTGAAATTATAAAAACATGCAAATGCACATAACATGCGAATGGATTCTAATCTCGCAACTGAGGCATAAGTCTCATCGTAGTCGATACCTTCTTCCTGATTGTATCCTTGAGCTACGAGTCGAGCCTTATTACAAGTCACTAAACCATTCTCATTAAGTTTATTTCGAAATACCCAATGGGTGCCAATGACCGGATGCTCAATAGGCTTGGGAACAAGTTCCCAAACTTGATTCTGTTAAAATTGGTTTAATTCCTCTTGCATAGCATCTATCCACAAATTATCACTACATGCTTCATCAATAGTTTTGGGTTCTAGCTGTGAAATGAATGCAACACTAGAAACAATATCTCTACTGGATGTACGAGTACTTACACCTTTGGTAATATCACCAATTACCAAATCTTTTGGATGATCAGCCGCAAATTTTAATCTTTTCGGCAGACTCTGGAGGTAGCTGGTTCCTGGATCTTCTCTAGGAGGATCAGCTAGTGCTGAGCTTGGTTGAGAATCAGCTAGTGTTGAGCTTGGTACAGTTAGATCTTCGTCATTGTCATCGATAGTCATTTGATTAAATTCATCAAAGGTGACGTTGATTGATTCTTCGATGATCATAGTTCGTTTGTTGAAGACTCTGTATCCTTTGCTCTTGGCCGCATAACCTAAAAATATACCTTCATCGGCCTTTTCGTCAAACTTTCCCAAATTGTCTTTTGTATTAAGAATAAAGCATTTACAACCAAATATTCTAAAATATGAAACTGATGAAATTCTATCAAACCATAACTCAAATGGAGTCTTCTTCGATTTGGGTCGAATTAGAACTCTATTGAGAACAAAACAAGCTGTATTGACAGCTTCAGCCCAAAAATATTTGGATAGACTAAACTGGTTTAACATTACTCTGGCCATTTCGGATAGAGTTCTGTTCTTACGTTCCACAACTCTATTTTATTGTGGAGTCCTAGGGCAGGAGAACTCGTGTACAAAACCGTGTGTGTCACAAAATTGCTCAAACTCTGTATTCTCGAATTCGCCACCATGATCGCTTCTAATACGAGTGATCATGTAACCTTTTTTATTCTGTACTTTCTTACAAAAGGAGACAAATTTGGATAATGCATCATTCTTGCGTGTCATGAAGTATACCCACGTGTATCTAGAGTAATCATCTACAATTACAAAAGCATATAACTTACCTCCGAGGGTAGCAACTCTGCTAGGACCAAATAAGTCCATATGTAGCAATTATAGAGGTCTAGTAGTACATACTGCGTTTATTGACTTGAATATGGATCTGGTAGCTTTGTTCTTTTCACATTGGCTGCATACCGAATCCTTCTTGAATGTTATGTCCGGTAAATCGCGTACTAACTTCTTCGTGGATAATCTTGAGATTGTGTCCATATTTGCGTGACCGAGTCTCATATGCCACAGATGACTCTCATCACTTTTAGCCATTAAGCATCTACGTGAAATGTTAGTTTCTTCCAACAAATAGAAAACATATATGTTGTCTTCCCTGATACCTTCAAAGATAGTACTACCAGTTGAGCTATCAACTATAGTACATTTGTCTTTGCCAAAGTTGATGCCATAACCATAATCAGCTAAATGACTTATGCTGAGTAGATTATGTTTCAACTCGGTAACCAGACAGACATCCTTAATCACAGGATAGGGAGACTTACCAACATCACCGATACCAATGATATACCCTTTCAAGTTATTACCAAAGGAAACATAACCTTCATTCTTCTTCTTCGACAGTGTTGCAAATAATGTAGCGTCACCGGTCATATGCCGTGAACAACCGCTGTCGAGGATCTATTTGCTTTTAGCATGTGAAAGGTGTTCCACCTACAAAACAATTTGCAGATGAAACTTTTGGTACCCATTTCTTGTAGGGTCCTGAAATATTAGCTTTTGGTATCCAAGCATAAATATTTAAATCAACAAGCTTTCTGATTCTACATGCAGGAGAAATATGACCAATGAGGCCACAATAATGACATTTGGCATGTTGAGTGTTGAAAGCTGAGTGGTGTGCAGGGTTGGTAGGTTTAGGTTTTCTAGTATAGAAGAAAGCATACATATAATCCTGTTTGGGCTTAACCTTTTGGGGTAAAGGTTTGATATGGTTAGGTCTGACAGTGTTTGGTTTGGGAATGTTTCGATTTTTCGGTAAGTGACACGTATTAGGGTAGGAAGCAGCAGTCTCAGGCTGTTTTTCTAACCTAATTTTCAATCTTTTGGAAGTGTCGTACAACTTAGTATAATTAGAAGTGAGTGTTTCCATTCTGATTTGTGTACATCGAAGACTTTTCTTCTCTTTAGAAAGTTCTTCTTTCAGTTGGTCAATAATCTTGTCTTTTTCTTCGGATGACTTAGTAGTCTCGTGTAATAAGAGCTTAATAGAGGAAAGCTCACAAGACTCACTAACATTATTTCTAACCTCAGCTAGTTGGTCGGTAAGTCTTCCTATTTCACCTTTGTACTCTTTGAGTACCTTCTTAGAGGTCTGATATTTGCTACGCAGTTTCCTGTAATCACTTATCAGTTCACTGAAGGCATCTCCTAATTGCTCAAAGGTGAAGTCATCAAATGTATCAACTACAGGTTCAGTAGGTACCTGATTGGATGCCATAAAGCATACGTTTGCAGCGTCTTCTGATTGTTCATCTTCTGAGTCGCTGGCTTCACTTTCATGCCATATGCTGGTATTGGCATACTTCCGTGATGTTGATCTCTTCAGGTTCCCTTTCTCATATCTGTTGCTCTTCTTGCTTGATGATGAGTTTGTAGGACAATCCTTCTTCATGTGTCCCTTTTTCTTACAGCCATAGCAGACAGCATCATCTTGATACCAGTTGTTGCTGCTGTTGTTTTCTTTGGCTCTCTTCTCATATCTCATAAATCTTTTAAATTTCCTTACTAGGAGTGCTTGATCTTCAGCATCAGATTCACTGCTGTCTGAATCACCTTCAGCAGCTTTTCTGTGCTGAGCCTTGAAAGCGATCGTCTTCTCCTTTGGTGCAGGCTCTTCAAAATCTTGTAGCTCCAGTTCATGAGTGAGTAGCTTACCCATGAGTACTTCGAGGGACATAGTTGTGAGGTCGTTCCCTTCAATGATTGCAGTAGCCTTTGGAATCCAGTTCTTGGTAAGTGCTCGCAGGAGTTTGCGAATCTTTTCATGGTTACTGTAATCTTTGCCTAGGGAGGAAAAATGATTTACAATATCCAAGAATCTTTCGAATATTTGAGTAACTGTTTCATTGGACTTCATCTTGAATACCTCATACTCTTGAGTAAGTCTGCTGACTTTTGATTCTTTGACTTGAGTCGTGCCTTCATGTGTGACTTCAAGAAGCTTCCACACTTTATTAGCAGTTGTGCAGATAGACACTCTGTTAAATTCAGTTCTGTCTAAAGCACAAAATAAAGCGTTAATAGCACGTGCGTCAAGACTGGCCTTTTTCTTTTCTTCCTCTGTATATCTGTTATGGGGTTTTTCAACTAAAACTGCATCAACATTTATACGAGGTAGCTTTTGATAGCCATCAATAATAATAGACCATAAATCAAAGTCAAGTGATTTCAAAAAAAAACTCATCCGTGTTTTCCAATAGGTATAATTCGTACCATCAAACAGTGGAGGTCTGTTTGTGGCCTGGCCTTCACTTGTGAATTTTACAGTTGCCATGTATTGTGCTGTGATCTACATAACAATTAGTTAAAAGAATAAATAATTGCAATGTTACCTTGCTTTACCTGTAACACCCGCTCTGATACCAATTGTAGGAACGAAATCGTAAAGCAAAATACTCTAGAGGGGGGTGAATAGAGTTGGCAGCGGAATAATGCTAATTAAAAAATGTTAGCAGCAAGATCACAGAATAATAATCACAACTAAATAATGTAAAGGCAGTATAAGAAAGCAAACGCAAAGACAGCGATGTATACTGGTTTCTCTCTGTTGAGGACTAGTCCAGTCGGTAGAACTCTTGCTACCAGTTGAATCCACTATTGGCAAAATCGCAAATTTTCTTACGAAGTCCTTGCAACTTCTACAACGCGAGCTTTGATACGAAGAACTCGTCCAACTTCAATTGTGAAGAGGTATTCTTCTAATCAAGCCTTCTGATTACAATCACTCAGAAACTTCTAGACCGCACCGCACTGGCAAATCGACTAGAGGATTGTAATTGGCTTGGGATCTGAAAATTAAAGCTCGAGAAAACTCTTTGGAAGACTGAAAGCTTTAGATAGAGAGAAGATTGAAAGTGAATGAGTGAGTTAAAATGATCGAAATCCTTCTCTATTTATAGGAGTTTCAAAGACAGAATTCGGGCAGAATTTGGGCAGAACTCGATAAGGAAATCTCGGTCAAATCCGCAACTGCAGGAGGACCAAGTTCCAAGGAACTCAAAAACAAAACGGCCACTAACCGAACTCTGGCCGAACTCTGGCCGAGTTCTGTCAGGGTTAGGTTAGGGTTTTAAAATTAGTTTTTGGGGAATTTTGAAAATCTTTTTGAAAACCTTTTTGAAGCTTTTGTAAATATGAATATTTTTTAAAACAAAGGACATTTTAAAAACATTTTGAAATCTTTTTAGAATAGCCTATTTGCCAGTACGAATCGGTGTACAACGTATTCCTAGACTCAATAAAGTGAAAAATACATTGCTTAAAGAAATACAGACTCGAACAGGCAAACAGTACTTCGGTCTTGAACTGTGTAGATGGCTGTTCTTGATCATGTCCAAGAGTCCGAGATATCCTGACTAGCTTCATATATCGAGACAGAGTTTGATTAATTATTAAAATCAGTTTGACCATATGACCAATGGGCCAACACATAGGTATATATATGTGTGAGGGTTAGGTGAGGAAATTACCTAAGTATAGATAATGGTCAATCAGATAGTAGAGGGTTTGGCTCATGTATAGGTATTGTGGCATTACCTAAAGTAGGTAAAGTTGAGTAGGTAATAGGGAAATTCACCTAAGTTAGGTATCCATGTGATACCTAAGTATCATGGTTTACCTTAGAGTAGAAACTAAGTTTTGAGTAGGAAATGGGTATTTACCTAATATAGGTAATATCAATGTAATAGGGTAGGTAATGACTAGATATAAATTAACCTATTGGGCCATAAGGTTTTGCCTATATATAATATAGTAGGTAACTTAACCTAGGTAAGGAAATATGGTAGGGGTAAAGGAGTAGGGTATCCCAAGGTACCCTACGAATAGGTATATATCAATTTAGAGACTAGGGTAGCCAAGTATATGTTGTGTTACCTTGAAACGACAGGGTAATGACCTAGAAACCTAGGTTCGACTCATTTTGACCAAGGTTGACCAATTTAACCTTAAAAGTCAACCTTTAAATCAAATTGACCTAGTTTGACTCCAAAAGCCTAGTTTTGACCTAGAATTGACTTAGAATGCATATTACACTTTAGATATTCATGTTTAATACACCTAAACACAAATTAACATGTATATCTCATATTTAGGTCGTTGTGATTCCACTTTGGGTCTCGATTCACACTTGTTGCTCAGGACCTTAGGCAAGTACATATACTGATTGCTTTTAATTTTTGATAGTTTTTTCGTTATATATTATACATATGCTTCTCCTGCTTGTTAACACGCTTATTACACGGGGTTAGTCTCATGGATCCCAATATGCTATATTTCATGACTACCATTCATATGATTATCATGCTTGTGACATATTTGATTCCATGAGTACTAGTCGTACGGGAAAATTTCTTAGTAGACGTGTGAACTACCCTTTTCATCATATTGGTCTTATCGTGAATGATAGCAGCCGCATACGACACGTGCGGTTGGCCGGATTTACCCCTTAGCCGTTCACATGTCGAATACGATATTTTAACTCACGTAGATAGATGTTGTTTCACTTGTTTCCTCCTATTTTTCTTTATCACCTGCCATGTTGCTATATTTTGTTATAGAGTTGCTTGTTCCTGTATTCTACTATACCATAATGCATGTTTACTTTTAGTTTAAATTCTTATATGCTATTCTCATGTTTTGCAAATTCTATCATGTTTTAAATAGCCTATCATATGTGTATTTATTTCATTCCTGACTGGAAAATATTTTTCAGATAATCGCCTGCTGCATTATGCTTTGGACCATTGGAGGAGACATGGGTATATTGGAAGGCCAACTTAGAAGACTAGTTAAATGTGTTAATAGTTTTTAATATTTGTAAGACATTATATTTTGATTAACTGTAAACTTGTGAATATTGTAAATTGATTTAGTTGTTGTAAATGAGCAATAAAGTGACTATTTTATGAGTAATTGTTTATTGCGGCTAGACAACGTACTACCGCCGACACTGCGGCATAGGCTGGACTTGCGCATGCATTCGTATCCCGAAAAGCGGGTGCGGATCGTGACAAAACTAAAAAATTGCATCATCTTTCCTATGACGGACTCTTACTCCGATGCTTATCGGGTACAGAAGCTAAGGAATCACTTCGTGAAGCTCATGATGGTACCTGTGGAGCCCACAAACTAGGTCCTAAACTTCAGGACCGACTTAGATGCATGGGATATTATTGGCTCACGATGATAGCAGACACATTATCGTACGCAAAGAAATGCTGAAGTGTCAAATCCACACAGACTTCATCTACTAGGCATCAGAATTCTTGCAGCCGACAGTTCCGTCCTGGCCATTTGAAGCATGGGGGATGGATATCATCGGTACGATCACCCCATCGTTATCAAAAGGTCACATGTTTATTTTTGTTATAACCGATTACTTCTCCAAGTGGGTGTAGAAGAATGAAATTTTTTTAGCAAATGAAGCCCTATACGCCCAAGTCAATGTAGCTCCATGCGCCCATGTTAGCGAAGCTCCATGCGCCCAGTCAGTGAAGCTCCATGCGTCCAGTCAGTGAAGCTCCATGTGCCCAGTCTGTGTAGCTCCATGCGCCCAGTCAGTGGAGCTCCATGCGCACAGTCAGTATAGCTCCATGTGCCCAGTCAGTGAAGCTTCATGCGCCCAAGACTAGCTCCCCCGAAAGGAGGGCGCATAGCCTAAGACATAGCTATCTACCCAAGCCTAACTCAGTCAAAAGCCATGATCAAAACGTATACTGAAGCACACGGCCACGTCAGTCTCCACGAGCAGTCGTGTACCGAAGCATGCGGCCACGTCAACACCACGACCAATCCACGATCTCGCAGCCTGTATGCGCCTACATCCTATGCGCCCAAAGCAGTACTATGTACCCACATAAAAACCAGTGTGTTTTCTCATGTGGACGTATAACATCATTCCAGCTCAAGAACGACTATAAAAGGGGGCCTCATCCCTCTTCCAAACACAGAACGAAGAGCATTTTCAAGAGCCAAATTACTGCACTTCTTGCCAGTGAGCCGAGAGTTAGCAATTTTCTTAGGTTTTCTCCCACTTTTGTAATCGGAGTGTCAACGGAGTAAAGGAGCAACTGCCGCTCGATCTCCATCGTCCTATTTGCCAAAATTCTTTTTTGTACTCGGGGATCCTCAGCGCAGGATCTCTTAGGCGTACTCGATTTGTGGTGCCTTGCGCCAATAAAAAAAGACAGTGTTTTCTTCTTCTTTTTTGTGTGTGTCCACAAAAATGGCGACTCTGCTGGGGACTACCTTTTCCTCTGACGAGAAGGTGGTGACGCAATCCGATACCGACAAAGTGGAGAGTACTCAGAAGATGTTGATCATAAAGTTTGATCAGCAGGCGTTCGAAGAGATGCTCTCAAGGGACGGTTCTACTCCCTCAAAATTAGCTAAGCCAAACAAGTCTCGTAAGACTTGGCTTCCAAAGGCTCACTGTGCATATCCTGTTAGTGTCATAGCAGATATACAGCTGGAGGACTCTGTCACATGGGTGTATGACTCTGCCACAGAAGTTCCCCAAATAGAGAAGGCTCACACCGTTTCGGGCTCTACTAGCCAAGTGACTCCTTTTCTGTACAACCAACAACAGGGTGTTCAACACCCGAGACTTGGCAAAGAAAAATACTACGATGCCAAGAATCGGGATGTACGACACTCTGGCCGAACCCAGCGAGGCTCACAAACGAAGAATGCCAAGCTGGGAGAAAATAGCGCTGCTCCACCAGGCATGCGCCCAAGGCCATGCGCCCAAGGGAGTGTTTGGGCGCATAGCCCCAACCAAAACATTTCTGTCTTCAGCAGGCTGGGCATCCAAAGCCATGCGCCCAAGGCTATGTGTCCAGGCTCTCTGGATCCATACTATGTGCCCACATCGAGGAGGCTCAGACATGCTATCAAGGAGCATGCGCCCAAGGCCAGTCTCCAAGGCCTATGTGCCCACAACAAAAAGACAGGCTCCAACGCATATAGCACGGGACTATCTTCAAGGACATCATAGAACTTAGGTGTGGTGGTTGCCCCTACACATGAACTAAGTCTGGATGTGCCAACTCTCCTTACGAACCCGCATGCAAAGCTCGGCGATGCATGCAATAGAGGTTGTAAGACAAAACCCCCTTCCGCTGACTTGCGTGACATGATAAATCATAAGCGTAAAGCGAGGGAGAACATAACAATTCATAGTGCACTTCCGTGCACCAGTATTGTTATCAACTGTTGTTGCTCAAAAGCAACAAGAGTGCCTCAGAGAAAGTCTGTGTTTCGACAGCTGCACTTCTCTGACGACGAGAAACCACTATGTGTTTTATCCAACATGGCTTCATGGGGTCCCCCTTTCGGAAGCCCCAATCAAAGACGGTGGACTACGAACCCAACTTTCTCTCTTAGCTCCGCGAGAAGAAGAAGGAGAAGTCAACCAACAGATGGCCGACAGGCTGTCACATCCGAATGAGTCTATATGGGCACTCGATCAAAGGCAAGATTCTGTATGGACGATGAAGATTCCTAAGCCGGGGGTAGCATTCCCTCAGAATCTGAAGTAGATGACCCCCACACTGGGGGTAGCCTTCCAGAGGACGATGATCCCTCCGAATCTGATGGCGACTATCTACCTCCTCTACCTGAAGATGGACTTATCCACTCGGAGATAGACAGTATCAGCACCAGTTGCACTGCTTCCTCTGTTCATCCTCGTATGCAATCTACATACATGATGGACGGAGAAAGACCTGAAGAAGCTAGTGATTAGACTAGCAAATGGCTAGAGGGTCTTGAAACAGCATTCGCCAAGATCACTGATATGCTTACCAGTATTATGGCAGTTCAAGCTGGTGGGGCTGTCCCTCCACCTCAACAAAACGTCTCGGCCTACGCTAGTCCGGCTCACAGCAACAACCCTCCTTTACTATCAAAGGAGTATCATTCCATTGCGCCTCCTCAAAATCTTACGAATGTCGGGGGTGGTCCTTCGCCAACAACGCCTGACAACCGTTCAGCAGTCGTTTTCCAACACCTGCTCAATCAACATGATGCAATTGATTCCTTGGTCACTCGCCTCGACACCATCTCGTACAAAGACGAGCTTCAGAAGATGGGGATATCTCAACCGTATCCATCTGAGTGGGAGAACGCTACTTACCCTCCTAACTACAAGCCGCTGACGCTGAAATCATTTGACGGATTGACTTCTCCTCGTCAGCACATAACGTACTTCAACACGCAGACTCTACACTTGTCCAGAGATGATTCGTTCCTGTCGAAGCTATTTATTAGCACCTTGCAGGGGGTAGCCTTCGAATGGTTCTGCAGTCTGCTTGACGGTTATATCAATTCATTCAAAGACTTGGAGAGATTGTTCCTCAACAGGTTTTACGAGAGAGGCATACATGTTAGTATGTCAACACTCATCGAGACCAAGCAAAGGAGGACTGAGTCTGTCATCGGCTTCATCGAATGCTTCAGGCGGCTAGCACTGAAGATGCCCTTTGGCATACCAGACTCAGAACTTATGGATACTTGTCGACATAACTTCCTTCATGCATTAAAGTTTTGTCTAGGTATACATAAGTATGATACATGGCCCGCTTTCATTGGGGCCGCTGATGCTGCTGAAAACGATGTTTCTAACTTGGAACTACTGGGGTTGAAGACACCCAAATTCGAAGACAAGGGCAAGCATCCTCAAACTATCCCTGTTCGTGGGGGTAAAGGGAAAGAAGTCCTGAAAATCGACACATCCAAAGGAGCTTCCAACTCTCAGGGTGCCTCCGAAAAGCCTAAGGAGATTTTCTCCTTCGACGAAGATGATGTCATTACCATCTTCCACACATTGACGAAGGGTAATAAGCTGACATTGCCTCCACCACGACGTCCTGCAGAGGCAAGCCAACTCAATGATCCCAAGTACTGTCTCTATCATCAGTACGTACATCACTCCACCAAGGACTGCATCGTCCTAAAGAAGAATATACAACAGCTTATCGACAGCCAAATAATCAACCTCAAAGCTGAAGACAAGGTCGTATCTGCTAACATGATCTCTCTCCAGTTTGGCACCTTTCCTCCTATAGAAGTCCGAGACGGCGTGGTCCCGATCCCCAAGGCGATGATAGAAGTCATCAACCTACCACCAACTCGCAACTCGACTTTGGTCCCACTCACAACTGAACGTGGTGAGATCATGTGGGTCCACCCGGACCTTGTCCAAGAAGTGACACAGGGGGTAGCACCTCCCAAAGCAAGAAGGGGCAAGAAATTCAAGCCATACCATATGGTATCCTCCCCATCTACGAGGTTCTATCTGGCAAGACGCGATCGGGAAAGACTTATCTTCGGACGTACGATCCCGCACAAGAAGAAGCAATACCTCCTCAAGCTCCTGCTGCCCCCACAAGCTCAGAAGTCGGCCCGTCCAAGCCTCTAACCACGGACAAATCCAAGCAGAAGGAGACGCGGTTTGACAAATCTCTAAAGACGCCAGCTCCCGAAAGCATGGATCGACCCTACAACTTTGACATACTGGCTCAACTAGCCAATACACCTGCCAGGTTGTCTCTGTTCGATCTATTGCGACTCTCCAAAGAAACACAAAAGGCCTTAAGTGAGGCATTGCTACATGCCGACTCTTACCTCGCTGAAGTCAAAGCCCCCGCTGAAGATCCCATCTCCTGTCCCCACTGCCACAATACCATGGAAGTGGTGCCCAACATCACCTTCTCACAGGAGGATATGCTACTCAAAAATAATCGTCATGATAGATCCATGTACTATACAGGGTATATCGGGGCGATCAAGGTGGACCGCATGCACATCGATCCAGGATCCTCCCTCAGCATCATTCCTAGAAGTTTGCTTCAAATTCTGGGAATCCCTCTGCACAAGCTATCCGCAACCAACACAACTATCATGACTTTCAATGCCGGTCGAAGCCATCCGCTGGACAAGATCCGTCTCAAATGCCAGATCGGTGATCTCCGAACGGAGGTTTCATGCTATGTGATCGATGCCAATATATCCTACAACATCTTGTTGGGACGTCCATGGATACATGAGAACATGATCATTCCGTCTACACTTCACCAGTGCTTCAAGTACGTCAACAGCGACGGTGTCGTAAAGACGGAGTTTGCCGATGTCGATCCTTTCAAGGGCATCGAAGCTTACTATAGAGATTCGGTACTTTACCAATCTTAATCCCCCAAGGATGAAAGCAATGAAGCTGACAACGAAGCAGAAGCAAGTCCATCCTCCAATGATGGTCCCCTGATTATCCGAGTCAAAGGACATACTACTCCAAAGAGTACTTCGAAGCCTCTCACAATCTGGATGAAAAGGAAGAACCCTGACAAGGTCAAGCCACTGACCATCACTCCCAGCAAGATACCCCGGAAGGAACCTACTGATGCCCGTCCCATCAATCCTGAAGAATTACCATATGTGGTGAACTCGACCAAGACTGTGGCTCCTCTTCCAGATGATGATCCTCTCAACGAGTATATCAATACTCATAATAATGTACCTTCAGCGGATGATGTTATCCCTGAAGAAAAACTTGCGTATTTCTTTAGTAAAGGTTTATCTTTGAATTACTTCGATGTCTATCAATCTGTAAACTACTACATAGATACGATATATGCCCTAGAGAATGGCATAGGACCACACCTCTGCATGCCGGTCACAATACCTCACCTGTGGGAAAACGTTTACCCTGAAGATATACTCTACTTCATCGTTCCAGCCAGAAAGAAAGATGAAGAACTAATCATCTTCGGTTGTATAATTGGCGAGAGAAAGTTCGTTCCAGACTCTACTTCTCCCAAGTACAACACAGAAGCTGAGTATGACTCTAAAAAAATGCAACTTTTTCGGTATAATTGGCAGGCCAAGAATATCATCCAGAATATGGGATATGACATCAAAAGCCACAAAGGGCTAAATTATGGCCGAGGACGATGGTTGCCAATACGACACTTTGCTCCCTCCGGCAAATCTGAGAACTATTATCAACGAATCGATGTTGGTTTGGGCTATGTCTCTCCTCCAGCAACTCCTGAAAGATCAGATGATGAAGCATATCATTGTTCTCATTCTTCTGACTCCTCCCTCTGGGACTCAGACTCCAGCATCGATGACATGTTCAAAGCAACTCTGTCCGTCAACATGGTTTTCGTCGACCAAATTAGAGACGATGTCCAATCAATCGAACTCGAACAATAGGCTCAAAAGATAGACACCAGGTGGGAGCTGCACTTCTAACAACAGGAACGACCTACCGAAGATGAAGTCATCCAAGTCAATCTAGGAGATAAAGCATCCTTCAAACCAATCTTCATCAGCAAAAGCCTATCTGGCGATGAACGCCAATCTCTTATACAGCTTATAAGAGAATACATCGATATCTTCGCATGGAGCTATGAAGACATGCCAGGCTTAGACCCTAAAGTTGCCATGCACAGCCTGAATATTTTGCCTAAAGCTAAGCCAGTGAAGCAGCAACAACGACGATTCAGACCAGACGTCATGGAAGCCATCAAGAATGAAGTCAAGAAGCTCAATGCCAGTGGATTCATTCGCGAGAAACAACACCCTGACTGGGTTGCCAACATCGTTTCAGTCATTAAAAAGAACGATAAAGTTCGAGTCTGTATCGACTACCACGATTTAAACTCTGTATGCCCGAAAGACGAGTTCCCACTACCGATCACTGACGTAATGATCGACAATACTTGCAGCTTTGAGCGGATATCCTTCATGGATGGGTTCTCAGGCTACAACCAGATCAAGATGTTCGCCGACGATGAGAAGCACACATCTTTTCGAACACCGTTGGGGGTATACTGCTACACGGTGATGCCCTTTGGATTGAAGAATGCATGGACAACATACCAGCGAGCCATGAACACAATTTTTTGCGATCATTTGTGCAAAACTTTGGAGTGCTACGTAGACGATATCGCAGTCAAAAGTCATCTCAAGGGCAACCACCTCCAAGACTTGAGAACGGTGTTCGAACTAATGTGTGCACACCAACTCAAGATGAATCCAACCAAGTCTTTTTTGGGAGTCTCCAGCGGCAAGTTCCTTGGTTTTGTCATCACTTCAAAGGGTATATATCAGGACCCGGAGAAAGTGAAGGCTATTCTCGACATGCATCCTCCAAGAAACCTCAAAGAACTATGCGGACTACAAGGAAGGCTAGCCTACATCAGACGATTTATTTTGAACCTCTCTGGAAGGTGTCAACCATTCACTCCGCTCATAAAGAAAGGCGTATCTTTCGTCTGGACTGAATAATGTCAACGCGCATTCGACGATATCAAGGCGTATCTTACAAGCCCTCCAGTATTGGTAGCTCCAATATAGGAAAGCCCTTCTTACTATATGTCCGTGCTATGGACCATTCCCTTGGCGCCCTGTTATCTCAGAAGAACGAAGGCGGCCATGAACAGGCAATCTACTACCTCAGCCGCACAATAGTGGGTGCCGACTACAGATACACACCGTAGAGAAGAAATGCCTTGCACTAGTATTTATTTGACATCCAGAAGACACGCCACTATGTGTCTGGGCAGACTATCCATATTATATCTAAAGTCAACCCTCTCAGAATACTCATGACTAAACCGGGCTCTCTCAATTCCCATTTAGCTACATGGGCAATGCTATTGACTCCGTACGTTATGATCTTCGTTCCTCAGAAGGCAGTAAAAGGCCAAGCATTAGCTGATTTCCTAGCAGCTCATCCGGTGCCGGAGTCGTCCAAACTCTACGATAAAATCCCCGACGAAGTGGTGGAGTCTAATACTGCAACTGAAGAAATCCCCATTTGGCGAATGTTCTTTTACGGTGCATCAAGAACAGGACCCAAAGGAAATATCGTAGCTGGAGTAGGTGTCGTGCTCGTGTCACCTGATCATCTGGTTATACACCGCGTATATTCTCTCATGGAACCATGCACCAACAACGTGGCCGAATATAATGCCCGATTAATCGGCCTACAACTAGCAAAGCAACTGGGAGTTGACTATCTAGAAGCTTACGGCGATTCCAAGCTAATAGTTAGTCAGGTCCGAGGGGATTATGAAGTTCGTCATGAGGATCTCATCCCCTACCACAGAGCAACAATCGAGCTGGCATCTACTTTCGCTGGATTCTTCATCGAGCACGTGCCTCGACTACTGAATATAGAAGCAGATCCTCTAGCCGGTCTCGCTGCTTCTTTGACTGTTCCTACCAATACACAGCAGTCGATCACAGTGTCTGGTCGAGAACTATTTTGTGTGAAAGATGCCTTGCATATTCATCACAGTTACGGAGCGGAAACAAACATCGATGCTAAAGACTGGAGATTTTCCTTCATAGACTACGCTGTCTATGGAATCCTCCCCGAGGACCCGAAGGAAGCAGTATCCATCCAAAGATGATTCCTCAGATTTTACTACGAAATAGCTACCAAGTTGCTGTACCGACGCTCTTACGATGGGCTACGGTTATGATGCTTATCAGACACAGAAGCCAAGCATGCACCCCGGGAGGCTCACGATGGAATTTGTGGTGCACATCAACCAGGCCCCAAATTACAAGATCGCCTCAAACGAATGGGTTATTACTGGCCCATAATGATAGCAGTTGCTGTTGAATATGCAAAGAAGTATAGAGCTTGCCAGTTCTATGTCGACTTTATTTATCAACCTTTGGAGTTTCTACACCCGACGGCAGCATCTTTGCCGTTTGAAGCCTCGGTGTATTCTAACGGTACGTACCGACTAACCAAGCCCGACGGTGACTTGCTCATGATGCCTATCAATGGCAAGTTCCTAAAGAAATACTATGTGTAACCGCTTTTATATAATGTTCACATATGTTCAGTCATGTAAATGTACAGTACGATGTTTATATGATTCGAAAAAAAAACTATCTAACTATTATCCGTATTTCAAGAGTCTTGAATACGCCCTGGATAATAGGTCCTCTAAATATTTCTCCAGTGGAATCATTTCCATTTTTGACTCCGTCCAAACTCGGTTTGACGAAAACAAGTCACGTCCCTATTACCTCTGAATTGTTTTCTGATAATTATTTCCCCAGTGGAATGATCAAATGTTTTGCCACGTCCACATAACCTATGAGCAAAGCATTCATCAAAGATAGTCATGTCCATACTACCTCTGAACTATCCACTCCTCCCTAATGTCATATATCTTTCCACGTCCATATTACCTCTGGTCAGATATAGAACATCCTCTGCTATTATGTCCATATTACCTCTACTAGCAGCTTCGTTCAACTTATTATCTATATTCGAATAATTTGAATATAAAATGGATAATAGGTCCACATAAAAATTCCCCAGCGGAATACCCACCAGAAATATCCTTGCTACGTCCACATTACCTCTAGCATCGATATTTCACAAAACCACATTCATTTTCGAAAAGATTCTTTAATTTTTACTTAAACGTCTATCAAAAGACGAAAAAAGTATAAGAGCCGTGACGGCCAAAAAAAAGAAGTTGCAAAATCTACGGGATACACAGACGATTAATGCTGTCCCTCAGAGCTGTAATCTCGGCCTCAGACTTCACAGCAACTCGGCGTCGTACCTCTTCCTAACGAGCGACTTCATCTTCAAAAAGGATCAGACTCTGATGCTCACCCTCCTACTTCGCCAGCTGTTCTTCTAAACGGGCAGAAATTATGGCAGTCATGGCAGCCTGAGCCAAGTAATCTTCCTGTTTAGATATCACCGCCCTAAAGTCGGCTTCCAGCTGGGCGATCTCGTTCCTGATCTGCGTAATGTGATTATGCTTCTCAACGATCTGCGCAGCCAGCCTGTTCTTCGAGGCAGCATGTGCCTCACTTGCAGCATTGAACTGGCCATATTGGTCAGCCAGCTCGCTGATCTCCCGAGCCAGGGCGTTATTCCTTATCTGGAAGGTAGCCTTCTCCTCCGCAAGGGCTGTCATCAAAGCCTCGTCCTTTGTACGGAACAGTGACGTCGGGCTTCGCTGTTTGGCATCCCGGAACCTGGCCACCTGACCCTCCAGGTCGTTCAGAACTTTCCTCAGAGCGTTGGCCCACTATTCATAGCCGGCTATGCTCTCGAGGGCCGCTACCTGACATTCGACAACAGCCTTCACAGGGCCGAAGGCAGCGTTTCGATTCAAGACTCCAGGAAGCTTCCCTTCAGCACCGAATAAAAAGCTCTGACAACTTCTTAGGATATCTCGTCGTCTTCGGTGGAGGTCGTCGGAGAAGAAGCTTGGAAAGTTTCCCCCGCTCCAGGAAGGGATACCTGACAAGAAGCCAAACTTGGCAAAAAAATCCATTCCACCAAAAACCACTCTTGATTATCATGTGTCACATCCATATTACCTCTGATACCGATAGTCTTTCAACTTGACGCCTGTACCCAACCCGAGATGAAAGGCACGGTGCCAAGATCACAAAACCTATCACGACCATGTTACCTCTGTTAGGTTTTGTTTCAAATCTATTATCCATACCGCCGGTGTGCCAAAGGGTAATAGGTCCACGAAAGTATCATTCTAATCTATTTGCTCGTATTTTCGGATGCACAAAAAGGCAATAGGTCCAAACAAAAAAGGGAGGGAGGAGGGTTCCCCAGCGGGATACCCTTTACACAAATACGGTATTTGGCTCTCTAAAAACAAGTACCACAGATATCACAAGCAAATGTATTCTATTTATTCAAAATCAGTTACATTCACAGGACTACATCTCATGAGCAAAACAAAAAGTTCTCCATCTCTTCATCTGAGAAAGAAGTAGAGGATTATATTTGACGTCCAAGAGAGATGAAATACAAAGCTAAAGACAGACAGAAATACCAAGACAAAATACGAATATTTATGGGAACCCGCGGTTCCTAGCTGTGTCGAGGCATATACCATTCCCTCAACCATTTCGCATATGAAGGATCTATTTGATTAAGATCCTCGATCGGGGCAGGTGGGTCAGAACTCTCAGTGCTACTACCCTCAGACTTAGACTCCTCCTTTACAGCGGCTTCAATCTTGGAAGTAATTCCTTCCCCGATGAGCGCCAACTCTTTTTTTACCTCAATTTTTGGTATCAGCTCCTCCTTAACGAACGGTGACTCTTATTTGATGAAAGAAGACAGCATCTCCTCCTTCACAAAGGTCTCAGCCTTCGATATGGATGTTGTAAGAAGCAAAGACAGAAAGAAAGTCACTCAAAAAATTGCAGGAAAAACTAAGTTCTTAAGGGTTTCTATGCGCCCAAAACAAAATATGTGGACGCATAACACACGGACAGTATATGGGCACATAACATGCCACAGCTTAAAGGGCACATAACATGGCAATACGTAGGAGCATAGTACACCACAATGTTGGCGCATGACTTCTGTGGGCGTATAAAAATGCTCACAGAAGTATGTTGCCTTAGGCACAAGCACCCAAGCAGAAGAAAAGTCCGAGCGTCGCAAATTAACGCTCGAGACTTTGTTTGAAGCATGCTGTCACCCAGAATCGGGTCCTGGACTGTCGAAGATGCTGCTGCAGGAGGAGAGCCACTCGACGCAGCCCCCTTGCCCTTCGCGGATCTCTTGGCGACCTTGGGCGACATGGTTCTCAAAGAAAGAAGACAAAGAGTTTTCTGAAAAATTCAAAAAAAAAGAATAATAAACTTTCTCTCTCCTCCAGGGTCTATTTATAGGCACGAGCCACTTCCTATGCGCCCACCTGCTGTATGCGCCCATGCGTCCATTGCGTTGTATGTGCCCACAACAGCCTATGCGCCCAAGTGAAGAATCAGCTCTCTGCACACTATGCGACTGTCCCTTGCTAATGTCACTACCATATTTCTAGTTTGAGGGTATTTTTGTCATTTTTGAATAATTTGAATTTAATATATTTTAATTAGGAATTTAAAATGATTTATTTGAATGGTGTGATTTAAATACTAGTTTATTTATTGCCATGTGGTTTTGGTTAGCCTAACCTAGATTGGACCTAACCTAGATTAGTCATAGCTAGCCTAGTTAGCCACATTGAGTTTAGTAGTATTGGTTAAATAGGTTTAAGTCATGTTTAGCTAAGTAGTGTGGTTTGCAACTTAACTAGGAAAGAGCCCTAGATTCTAGGCCACTCATTAGACTTGATTCATTGCTAGCCTTAGATGCTTCCTAAAAACCCTAACCCTAGCTAAATTGGCCGGCCAAGACCCCCCCCTTGCCTATATAATATCTCCTTAGAAATTTGTGCTCTTTTCAATATTCTATCATTCTTCCTAAGAACTAGGTGAGCCTCCATTCTATTTTCTTCATAGTTTAATCAATAGAGCTCCATTTTTATTGTGATTTCTTCCATAGTGTTCTAATCACTATTCTTCTACTATTTGTGGAGTCACATCTCAGATTTGAAACAATTTGGAGATTTTGGGTGGCTGTGGAGAGCTCCTTTGAAGAGGCTCTTTGTGTTGAAGAACACACATAGGTAAAATCCTATTCATCCATTAAAATTAGGTTTTCTTTGCATAAACACCAAGCCCTAGGTGTCCTTGTGCTGTAGGAATAGAGTTTGCTAAATTTCGTGTCCTGTACGTGTCCGTATCGGACACGTATCAGTAGTGAACGTAGGTGTTCGACGAAATGCCACAGTGGGCATTTCGATCGAGATTTTGAAATGTAAATGAATAGAAAGTTGTGTTTGGATGTGGCTTACATGTTTTTGCTTGACTGAGGTGTTACTTGTGTCGTGTCGTATCGCTTTGGACACGTGCACACGCAGGGTGCACCGCGCGCGCGCGGGTGGCATTCCCCTGCTACCAGTGTGTTCGTGCTCAGTGCACAGAGCACGTGGACACGCGTGGTTGGACATGGAGTGAGGGGCAATGACTGTCCTGTCATCCCCAATGTTTCGTGTCCTGATGAATCATGTCGGGTGAGGAATCTGGCCCGCACTGGACACAGGAACTGTCGACTGAACCCAGTCTGTGTGTTTTAGTTTTGCGTGATGCTTGGACACGTTTGTGTCCTGTTTTAGGACACCATTTTGTGTGTATGTTACCTACTAATAACCCCTAATTATTATCTACCTAATGTTCATCTTTTAATTGTGTAATCGAATGTGGAATGGAAAAACTCCCAGTCGACTGATACACGGGTATCAGTGAGTATCACTGATCTTTGTTCTTCACTAATTTTTCCTGTTAAATGCCATGTACTAGTTATGTTTTGATTACCTGAACACTAGACATCATGCTAGGATGAAATTCTCAGTTTTTGATTGTAACACCCAGTTTTCCAAATGAGGGTAATTTTGTAATTTTAATCTTTTAGTAATGATATTTTAAATCATGATATAATTTTTGGTAATTTTAAATCATTTTAAAACTATTTTAAATCATGACTTATGATTTTGGTGTTTTGATAGTGTAACACTAGAGACAGCTTAACCTAGAGCCTAGCCATGTGATTAGGGTGTTTCATTTATCATTTCCAGTTCGAGGGTACTTTTGTCATTTTGAATTTAATTGAATTTAATATATATTATTTGGAATTTAATGTATTATTAAGAATGGTGTGATTTTAATATTATTTAATTGATTGCCATATTTTGTGATTAGTCTAACTTGGTTTGGACCTAACCTAGATTAGTCATAGCTAGTCTTAGCTAACCATGGTTAGTGATAGTTAGTATTATTTAGATTTATTAGAATTAATGTGATTTTTAGTATAATTAATTTTGGTCCTATAGTTGACTTTGACTAGTGTTGACTAGGAGACTAACCTAGGTCATGACCACTTGGTTAGGTTAAGTAACCCTAGCTTGACCTAAGTTAGTGATTATTAACTCATTAGAACTTATTTGGAGAGATTAGGAATTGATTAGGCTAGAATGGCTTGTGACTTCATAAGTCATGGCTAATGACTTAAGCCTTAAAAGCCCATAGGCCCACACCATGTAGCCAAACCCTAACCCTAATAGCACTTGGCCGGCCACATTGATCTTTCCCCCTATTTAAAGCTCCTCAAAGTTAGGGCTAGCCTCCATTAGGAATTTTGCAAAGTTTTAGAAAGAGGTAAGTCTCCATCTTCATTAAATCCTATAAAATCTATTTCAACTCCTTTTTCCCCCAAACCAATTGCAATAGGTTCTAATTTTATTCCTCTTGTTGCTGTTATTGAGTAATTTCAGAGTTTGGGCAAATTGGAGGAGTTTGGATATCAAGAAGAACACCTCTCCTTGGAGCTTTTTGGAGATTTTGATACATATAGGTAACTTTCATTCTACACCATAGAATTCTAATTTTATTGCATATCTAGGGAGCCCTAGGCCTAACCTAACTGTAGGAATAGGAAACCCTAGATTTCGTGTCCTTTTTGTATCCTATTTGGACACGTATCAGTATCATAGTGCAAATGTTTGATGAAATGCCCCAATGGGCATTTTAAGTGATTTTTAGGAATCTATTTGAATAGAAAAATAGGGTTTGATGTCGCTTACGTGTTTCTTGTGTCTTTGTGTGATTTTTGTGTCGTGCCGAGTCAGCACAGACACGTGTACACGCTGTCGTGCGCGCGCGTGCACAGGCAGTTTGCGTGTCCTGCATCACGGGGGACACAACTCACTGGACACGACTCCTCGACACATGAAAATTGACATGTGATACGGGGCTGACACTGACACGGGGCTTCCCAAGTTTCAGAGCCCTATGTGTCGTGTCGGACATGCACGATCTCCTGCATCGATTTTATACTGAATCGACAGCAGCCGATTTCGTACACTGATACGCGTGTCCTATCTCACGTACAGGTGTTGTGGACATGTAACAGTGTGTCCTAGTCCTAGCCCTTGACCTAGTCGATACTGGGATACGACCACGAGGCTTGTGTCTTGTCGTGTCGAGTGCACGAACACTGTGAACACGTGCACGATGATTGGTTCACCACACTGTGTCCAGGTTTTGTTTTGGGTTTTTAAATGGATTGGACACGTTTGTGTCCACTTGGGTGGACACAAACTCATCACATGACACGTGCACAATATGTATTTACTATACCAACCTGTGGTGTGGCATTTTAGCTCGATTTTGTGGTTGATTTCTCAGTTTCCCATTTTTTCTGATATCCTTAATATCAGTCCTTATTCACTGTTTTGTTCCAGATTTTTAATTTCAATTTTGTCATCATATTTAACCATTTTTTACTGATTAATAGTGTGGTTTAAAACCTCATTTTGGTTCACCTATATGTTTGCTAAGTGTGTGATGATTTTGGGTTGAATTGGTTGTAGTTTGGGACAGAAAACTGGATGTTTGGTTTAGGTACTATTTTAAACTGAATTTGTGAATTTGTGAACTGTTTTCTTTCAATGTACAAATATGAGCATGGCTTGTATGGGACTGAAACTGAGATTGGGTCACTGTTTTAGGTTTCAGGTTTCATATTACATCCTGCACACTGTTCAGTTTTCACACATATATATACCCACTATCCACACACTCTTGTATTCACTAACACAACCAAGTGTATGTGTCTCACTGTTTTTGCCTAGCACCTACACACACACACCTAGCTAAGTTTCCTATCCTTCACTCTCTACACACACACAGCCACACTCTCACACCACTGTTTAAACACACATACCACACACACACATGCCCTCTCTCTAAATACATATGTATGTATATATATTATAATGTATATCTATAGGTATTAGGTATTTAAGCCTATATACCACATGTATGCATATATATTATATATGAATACCTATATATGTATGTTTGTGTAATGTTTATATATATAAAATATATGTATATTGTAGGTATACCTATAGGCTAATGTGTATTTCTAAGTTGTGTTAGATAACATATCAATATGTATAGTATTTTAGATATAGATACTGTCATATAGTCTTGTGTTATAGGTTGGCTTATAGGCATGATATAGCCTATGGCCTATGTGTGTGTCTGTTGCCTAGTAAGTCTAGAATGGTCTTGTATAGCTTTATTAGACCTAGAATAGACTTGCTAGACTAGTATAGACTTGTTTGACCTAGTTGACCTAGATTTGACTTCTTGGTTGACCAAGGTTGACCAAGAGTTGACTTTGGCCGAGATTGACCTAGATTCATCTAGAATGCATTGAATTGCATATTGTTATCATTTTAGACTTGTTGTGACTTGTGCTGTTCTGATTAGGAGCCAGACACCTCTCCTCGGACAGTACATTTCATCCGGACACTCAGATACCAGGCGAGTACATTCTCTGATCATTTCATATCCTGCTTAGAATTATTTTCCTGCATTAAATTATTTTACTTGATACTGTAACGTTGGTCACACGGATTAGTACTATATGGATCCCTTCTTGAGATGTTATCCCTTCAGGGAGCATCGGGTACTACATGTTCTGTGCATTTCACTTACATGGCGTATCACTATGCTTCGTTGGTTCATTGACCACTTGTGACATATACTCTTATGATCACAGAGTCTTCTTTGAATCCTTATCCCATTTATTGGGTTTTCCAAATCACCCATTTATGGGCTTACCATATATCACCCCTTGTGGGCCATTACATGGAATCATAACATAACCTGGTTGGATCCTTGTGTATTAATTGGGGGTACGGGGGAGTAGAAGTAGACATGTGAATAATATCCAAGTAGTGTAATTCCCAGATCACTCTATAGTATAATTCCCAGAATCTCCTATGCCATTCACATGTTTATGTTGTACTCTGACTCACTAGCCACTGATAGTTCTCTATTACAGTATATATATTTTTATTACAGCTTTCTCTGTTTACATCCTGTACTTTCTTTTAGTATCTATATCTTACTTTACTGTATGATTATATTTTCTAACCTGCTATGAACTGTTGAGATGTATTGTGCTCGCTCCTGTCCTGACTGGACCTGTTAAAAATATTACAGAGGACGAGGAGGAGGCCGGTGTGGATACCTATTACGGGGCTACCTTAGATGAGTGCCTGGACCTGGACCAGCAGCAGGTCCCACTAGCTGTGGATGACACACCCTTAGATTAGGATGTTTTCATTTACAGTATTCTATGGATGATTGTACATATTGATACTTGGGATCTGGGATTATGTATTTATCTTAGACACTTAGACTCTCTGTTTGTACTTGGGATTTCCTTTCTGTTCAGCAGTTTTATCTATCTATCTATCTATCTGCTATCTTATCATCTGCCTTAGTTGTGATTGAGTTTACTTTCTGCTATGTCACCCCCATTCGTGGAGTATAAACTGCTTAGCTTTATATTGTTAGATATTGTGACCTAGGACAGCGTTCTACTGCCGACACTGCGGCGTAGGCTGGACGTTGTTACGTTCTCGTACCCTCACAGTGGGTACGGGTCGTGACACGTTTTTAGTGGTGGCCCATGCAGGTCGAGTTTATGTAGTGGTATTCGAACTAGATTATCACTACAGCCTGCAGTAGGATTAGGATATTTTGAAGGTACTCAATCACATTAGGAAAAACTCCTTATCAGATCCCTTTTATCTAAATTTGCTGCTTATTGTTTTTTTCCTTGAAGATAAACTGTCCTTCTTTGAAATTTTGTTTCATTCTCAGAAATTGTTTCTTGTTTTGATCTGTCTTCATGATGGTTATGGAGACATGATCTCATCACTTCGGTTCGGGGGATACTATCGAGAGGCTGGCCACCTCTCGTCCTGTACATCAGGGCCTCGAGACCGCAGCTTCTGTTGTGCCAAATCAGGTTGGCGTTTCTGCTAAATGGAGGTGCACCTCCGTCTGTACAGAGACTTTTTCTCGTCATTTCCGATTCTCTCAGCAGCAGCAGTTCATGCAGCATCAGCAGCAGACCAGGGGAAACCAGCAGGGGCGAGCTATCGTCAGAACAGTCGAGGATGCACAGACCATTGGAGATCTTACTGCAAGTTCCATTCTTCTCAATTTTATTCCCGAAATTGTCTTTTATAACTACCATGAAATCCGATTCCATCTGTCCCTTGTTGATTGATTAATTTTGTTATGTTACTCTTTTGTTATGTTTGCTTTCTTTTTTTTTTCTTTCTGAGAAAATCATATGGGCTAGGTCACCTCAGTTATGGAATCTAGAGTCTTCGATGGTCGTGTTAGTTGGCATAGTGAGGACATGTAGTCAGATTTTGGATGTATTTCTCGGGTATGGGAATTTAAGGTTTTCGCTGTCGCATGCGACAATGCAAAAATTTTAAATACCATGAACCTAAGGGTACGTACCTTAGTCAAGGACTCTGTGATTATCGTAGCCTTGTTCACTAGCATGATGAAGATTCTGGACAACATAATTTTGGACAGACGCATATGATTAACAGGTTATATCTTGAGAAGGTTTTAAACATCATACCCTTCTGTTGTTCTAAATAACTTAGGAGTAGGGATATTTAGTTTGTAGAGCTTGTTCATAGGTAGATCTTCATAGTGAAATGATACGATGACTTGTAGAGGGTCTGTACCCTAGAGATGATAGTTAGCATTGGTATTAGAATAGTAACCTATTGTAGATGATTTCCCTGTTATTTATAATACCAACCAGTTTATATATAGGATGTTAGTATGCCTTACAGCCTTCATGATTGTTATTATTTTCCCTTACCCTTCCCAGAGAGGCACCCATGACTAGAGCCTGTCCTTGAGTATAGTTGTAGCTGCACCTAAGACTGAGAGGTCTATATACATAGATAGATTGCAGAGGGTATTGGCATATGGGATATGGGTTTGGTTAGTATCTATAGGTCATGGTTGTATAGGATTATTGACACGTTGTTTAGCCTATATTTGGTTCAGTTTTCTATTTTAGTTAAGTTCTCTTTGTGTTGAGTTCAGTCATGTTTGATCAACCATTACAGGTAGTATGCAGACCCTTGCCTAATACGTATGCATGCTACACTTTGATTACCAACCTATCTAAATACATATTAATATGTTGTTGATGTTTAAATTCTCAAAACCCCAATATTCTGATACAGTACAGTATCAGAGACTGGTTCTCTTCTTTTTCCTGTTTAAATTCATAAATTAAATATAAATTTTATGTTATTAGTTATGTTTACATCACTGCACATGTATGTTATACATAGGGTTTCAATTCAAAAAACAAATTTGTTGAGTTTTGTGTTTGAATTTGTCAAATCTAAGACTGTGTGCATATTAACCCTTAATACTGGATTTTAAATGTTAGTTCAAAATTGCTATTTTTTTAAATGTAATATTTTGAGCTATATACATTGTTGTATGTAGAAATATAATGTTAGGTTTCATATTCTTACATATTAGGTTGTGATAAACATTGGGTTGGTTTGATGTTCGAATTTCTCCAAAATCTTAAAACTGAATACCTGATTACATTTTTACATTGATTTTAAATGTTTAGTTCAATTTCAGATTTAATATATAATATTGAACTGTGTGCATAGATAAATGTATGGATAGTATGTTAGGGTTCATCTCCATCATGCTAGGATGTGTTGGGAGCATTGAGTTAGTTGTGATTCAATCCCTAAAAATCTGAAACTGCATTATGTTAATATTACCATGGTTTAAATGTTAGCTTATTTTTAGATTTTTTATGTAAATGCCGAACTAAAACTGGATTTAACCTTTCAATACTAAGCTATACCCTGTACAAGGACACACACACACCCTAACTTAGTATACACTGCCATGTAAACCTTACCTTTCCTCTCTATGTTATGTTCATATACCTGTGTAGATATATATAGAGTTTATGCATACATGTTATAATATATATAGATACATAACTAAATCTCTACCTATATATATATATGGTTAGCCATGCATGTTATGAGCAAATGGGATTGTGTATTGTAGATTGTTTAACCAATATGCCATGAATAGTGTAACTTGATAGCTATTGTCTTGAAACCCAAATCCTCCTATATACATGCCTACTATCTAACCATATGAACATGTTCACATACACCCATACACACACGAACCACAAACATTTACATAATGCTAGCTTTTCCCTCTCTAACACACTCTCTATATATACATATTGTGATTGGATTCCGTGCAATTGACTTTCATCCTTTAACTTTTGATTTTAATTTTCTTAAATAGTATCCCTTAATAGATAATTGGTAGTTATCTTTATTATATATTTTTTTGATAAGTATCAGTTTTCATATAGGAGGGTAGACTGCCTTACAGTCTTGATGATTGTTATTTCTGTATCTTTTCTAGTTTAGCACCCTAGATGACTTGTGTGTTTTGATACCCTATGACCGTTTTGGTTAGTATGACTAGTATACCTAGATGAGACTTCACTACCACCGTATGCCATGATCCTGTATGCCGTCCTTTTAAATTGTATGATTGAATAGGTTCTGAGACTATGATTGCTGGGGGCTTAACCTAGAAGGAGTACAATCACCTTTAATTTCGAGGACGAAATTTTTATAAGGTGGGTAGGATTGTAACACCCAGTTTTCCAAATGAGGGTAATTTTGAAATTTTATAATTTTAATCTTTTAATAATGATATTTTAAATCATGATATAATTTTTGGTAATTTTAAATTATTTTAAAACTATTTTAAATCATGACTTATGATTTTGGTGTTTTGATAGTGTAACACTAGAGACAGCTTAACCTAGAGCCTAGCCATGTGATTAGGGTGTTTCATTTATCATTTCCAGTTCGAGGGTACTTTTGTCATTTTGAATTTAATTGAATTTAATATATATTATTTGGAATTTAATGTATTATTAAGAATGGTGTGATTTTAATATTATTTAATTGATTGCCATGTTTTGTGATTAGCCTAACTTGGTTTGGACCTAACCTAGATTAGTCATAGCTAGTCTTAGCTAACCATGGTTAGTGATAGTTAGTATTATTTAGATTTATTAGAATTAATGTGATTTTAGTGATTTTTAGTATAATTGATTTTGGTCCTATAGTTGACTTTGACTAGTGTTGACTAGGAGACTAACCTAGAGACTAACCTAGGTCATGACCACTTGGTTAGGTTAAGTAACCTAGCTTAACCTAAGTTAGTGATTATTAACTCATTAGAACTTATTTGGAGAGATTAGGAATTGATTAGGCTAGAATGGCTTGTGACTTCATAAGTCATGGCTAATGACTTAAGCCTTAAAAGCCCATAGGCCCACACCATATAGCCAAACCCTAACCCTAATAGCACTTGGCCGGCCACATTGATCTTCCACCTCCCCAATTTAAAGCTCCTCAAAGTTAGGGCTAGCCTCCATTAGGAATTTTGCAAAGTTTTAGAAAGAGGTAAGTCTTCATCTTCATTAAATCCTATAAAATCCATTTCAACTCCTTTTTCCCCCAAACTAATTGCAATAGGTTCCAATTTTATTCCTCTTGCTGCTGTTATTGAGTAATTTCAGAGTTTGGGTAAATTGGAGGAGTTTGGATATCAAGAGGAATACCTCTCCTTGGAGCTTTTTGGGGATTTTGATACATATATGTAACTTTCATTCTACACCATAGAATTCTGATTTTATTGCATATCTAGGGAGCCCTAGGCCTAACCTAACTGTAGGAATAGGAAACCCTAGATTTCGTGTCTTTTTGTGTCCTATTTGGACACGTATCAGTGTCATAGTGCAAGTGTTTGATGAAATGCCCCAATAGGCATTTCGAGTAATTTTTAGGAATCTATTTGAATAGGAAAATAGGGTTTGATGTCGCTTACGTGTTTCTTGTGTCTTTGTGTGATTTTCGTGTCGTGTCGAGTCAACACAGACACGTGTACACGCTGTCGCGCGCGCACGTGCACAGGCAGTTTGCGTGCCTTGCATCACGGGGGACACAACTCACTGGACACGACTCCTCCACACGTGAAAATTGACATGTGACACGGGGCTGACACTGACACGGGGCTCCCCAAGTTTCAGAGCCCCACGGGTCGTGTCGGACACGCACGAGCTCCTGCATCAATTTTATACTGAATCGACAGCAGCCGATTTCGTGCACTGATACGCGTGTCCTATCTCACGCACACGTGTCGTGGACAAGTATCAGTGTGTCCTAGTCCTAGCCCTAGACCTAGTCGACACTGGGACACGACCACGAGGCTTGTGTCGTGTCGTGTCGAGTGCATGAACACTGTGAATACGTGCACGATGATTGGTTAACCACACTGTATCCAGTTTTTGTTTTGGGTTTTTAAATGGATTGGACACGTTTGTGTCCACTTGGGTGGACACAAACTCATCACATGACACGTGCACAATATGTATTTACTATACCAACCTGTGGTGTGGCATTTTAGCTCGATTTTGTGGTTGATTTCTCAGTTTCCCATTTTTTCTGATATCCTTAATATCAGTCCTTATTCACTGTTTTGTTCCAGATTTTTAATTTCGATTTTGTCATCATATTTAACCATTTTATACTGATTAATAGTGTGGTTTAAAACCTCATTTTGGTTCACCTATATGTTTGCTAAGTGTGTGATGATTTTGGGTTGAATTGGTTATGGTTTGGGACAGAAAACTGGATGTTTGGTTTAGGTACTGTTTTAAACTGAATTTCTAAACTATTTTCTTTCAATGTACAAATCTGAGCATGGTTTGTATGGGACTGAAACTGAGATTGGGTCACTGTTTTAGGTTCCAGGTTTCATATTACATCCTGCACATTGTTCAGTTTTCACACATATATATACCCACTATCCACACACTCTTGTATTCACTAACACATCCAAGTGTATGTGTCTCACTGTTTTTGCCTAGCACCTACACACACACACCTAGCTAAGTTTCCTATCCCTCACTCTCTACACACACACACAGCCACACTCTCACACCACTGTTTAAACACACATACCACACACACACATGCCCTCTCTCTAAATACATATGTATGTATATATATATTATAATGTATATCTATAGGTATTAGGTATTTAAGCCTATATACCACATGTATGCATATATATTATATATGAATACCTATATATGTATGTTTGTGTAATGTATATATATATATATATATATATATATATATATATATATATATATATATAAAAAAAAATAAAAAAAAAAAAAAAAATATATATATATATATATATATATATATATATATATATATATATATATATATATATATATAATATGTATATTGTAGGTATACCTATAGGCTAATGTGTATTTCTAAGTTGTATTAGATAACATATCAATATGTGTAGTATTATAGATATAGATAATGTCATACAGTCTTGTGTTATAGGTTGGCTTATAGGCATGATATAGCCTATGGCCTATGTGTGTGTCTGTTGTCTAGTAAGTCTAGAATGGTCTTGTATAGCTTTATTAGACCTAGAATAGACTTGCTAGACTAGTGTAGACTTGTTTGACCTAGTTGACCATAGTTGACCTAGATTTGACTTCTTGGTTGACCAAGGTTGACCAAGAGTTGACTTTGGCCTAGATTAACCTAGATTCATCTAGAATGCATTGAATTGCATATTGTTATCATTTTAGACTTGTTGTGACTTGTGTTATTCTGATTAGGAGCCAGACACCTCTTCTCGGACAGTACATTTCATCCGGACACTCAGATAGCAGGCGAGTACATTCTCTGATCATTTCATATCCTGCTTAGAATTATTTTCCTGCATTAAATTACTTTACTTGATACTGTCACGTTGGTCACACGGATTAGTACTATATGGATCCCTTCTTGAGATGTTATCCCTTCAGGGAGCATCGGGTACTACATGTTATGTGCGTTTCACTTACATGGCGTATCACTATGCTTCGTTGGTTCATTGAACACTTGTGACATATACTCATATGATCACAGAGTCTTCTTTGAATCCTTATCCCATTTATTGGGTTTTCTAGATCACCCATTTTTGGGCTTACCATGTATCATCCCGTGTGGGCCATTACATGAAATCATAACATAACCTGGTTGGATCCTTGTGTATTGATTGGGGGTACGGGGGAGTAGAAGTAGACATGTGAATAATATCCAAGTAGTGTAATTCCCATATCACTCTATAGTATAATTTCCAGAATCTCCTATGCCATTCACATGTTTATGTTGTACTCTGACTCACTAGCCACTGATAGTTCTCTATTACAGTATATATATTTTTATTACAGCTTTCTCTGTTTACATCCTGTACTTTCTTTCAGTATCTATATCTTACTTTACTGCATGATTATATTTTCTAACCTGCTATGAACTGTTGAGATGTATTGTGCTCGCTTCTGTCCTGATTGGACCTGTTGAAAATATTACAGAGGACGAGGAGGAGGCCGGTGTGGATACCTATTACGGGGCTACCTTAGATGAGTGCCTGGACCTGGACCAGCAGCAGGTCCCACTAGCTGTGGATGACACACCCTTAGATTAGGATGTTTTTATTTACAGTATTCTATGGATGATTGTACATATTGATACTTGGGATCTGGGATTATGTATTTATCTTAGACACTTAGACTCTCTGTTTGTACTTGGGATTTCCTTTTTGTTCAGCAGTTTTATCTATCTATCTATCTATCTATCTATCTGCTATCTTATCATCTGTCTTAGTTGTGATTGAGTTTACTTTCTGCTATGTCACCCCCATTCGGGGAGTATAAACTGCTTAGCTTTATATTGTTAGATATTGTGACCTAGGACAGCGTTCTACCGCCAACACTGCGGCGTAGGCTGGGCGTTGTTACGTTCCCGTACCCTCACAGTGGGTGCGGGTAGTGACACTGATTGATTATCATGATCGAATGGAAGTAATGAAATCCTGAATTGGTTTCCCATTTTATTCCTTGGTTTTAAACCTGAAATTGTTCCTGAATTCTGAGTTCCTATCTAATGTTCTCTGATGCCATGTTAAGTTCTTCATTTTTAGAATCTAAATGATACTTAAATTGTTAATTTTGAAGTTTAAATGTAGATTTTGAATTATGATGAATGATAGAATCCAGATTTACTTATGTGGGTTCAATTCGAAATAGGGAATGAAAGCATGAGTTGTTTGTATATAACTGGGATTTGAAATTCCTGATTTGGTTCTGAAATAAATTATCAAGTCGTTGCATAAACCTGAGACTTCAATCTCAGTTAAAGGTTACATTAACATATGTTTCCAGTTTTCATAGAAAACTGAGTTGGTTACATAGAATTGAATTGGGTTTGTATTAAAATTCCTGAGATTACCTATGTTGTAATACCTGAGAATCATGTACATTGTTTCCCTGTCATATGTTCCTGTCTTAGGATTTCTGTGGCACACACATACACACAAAGTTCCTCACATTGCCATGTATCTTTAACACACTGTTTTATGATTTCCTTTCACTGTACAGGCTCACATTGACTCTTCCTAACACACACTGTTTGTATGTCTAACCCACAGTCAACACACTCTATTCCTGAACACTACACTGTACAGGTAGGCACTGTCACTCACTGTCTTGATTCCAAATCTGAATTTCTGATTTCTCTTTACTATGTACTCATACACATTGTAACATTAACACACACAGGTTCACATATCCTGTCATACACAGTTCATATTTATTTCCTGCAACACCCTACATTCCTGTGAAGCATATTAGCACACATTTACCTGTCATATTTTCCTAAACCCCCATATTCCTGTCACACATTGCCTCTCATGCATACACACCCATCTCATATGTTACCATCTCTATGTATATATAATATATATATGTATGTATGTCTATAAGTATATACCTAAATACCTAATCTAATGTGATGTGTGATGGTAGTGTAGGATATAAGGGAATTTCAATATGTGTAGTAGCTAATGGGTTAGGCACATTTCTATAGTATATGTAGATATATATATATATATATATATATATATATATATATATATATATATATTCATAATGTGAATAGTGATATATATATATATATATATATATATATATATATATATATATATATATATATATATATATATATATATATATATATGGTATTGGCCTATGGTGTGTCTGTTAGACTAGTGAGAGCTTAGTTAGACTTGTTTAGTCTTGATTAGGCCTAGAATAGACTAGTTAGACTAGTATAGACTTGTTTGACTTAGGTTTGACTTGGTTGACCTAGTTTGACTTCTAGGGTTGACCAAGGTTGACTAAGAGTTGACTTTGGTCTAGATTGACCTAGAATTATGTAGAATGCATAGTAGAACTTCATGCTATCATTTTAGACTTGTTGTGACTTGTGCTGTTCTGATTAGGAGCCAGACACCTCTCCTCGGACAGTATATTTACTTTGGACATTCAGACATCAGGAGAGTACATTCTCTGATCATTTTATATCTTGTTTAGGATTATATTTCCTGCTTTAGATTATCTTACTTGATGCTGACACGTTGGTAACACGGATTAGTACTATATGGATCCTTTTATGGGATGTTATCCCTCTCGGGAGCATCAGATACTCTTGTCTCGTATGTTTCACTTACATCCCGTATCTCATGCTTCTATTATCATGAATCTTCGGGAATCAGCTAGTGACTCATGTACCCTCATGATCACCGAGCCTTCACAAATCAATTCATGAATCACCCTATACGGGTCAAGTAGTTTAGTCACGAATCTTAACGTAACTTGACTGGATCCTTGTGTATTGATTGGGGAACGGGGGAGTATGAATGGTCATGTGAATAAATATCCAAAGTAGTATAGTCATGAATCACTCTTGGTGTAGTCATGAATCAGTCCTAAGCCATTCACATGTTCGTCTTGTACTCTGAATCACAGCACTGTCTCTCTTTTATATATCATAGATATTTACTTACTGTCTCTCTCTTACATTATGCTATTCTTTAGTTTCCTGTATTTTATTCTCTAGCATGATTATATTTCCTTTCCTGCTATGACTTGTTGAGATGTATTGTGCTCGCTCCGGTCCTGACTGGACCTGTTGAAATATTACAGAGGATGAGAACGAGGCGTGTTGTCCCACTTATTATGGGACTACCCTAGATGACAGTACAGACTTGGATCAGCAGCATGGGCCTTTAGCTGTGGACGACACTCCTCTAGACTAGGATGTCTTCTTTTATATTCATTCTGGATGACTGTATATATTTGATACTTGGGATTTGTGATGTATTAGACACTTAGACTCTCTGTTTGTACTTGTGGATTTCCTTTCATTTCAGCAGTATCTATCATTCTATCTCATCTTTCTGCCTTAGTTGTGATTGAGTTTACTTTCTGCTATGTCATCCCCATTCGGGGAGTATAAACTGTTTAGCATTATATGGTTAGATGTTGTGACCTAGGACAGCGTTCTACCGCCGACACTGCGGCGTAGGCTGGACGTACCCACGTCTCGTGCCCTTACTCTAGGGTGCGGGTCGTGACACGTTTTTAGTGGTGGCCCATGCAGGTCTAGTTTACAAATGTAGTGGTATTCAAACTAGAATATCACTGCAGCCTGTAGTAGGATTAGGATAATTTGAAGGTACTCAATCACATTAGGAAAAACTCTTTATCAGATTCCGTATATCTATATTTTCTGCTATTTGTCTTCCTTTGAATATTAACTGTCCGCCTTTGCTATTTTCGACTCCTTCTCAGCAATTATTTTTTTTTGATCTATCTCCAGGATGGTTGAGACGAGATCACATCGCCACGGCCAGGGGGACGTCGATGAGAGGTCTGCCACCTCTCATACTCAGTAGCCAGCCCCTGATACCGCAGCCCCAGTCATGCCAGCTGGGGTAGGCATTTCATCTGCTTTCGGAGGAGCCCCTCCACCTGCGAAGCATGAGCCGAGCCCGGTGATTCTGGATGTGCTTCAGCAGCAGCAGCCACCTTCGAAGACAGTTGACGTCGTTCAGCTGCTTGCCTTCTTCTGGCAGTACATGGAGGGTCAGCAGACCCAGCAGCAGAGGCACACATCAGAGCTCAGCCGAGGCATTGATCTGGCCGTGACTGCGGTAGAGAGAGTTGTAGCTCAGCCAGCGGCAGCCTCGCAACCGCACCAGCCACGGGAGAAGGGCATCCAAGATTTTCAGAACATGCACCCGAGGGACTTCCGAGGGACAGAGGAGATCTTGTATGCCGACGAGTGGATTAAGCACATGGAGGAGATATTCAGGTTGGCTGAGATTCCGACGAGACTCCAGATTGAGGCAGCGGCCAGCATGATGCAGGATCTGGTAACGTGGTACCAGACCTACCCGATGGTTGGTACTATAGAACAGACTTGGGCAGCATTCAAGAAGCTGTTCAAGGAGAAGTTCTTCCCGGATGCAGCGCTGGGAGCCCTCGAGACTCAGTTCGAGGCCCTAGTTCAGGAGAGCCAGTCTGTGGAGGAGTACGCAGGAGAGTTCTGCCGCCTGAGCAGATTTGTAGAGGGCTTGTCGGAGGCGACGAAGGCCCGGAGGTTCCGGAAGGGCTTGGTAAAGGAGGTCAAGTCCTACACCAAGAATGCCCGCAGCACTATCTTTGAGGTGATCCTAGTGGACACGTTAGCTGCAGAGGATGATCTTGAGCTTAGGCTCAAGAGGGGGCGAGACTTCCAGGGAGGCAGCAGTAGCGGAGGACCGGCCAAGAGGCTGCACTTTCAGCAGCAGCACCTGCAGCACCACCAGCAGCAGAGGTTCCAGCCGCAGCAGTTTCAGCAGCCGAGGCATCAGCCAGTGTAGCATCAGCAGCAGAGGGTACAGCAGCAGGCACCGAGGCAGCAGGCCACCACCTATAATTATTATAAGAAGCCAGGGCACGGGTGGGACGAGTGCATGAAGAGGTTGGGTAGATACCTTCTTTGCGGAGCAGCGAACCATCAACTGAGGGACTGCGCTCAGTATATTGGCAGGATAGCACAAGGAGCAGGAGCAGGAGCAGAAGCTAAGGCTCCAGTAGGACAGCAGCAGAAGGGACCATTGCCGACTCAGCAGCAGCGGTTCATACAGCACCAGCAGCAGGCCAGAGAAGGACAGCAGGAGCGAGCTTTTGCCATGGCGGCTGAGGATACAGAGGTGATGGGAGAGCTGATCGCGGGTTCGGTTCTTCTCGACTCCAGTCCAGCTTTTGCATTATTCGATTCCGGTGCTTCGCACAGTTTTATATCAGTATTATTTGCGATTAGACACGGTATCGTAGCTGAATCGTTGTCTCGGACTTACAAGATCACGACCGGGGGTGGCATTATCCTCGTGAGTGATGTTTGTAAGGGTCGGAGTGTTGTTTTGGGAGGCCGTGAGTTGGATGTGAGCCTGCTCGTAATGCCATATTCGAACTACGATATAGTACTTGGTATGGATTGGTTGAGCAGGCACCACGCCAGCATTGATTACAGAGGGGTAGAGTTCTCTTCAGAGTGCCGGGGGAGCCAGAGTTCGAGTACTCCAGATGTCAGGCGGAGCAGAGCAGCGGAGTTTTCTGCAGAGTCTCGGTTGAGAAGCAGACGATTTCACACCCCTTGATAGCAGAGTATATGGATGTCTTTCCAGAGGAGTTGCCTGGATTGCCACCAGACAGAGATATTGAGTTTCCGATAGACTTGGTTCCAGGAGCGGAACCTATCTCTCAGCACGTCTATCGAGTGAACAACAGTGAGTTGGTAGAGCTAAAGAAGCAAGTAGATGAGCTGCAGGACAAGGGCTTCATCCGTTCGAGTTCGTCGCCATGGGGTGCACCAGTATTATTTGTGCCGAAGAAGGATAGGTCAGTACGGATGTGTATTGACTATAGGGCACTCAACAACCTGATGATCAAGAACAGATACCCACTGTCGCGGATCGATGATCTCTTTGATCAGTTGACCGGAGCTCAGGTGTTCTCCAAGATTGATTTGAGGTCAGGTTATCACCAGGTGAAGGTGAAGAGGGAGGATATTCCCAAGACCGCTTTCAGGATGCGGTACGTACAGTTTGAGTTTTTGGTTATGCCGTTTGGGCTAACCAATGCACCAGCAGTGTTTATGAACCTAATGAACAAGGTATTCCACCAGTACTTGGGCAAGTTCGTGGTGGTGTTCATTGACGACATCTTGGTATATTCCAAGACTAAGAAGGAGCACTTGAGGATAGTGCTGGAGACTCTCAGGAAGGAGCAGCTTTATGGGAAACTCTCCAAGTGTGAGTTCTTCTTGGACCGGGTTGACTTTTTGGAGCATGTGGTGACTAGAGATGGTATCTCAGTTGACCCCAAGAAGATCGTAGCAGTTGAGGCATGGACAGCGCCGACTTCAGTGGCAGAGATCAGGAGCTTCCTGGGGCTGGCAGGATATTATAGGAGATTTGTGCAGGATTTCTCCCGGGTTGCAGAGCCGTTGACTCGGTTGACCCGGAAGGATGCTGAGTATGTTTGGTCAGAGGAGTGTCAGGCAGCTTTTGATGAGTTGAAGAAGCGGCTTACGACAGCTCCGATTCTGACATTGCCTTCAGGATCAGGAGGATTCACTATTTATAGTGACGCTTCAGGGAAGGGGCTAGGTTGTGTCTTGCAGCAGCATGGAAAGGTGATTGCCTATGCTTCCAGGCAATTACGTCCCCATGAGAAGAACTACCCTACCCACGACCTGGAGCTGACAGCAGTGATATTTGCTCTGAAGTTGTGGAAGCACTACCTATATGGTGAGAGGGTAGAGATTTTTACAGATCATAAGAGCTTAAAGTATGTGTTTATACAGAAAGAGCTCAACATGAGGCAGCACAGATGGCTAGAGTTGATAAAGGACTTCGACATATCACTTCAGTATCACCCAGGGAAGGCCAACGTGGTTGCCGATCCCTTGAGTAGGTATCCGACAGCCATATGTTTGACCATAGACCGTCACTTGCTTGCTGATTTGGAGAGCCTGGGGATTGAGGTGATCGTGCCCGGAGTTCAGATGCAGTTATGGGGGCTGCAGATTCAGTCAGACCTGGTGGAGAGGATCAAGTTGGCACAGTTTGAGGACGTTGCTCTGCGGTGTCTCCAAGAGCAGGTTCGAGCAGGGCTGGTGGATGGTGAGTTTTCTCTTACAGAGGATGGTGCCTTGAGGCACGGTTCCAGGTTATGTGTGCCCAGCGGAGAGCTCAGGGAGCAGGTTTTGCAGGAGGCCCACAGATCTCAGTACTCTATACACCCTGGTGCTAACAAGATGTACCGAGATCTGAGAGAGCATGTTTAGTGGTACGGGATGAAGCGGGAGGTAGCCCGCTTCGTAGCTAGGTGCTTGGTCTGTCAGCAGGTCAAGACAGAAAAGTAGAGGCCCGATGGATTATTGTAGCCGCTGCCCATTCCTGAGTGGAAGTGGGAGCATATCACTATGGATTTCGTATCAGGATTGCCGCGTACACCAGAAGAAAAAGATGCAATTTGGGTCATCATTGACAGGTTGACCAAATCGGCCCACTTCTTGCTATTCAAGATGGATACGTCTACAGAGAGGCTTACAAAGATGTACATGCGGCAGATAGTCAGGATTCATGGGGTTCCGGTCAGCATCGTCTCAGATCGGGATAGTCGCTTTACTTCCCATTTCTGGAGGAGTCTGCAGATTAGCTTGGGCACTCAACTCAAGTTTAGTACTGCATACCACCCCCAGACGGACGGACAGTCAGAGAGGACTATTTAGACGCTCGAGGATATGCTGCGGACGTACGTCTTGGACTTTGGAGGTTTTTGGGAGGATCATCTATATTTGGTGGAGTTTGCTTACAATAACAGTTTCCAGGCCAGCATTGAGATGTCACCTTTCGAGGCTCTGTACGGGCGTAGGTATCGTACACCCTTATCTTAGGATGATGTTGGTGAGTGAGGTTTACTAAGACCAAAGATGGTTGTTGACGTAGCCGAGAAGGTGAAGCTCATCAGGGACAGACTTCGCGTGGCGCAGGACAGATATCGGCACTGGGTCGATAGCCACCGGAGACCTTTGGAGTTTGAGGTACAGATTAGAGTAGGATTAGATTTAGGTTTGTTTGTTGTGTTTTATTGATCATATTTGTTTATCATAGTTAATTGAGACCTTGCTTGTGTTTAGGTCGGAGACATAGTTTTTCTGTGGATATCTCCGACTCATAGTACTATACGTTTTGGTGGAGGTGGGAAGCTTAGCCCGCGCTTCATCGGACCTTTCGTGATCAGCGGGAGAGTCGATGACGTAGCATACAGGCTAGACTTGCCACCTGCACTAGTGGATGTCCATAACGTATTCCATGTATCACAGTAGAGACGGTACGTGGCTGACCCTAGCCATGTGCTTGATCATTCAGAGATTGAGGTAGGGCCTACTCTCAGTTATCCAGAGCAGCCTGTGGAGATTCTGGATCGCCGAGAGAAGGTGCTGAGAAACCAGGTGATACCCTTGGTTTGCGTCGCATGGAGGCATCATTCTCCAGGAGAGTCTACCTGAGAGCGGGAGGATGAGATGCGCGAGCGACACCCTTATCTTTTTGGACCGTGAGGTATGATCGTCTATCCTTCTCCTTGTTAGTTTTGCCATTCAATTACGAGAACAAAATTTTTTTAAGGAGGGTAGATTTGTCACTATCATATTTCTAGTTTGAGGGTATTTTTGTCATTTTTGAATAATTTGAATTTATTATATTTTAATTAGGAATTTAAAATGATTTATTTGAATGGTGTGATTTAAATACTAGTTTATTTATTGCCATATGGTTTTGGTTAGCCTAACCTAGATTGGACCTAACCTATATTAGTCAGAGATAGCCTAGTTAGCCACATTGAGTTTAGTAGTATTGGTTAAATAGGTTTAAGTCATGTTTAGCTAAGTAGAGTGGTTTGCAACTTAACTAGAAAAGAGCCCTAGATTCTAGGCCACTCATTAGACTTGATTAATTGCTAGCCTTAGATGCTTCCTAAAAACCCTAACCCTAGCTAAAGTGGCCGGCCAAGACCCCCCCCCTCCCTTGCCTATATAATATCTCCTTAGAAATTTGTGCCTCTTTTCAATATTCTATCATTCTTCCTAAGAACAAGGTGAGCCTCCATTCTATTTTCTTCATAGTTTAATCAATAGAGCTCCATTTTTATTGAGATTTCTTCCATAGTATTCTAATCACTGTTCTTCTACTGTTTGTGGAGTCACATCTCAGATTTGAAACAATTTGGAGATTTTGGGTGGCTTTGGAGAGCTCCTTTGAAGAGGCTCTTTGTGTTGAAGAACACACATAGATAAAATCCTATTCATCCATTAAAATTAGGTTTTCTTTGCATAAACACCAAGCCCTAGGTGTCCTTGTGCTGTAGGAATAGAGTTTGCTAAATTTCGTGTCCTGTACGTGTTCGTATCGGACACGTATCAGTAGTGAACGTAGGTGTTCGACGAAATGCCACAGTGGGCATTTCGATCGAGATTTTGAAATGTAAATGAATAAGAAGTTGTGTTTGGATGTGGCTTACGTGTTTTTGCTTGACTGAGGTGTTACTTGTGTCGTGTCATGTCACTTTGGACACGTGCACACGCGGGGTGCACCGCGCGCGCGGGTGGCATTCCCCTGCTACCAGTGTGTTCGTGCTCGGTGCACAGAGCACGTGGACACGCGTGGTTGGACATGGAGTGAGGGGAAATGACTGTCATGTCATCCCCAAGGTTTCGTGTCCTGATGATTTGTGTCGGGTGAGGAATCTGGCCCGCACTGGACACAGGAAACTGTCGACTGAACCCAGTCTGTGTGTTTGAGTTTTACGTGATGCTTGGACACGTTTGTGTCCTGTTTTAGGACACCATTTTGTGTGTATGTTACCTACTAATAACCCCTAATTATTATCTACCTAATGTTCATCTTTTAATTGTGTAATCGAATATGGAATGGGAAAACTCCCAGTCGACTGATACTCGGGTATTAGTCAGTATCACTGATCTTTGTTCTTCACTAATTTTTCCTGTTAAATGCCATGTACTAGTTATGTTTTGATTAACTGAACATTAGACATCATGCTAGGATGAAATTCTCAGTTTTTGATTGATTATCATGATCGAATGGAAGTAATGAAATCATGAATTGGTTTCCTATTTTTTTCCTTGGTTTTAAACCTGAAATTGTTCCTGAATTCTGAGTTCCTATCTAATGTTCATTGATGCCATGTTAAGTTCTTCATTTTTAGAATCTAAATGATATTTAAATTGTTAATTTTGAAGTTTAAATATAGATTTTGAATTATGATGAATGATAGAATCCAGATTTACATATGTGGGTTCAATTCGAAATAGGGAATGAAAGCATGAGTTGTTTGTATATAACTGGGATTTAAAATTCCTGATTTGGTTCTGAAATGAATTATCAAGTCGTTGCATAAACCTGAGACTTCAATCTCAGTTAAAGATTACATTAACATATGTTTTCAGTTTTCATAGAAAACTGAGTTGGTTACATAGAATTGAATTGGATTTGTATTAAAATTCCTGAGATTACCAATGTTGTAATACCTGAGAATCATGTACACTGTTTCCCTGTCATATGTTCATGTCTTAGGATTTCTGTGGCACACACATACACACAAAGTTCCTCACATTGCCATGTATCTTTAACACACTGTTTTATGATTTTCTTTCACTGTACAGGCTCACATTGACTCTTCCTAACACACACTGTTTGTATGTCTAACCCACAGTCAACACACTCTATTCCTGAACACTACACTGTACAGGTAGGCACTGTCACTCACTGTTTTGATTCCAAATCTGAATTTCTGATTTCTCTTCACTATGTACACACACACATTGTAACATTAACACACACAGGTTCACATATCCTGTCACACACAGTTCACATTTATTTCCTGCAACACCCGACATTCCTGTGAAGCACATTAGCACACATTTACCTGTCACATTTTCCTAAACCCCCATATTCCTGTCACACATTGCCTCTCATGCATACACACCCATCTCATATGTTACCCTTTCTATGTATATATAATATATATATGTATGTATGTCTATAAGTATATACCTAAATACCTAATCTAATGTGATATGTGATAGTAGTGTAGGATATAAGGGAATTTCAATATGTGTAGTAGCGAATGTGTTAGGCACATTTCTATTGTATATGTAGATATATATATATTCATAATGTGAATAGTGATATATATGTGGTATTGGCCTATGGTGTGTCTGTTAGACTAGTGAGAGCTTAGTTAGACTTGTTTAGTCTTGATTAGGCCTAGAATAGACTAGTTAGACTTGTATAGACTTGTTTGACTTAGGTTTGACTAGGTTGACCTAGTTTGACTTCTAGGGTTGACCAAGGTTGACTAAGAGTTGACTTTGGTCTAGATTGACCTAGAATCATGTAGAATGCATAGTAGAACTTCATGTTATCATTTTAGACTTGTTGTGACTTGTGCTGTTCTGATTAGGAGCTAGACACCTCTCCTCGGACAGTATATTTACTTTCGACATTCAGACATCAGGCGAGTACATTCTCTGATCATTTCATATCTTGTTTAGGATTATATTTCTTGCTTTAGATTATCTTACTTGATGCTGACACATTGGTAACACGGATTAGTACTATATGGATCCTTTCATGAGATGTTATCCCTCTCGGGAGCATCAGATACTCTTGTCTCGTGTGTTTACTTACATCACGTATCTCATGCTTCTATTATCATGAATCTTCGAGAATCAGCTAGTGACTCATGTACCCTCATGATCACCGAGCCTTCACGAATTAATTCATGAATCACCCTATATGGGTCAAGTAGTTTAGTCACGAATAATAACGTAACTTAACTGGATCCTTGTGTATTGATTGGGGTACGGGGGAGTATGAATGGTCATGTGAATAAATATCTAAAGTAGTATAGTCATGAATCACTCTTAGTGTAGTCATGAATCAGTCCTAAGCCATTCACATGTTCGTCTTGTACTCTGATTCACAGCACTGTCTCTCTTTTATATATCATAGATATTTACTTACTGTCTCTCTCTTACATTATGCTATTCTTCAGTTTTCTGTATTTTATTCTCTAGCATGATTATATTTCCTTTCCTGCTATGACTTATTGAGATGTATTGTGCTCGCTCCTGTCCTGACTGTACCTGTTAAAATATTACAGAGGATGAGGACGAGGCGTGCTGTCCCACTTATTATGGGGCTACCCTAGATGACAGTACAGACTTGGACCAGCAGCATGAGCCTTTAGCTATGGACGACACTCCTCTAGACTAGGATGTCTTCTTTTATATTCATTCTGGATGACTGTATATATTTGATACTTGGGATTTGTGATATATTAGACACTTAGACTCTCTGTTTGTACTTGTGGATTTCCTTTCATTTCAGCAGTATCATCTTTCTATCTCATCTTTCTGCCTTAGTTGTGATTGAGTTTACTTTCTGCTATGTCACCCCCATTCGGGGAGTATAAACTGTTTAGCATTATATTGTTAGATGTTGTGACCTAGAATAGCGTTCTACCGCCGACACTGCGACGTAGGCTGGACGTACCCACATCTCGTGCCCTTACTCTAGGGTGCGGGTCGTGACAGCTGACGTGGATGACGTATGAAGGATGGGCCACTTCAAATTCTGTTCCGATGAATCTGTCAGATCTCACCAGTCGTATCTCCCTGACAGGCTGGCCAAATACTATGCGCCCAAGGACAGAGCCGTGCTATGCGCCCATTGCATCACGAAGATGATCCATGCTTCTTTCAAAGTATTTTGAACTTGTTCAAGTATCGAAAACTTTGAAGGGGGTCTTGTAGAAGCATGAAAAAATTTTAGCAAATGAAGTCCCATGCGCCCAAGTCAGTGTAGCTCCATGCGCCCAAGTCAGTGAAGCTCCATGCGTCCAGTCAGTGAAGCTCCATGCGCCCAGTCAGTGTAGCTCCATGAGTCCAGTCTGTGGAGATCCATGCGCCCAGTCAGTGTAGCTCCATGCGCCCAGTCAGTGAAGCTTCATGCGCCCAAGACTAGCTCCCTCGAAAGGAGGGTGCATAGCCTGAGACATGGCTATGTGTCCAATCCTAGCTCAGTCAAAAGCCATGATCAAAATATGCACCGAAGCACACGGCCATGTCAGTCTCCACGAGCAGTCGTGCACCGAAGCATGCGGCCATGTCAACACTACGACTAACCCACGATCTCGCAGCCTGTATGTGCCTACATCCTATGCGCCCAAAGAAGGACTATGCGCCCACATAAAAACTGGCGTGTTTCCTCATGTGGGCGCATAACATCATTCCAGCTCAAGAACGACTATAAAAGGGGGGCCTCATCCCTCTTCCAAACACAGAACGGAGAGCATTTTCAAGAGCCAAATTGCTGCACTTCTTGCCAGTGAGCCGAGAATTAGCAATTTTCTTAGGTTTTCTCCCACTTTTGTAATCGGAGTGTCAACGGAGTAAAGGAGCAACTGCCGCTCGATCTCCATCGTCCCATTCCCCAGAATTCTTTTTTTTACTCGAGGATCCTCAGCGCAGGATCTCTCAGGCGTACTCGATTTATGGTGCCTTGCGCCAATAAAAGAAAAGACAACATTTTCTTCTTCTTTTTTATGTGTGTCCACAGTGAGCAGAAGCGATACCACTTGTCGACGTAAAAACTTTGGACGTGATCAAGTTTCTTAAGCATCACGTCATTTATCGTTTCGGGTTGCCACAGAGGATCATCCACGATAATGGCCCGTAATTTGTTAGTAGCACATTCCTTTGGTTCTGTGACCAAAATCGGATTCAAGTATATCCTCAACCACATATAACCCAGCAGCAAATAGGTTGGCCAAGGCTTTCAATAAAATGATCATCAAACTCCTTAACAATGTCGTATCTTCTAATAAGCGCGACTGGATGAGAAACTCGGCGAGTGCCTAGGGCTTACCGAACTACAGTCCGAACACCCACTGGTAGTACGCCATTTTTTCTGGTATATAGAAGCGAAGTTGTGCTCCCTTTAGAACTCCAAGTTCGTTCTCTACGAGTGGCTCTTAATAGTCATATGACTACTGAAGATAACCACCGTCTGCGGCTACAAGAATTGGAAGCATTGGACAAGAAATGTCATCTAACTCAATAGCATATTGAGCTATACCAGGCAAGAGTCTCAGGAGCTTTCAACAAGAAGGTCAAAGAAGGATCATTCCATGTCGGCAACCTTGTCTTATCAGTCAGAAGACCAATAAGCATGACCTATAAGACAGCTAAAAAATTTCAACAGAAGTAGAAAGGACAGTTTGTTGTAGAAACGGTCTATTCTAACGGTGCGTACCGACTAGCGAAACCTAATGAAGACTTGCTCATGATGCCAATCAATGGCAAGTTCCTCAAGAAATACTATGTTTGAACAAAGATGGGAGTGAAAGCACCCTTAAGTGCAACCTTCATTTCCCATATTTGTCCCTACCGTATCTATATTTGAATGTCTACCATGTCCATACTACCTCTGAGTATACATTCATACCTCTTGACCTTTTTCTCAACACGTCCATATTATCTCTGTGGATAAAATTGCCATTCTAACTTATCACCTGCGTCTGGTCCTAGATGCATTGACGTTGATAAGTCTACGAAAAGGATTCTTCAAAGAACAAACATGTCCATATTACCTCTGAGTTGTTCTTCTGTTTCTTACCATGTTCTTTTAACCTCTGAGTAAGTTACTCGTTTGGAATTTTACATTTGTCATCTCCAAATTACCTCTGAAAAAGCATTTTCACCCCTTGATTAACAACCCCATGGTACCTATTATTTCACTTAACATCTGCATTTTTAAATGCGTTTAGGATGTCAAATCCAAAAAATCCCTCTACAACAAAAGCCCACAATCACAAAGGAATACACATAAACTAGCAAAAGGAGATTAGATTTTTTATTATTATTCATGATCATATATGATGGAAATCTACTACATGTTTAGATTTTTTATTGATATTTATGATTACATATGATAGAAATCTATTACATGGAGAATCTCTATGGAAGACTCTGGCCCACTTCTCTATCCTTGTAGAGAGCAGTGATGTGACAAATACCCCATGTTATATAGGGTAGTGATATGACAAATACCTCCCATTGTAGAGGGCAGTGATGTGATAAATGCCCTACAGAGGGCAATGATGTCACAAATCTCCAGGGCAGAGAGGGCAGTGATGTGACCAATCTCCTGTGCTGGGCCTGCATTAATTTTTTTAAGACAAGCAGGAAGGCCATCTCGAATGTGCAGGATGGTCGCCTCGGCCATGCAAATGAGTTGCTGGAAGACAGGGGTTTAAACTAGACAATCAATCCTAACCCTATAGGTCCAGCATTGTATCGGTGGACAATACGTCTCATATTGGGAGTAAAGACAACTAGTATGATGCATGAATGGGGATCACTTCGCTTGATCTCGTAATAAAATCCCACATCAGAGCAGTCATCTCTATCAACTAACTTTTGATGTCCTTCCATGCTCCATTTGAGTCGGCATGAGTTGGTATACAATCTGCACAAAGACAAACAAAAGCATCAGTCTCAAAAAAGACTTAGAAAGAAGAAAAAAATTGCATGCTGAAAATCGCCTTGGGCACACGATAAAAGATGAACGCGTCAAGCGCATCCTTTGCAAATAGCATACATACGCAATTGCACACGATAGAAGTCTTAGCGTGCAACACATTATTGAAATGCATCAGCGCGTCTATTTGACAGCACGTAGGCATTATAGCGCACGTCAGAAGCTCGTGCGCGTCATATGTTGATAAAAGTATTTTTTTGGCATGTAGTTGGAGCGCGTATCACAGTGATGAGTGCCCCAAACATGCCAGCATTCATGTTTTCTAGGAAACCAAGTTTTACGCATCTACGTATTGTGGCCTCTGAGAAACGAAGTTTTTTTTCCTTCCTATAGCAGATCGCTTACTATCAACTGCAAAGTGCATCACGTCGACGTTGAGCAGCGTCTTGATGAGAGCTTCGGGTGGCCCATCGATGAAAGCTTCAGGTGGCTACGTCTTGAGCTTGCTCTCTTCTCCGATAAAGAGAGGAGTAGAGGGAGCCCTGACGTCGATCATGGAATGAGAGGGAAAGAAAAGAATGAACAAAAACTCTCTCCAAGAGCCCCTATTTATAGGCTCAAACCTACACTTAATGCAATGAACCTGGCATTAATAGCGGTGAATCTAACACTTTGACTCTCATGCCAATCGGTTTTCTAGAGATTTATCTCAATGCCTATTTATAGGCCTCACACGATGTGTACTTTGATGAGAAGGGAAAACAAACAGTTGCCTACTCAGGATTGAACCGAACTAACCGTTCTCATCCAGAAGAAGACCTTGCTGACATCATCTAATATGTGCGACCTGCTTTTGTCTAAAGTATTTCTAACTATATTCAAAAAGTTAGAAAACTTTGAAAGGGATCTTGTAGAAGCATGGGTCACGTGCCCCAGAAAGAGTAACCAACCATGCCTCACCTAGGCATTGAACTGCCCATGCCTCATCGAGGTAGCATGATGATCATGCCCCACCTAGGCGTCATATTACCACACCCTTGAACCTTGGGCAGAACGCCTCGATCTTTATGCAAAGACGGCCAAGCCGAAAAGATCAAGGAGTCATAATGAGCAATTCCACTCATGCCTCGCTAAAAGCATGCCCCTCTTCCTACTCGTGCCTCACTTATACGGGCGTGCCCAAACTCTTGCATACCTATCTACGCCTCTCAGTTGCTCTCCCCGAGGCTGCATTTAATGAGTTTAACTCCACTCGAGACTTTGATTCGATGCTTCGATTCTCATGCAAGGAATGAACACAGAAGTCAAAGTTCATTCTTCTCGGAGACAGTGTAGACAGGCGTGTATCACCTGATTCAATTTAGGCACGTGCCGCATGGTTAAACATAGGCGTGTGCCGCCCTGAGTCTCTTCCAAGCGTGAGTCAATCTACCCCCGCGTCTATAGTTCTCTTCCAATATGTACATCACTCCACCTAGGACAGTGATTCCTAGGCGCAGGTGTATTGTTGGCTGTAGTAAAACTAGGCGCTTACCATGTGTCGAAGACCTAGTCATGCTAGAGAACAAGTTTGAATCAATTCAAGGTCTTCTCCAACAGCAAAATCCTAACCATCTGCTACGTGGTAATTAGACATACCCCACACCAGTGAAGTGCACGCGTGGTTGCAACTGACTCCTGTTTAGGAGTTCTATGTGGCAAACGAAGACCCACGTGCCTATTTGCATACAGGCGCGTGTACTGATCTTCTTCTCAGTTATAAATAGGAGGGCTCTTCTCCATTTAAATTCCCTGGTTCTTTCTATTTCCTCAAGTGTTCTTGAGCATTCTAGAGAGAGTTCTTACTGCTTCCCCTTAGCCATGCAGCTAGGTCCGGCAGTTCTTTATCATCGTTAGATCATCAACGGAGTAAAGAATCAACCCTCCATCATCACAACCCAGATCAGAAACAAAGTATAGTTGAAATATTCCTGTTCAGAAGTTCCTTTTTACATTCTCGTTTGCAACCTTCGAAGCTCTTCTTCAAGCACCATGAAGCGATGGCAAACAATGGGAGGCCTAGGCATAGCAGTGTCCCTACTATGAAAACCAGTCAAAGTTATGACTTGACCACTATAAATGATTTAATTAGTTATTTATTAAAATTATGACCTTTAGAAATTTTGATTAGACCGAACTAGCCCGGATTTGACCCGAACCCAACCTAAATCCATGTAGAGACGTTATGTGTGCAAAGACGCCCATGTAGATATAATTTATGTATATATATAAATTTCGTATTTTATTTTTAGGGACTAACAAAAAATTTCTAAATATTTGTTGTACGTATAAAATAAGTGTTATTAATATTTATATGGCACTTTTAGAATATTTGTACATTTTTTGTGGACCAATTAAATAGGAGTATAATGTGTTCACCCAAAAACTATACCTAGTATTGGTTTATTTTATTATTATTATTACTACTATTATTATTATTGATATTATAATTATAATTATTATAAAAATATTTTTATTATTGGTTATTTTGTGTTACTAGGAAATAAATATTAATTGTATGTACATATGAATATGTATAACACCCTACATTAGGAAGATATTATTAAGATTTTTTTGGGTATTTATATATATATATATTTATATATATATATATATATATATATATATATATATATATATATATATATATATATATATATATATATATATATATATATATATATATATATATATATATATATAGGAAGCGGATCAAAAGCCCCCCTTAGTAAACCCCCTAAAAATCCCCTCACTCTAATCCGTAATTTAATGTTAATATTAATGTTAATGTTAATATTAATGTTAATATTAACATTAAATACTAAAATTAACATTAAACTTAACATTAAAATTAATATTAACATTAACATTAATATTAATATTAACATTAATATTAATATAAAAATAAAAATAAAATTAATATTAATATTAACATTAATATTATGAATTAGAGTGAGGGGGTTTTTAGGGGGTTTTCTAAGGGGGCTTTTGATCCACTCCCATATATATATATATATATATAGAGAGAGAGAGAGAGAGGGAAAATATATAGAGAGAGAAAGAAAAAGAGAGAGAGATAACAAAAGAAGAAATATATATATATATATATATATAGAGAGAGAGAGAGAGAGGGAAAATATATAGAGAGAGAAAAAAAAAAAAGAGAGAGAGAGATAACAAAAGAAGAAATATATATATATATATATATATATATATATATATATATATATATATATATAGAGAGAGAGAGAGAGAGGGAAAATATATAGAGAGAGAAAGAAAAAGAGAGAGAGAGATAACAAAAGAAGAAAATATTTTTAGAGAACCATGTACAGCCACCTTGATTTCAAGGTACTCATATTAACGACAGAATTTATATTCAATTACTCAATCGTTTTCGATTCTTTAAAATCCTATGTGTAGCCTACCTGACCTACTTCGACACCCTTCAAGTAGATTTATTTTTAAATCCTTAGATTGCTCGATAAAGTTTCATCAATTTTGGAAAAATCCACAAAAAAATTGCCTTCTGCATTGGCAGTTTCAGGTTCAAACCCTACTGTTTGGAAAGCCTCTAACCACCAGGATAAAGGATAATTTTGAAATCTAATTAAATAGGTTTGAAGACAACATATAGAATATTAAAATATTGTTTATGGTTTTCAATTTCATCTATTGTTTGTCGAGATAAATCAATTTAAAAATCGAGAAAAACTTGGCAAAATTATTTTAAAATTTTGAAAAATTTTATCGATACGGGATCCGTACCCCGACAAATCGGGCGACTTCATTGCAACCCGAGAGCATCGAAAGGTGAGTATGGATGTTGAGGATGTGCGAGCTTTGATGGATTGCGTGTGCGTGACGAATTCGAGGCATATCGGTTGAGGTACACCGTATCGGTCCCTTTGCAAAAATTATAATTACTTTGTGCATGTTCGTCACATCGTGATGAAACTTGTACTACTAGAATCGTATCATTTTTTGGGTCCTATGAGCCAAGTTTGGCCCTATTCTGAAATAGTCGACCGGAACGCTATTTTGGCGGGCCCACGATCCGACTCAACGGACGATTTTGTGCACAGCTCATTAGAATCAAAATCTGGACATACCGTTGGGTCGTATCGAAAAACTGGACTTGGAAGTATTTAACTTGTTGACTTTAGAGATTGTAGGTTCTAGCACGTTTTTCGGTACAAGCAGGTCCAACGACGGACACTATTTTAATCCAAAATTATTGTTTTGCCCATGTGTCCAAATTTGGACTTATGGATAGTCAATCTTAGATATTTATCTTATGCCAAAAATATTAGTGATGTCTGTTTCAGCATCCGGAGATGTTTGCGAAAGTTTGACTTTTGTGGCTCACTGAGTGATTGGATATTGTTGGTTCTACACACTACCACCAGGCAAGTACATCTTGTCGAACTTTACAGTATTTATATACATTTTTTATATTGTTGTTGCTTTTCTGTCTTACTTGATCACATACTTCCTCTGATTCAAGTTATTGTTACTTTCTAGTTACCCACTGTTATTTTCTCATTATACGTGCACGTAGTTTATTTCTATTTTCTATCCTTGTTATAATTTTGTGTTCATGAGTCTTATGATTTATTGTTGCCTGGTCCTAGGCCTTGTTTCCTTGACATAATTGACCTGGACTTGACTAGGACTTGACTTGTTGACTTGACTTGACTTCCTAGTACCTTAGGAGAGAGTTTTATTAGTCGTAGCTATACCACTCTATTGTTAGTGCCTCACTGGGCTGCAATAGAGAACCTGTTATAGGACTGTTGCATCGTTGAACTGTAATTATTGTCACATGTACCTATAGCCATAATTAATATTATATTCTCATGACATGACACCAACTATAGAGTTCTTCTATGTGTTATTCTTTCTTGTTCTGTTATTCATGTTTTTTCTCGCATGTTATTACTGTCATAGTAGGCATGTTTAAATGTCTTGCTAGTCCCCTAAGGACCTAATGATCTCTAGGCTTAGACAGAGAGGAGGGCTATCCCGAGATATACGGTTCTGGAGTCGAGACAGGTGACCTACCTTCGTACGAGGATGAGATAGTTTCGGAGGATTTCTCTTGATCCATGTCGTCTCTTTACTTGGACTTGCTACTTTACTTTATTTTAGTTCAACAAAAACTTGTAGTTGACTAGTTACTCTTTTTTTCTTTACTGTGGTTTCGAGATATCTTTTATGTACATTTATTATTTTTATTTCCTACTGGACAAATCTTTTCATCAGTATTATTTTATTGGACTTGATATCTTGTGTCTTATTATTTCTGTGTGGATGAGATTAGCTGTGTACCTATGACTTGTATTATATTTCTGGGTTATTATCATGATTTACATCTTAAGTATTATCTAATGGGCTTGATAGGTAGTTTTAGCCCATTAGTGAAATGTTGCTGGCATATACCGTATTCCTGGTCCTATGTGTTTTGGGACAAGGGCATTACATATTTTTGCGGTGGCCCATGCAGATCTACATTAAATCACTTCGGTTACGTTACTGTACCAACGTGTGCCGGCGAATATGATAGAAAAGACCTATAGGATCTCATCCACATCTTTATATTGTTCTACGTTCTTGATCTCTATATATCGAGTTTGAAATTATCACCTTGACTTGCATCATGCTTGATATCATCCGTTCGTAGCTTATATGTTTCATTTATGCAGTACAATGGACCCGCAAGTAGGCGATGAGAACCTTACGGTTATTTCTCAAAATGCTATAGTAACTCACGTCGACACGACCCCACCACCAATTGATGGTTCTTCTACCCAACTAGGCAATACAGTGGCTTCGCACCCACCGAGGTTCAGAAGAGAAGATATCCCACTGATGCCATCACTGCCACCGATGTCGCCAATGATGTTCCCCCAACCTAGACAAGCGATGGATCCCCAACAGCTATTCCAAACCTTCTATCTGATGATGCAAGCATAGCAGTAGAACCAGTTGGAGGCCTAAAAGAGACAGACAGAGCACATCGAAAATCGTATAGTATCAGCACCAGAGCGAGTGACCCCACTAGTTCACCAGAAGGATCGTTGGATGATTGCCGTCAGGATGTAGCTGACCGGCAATGCACACCACTGGTGGCTTACGGAGGAGAAAAAACTTGGGCAAGATAATGTCACTTGGAAGGAGTTTTCTAAGCTCTTCCAAGATATGTATATCCCGACCACTTTCAAAGAGGAGCTGCGAGACAAATTTCTTCACCTTATCCAGGGCAGCATGACGGTAGAAGAGTACAATATCAATTTTCTACAACTTAGCCGATTTGCACCTACATTGATCCAGACTAAAGAAGAAAAGGCAAAAAAATTCTACGATGGGCTGAGCTACAGACTACATGAGCTTATTGGAGCTGCTGTACCTACCACTTACTCCGGAGTTCTTACCGCAGCACGATGTTTAGAACGAGTCCATCAAAAGGAGGCCTGCCAGAAGCGTAGCGACCGCAGCCAGCGACACCATCAGCAAAAGCATCTGTAGAGGACCTGAAAGATGCATCGTCGTACACCAACAACCAAGAGTCGTCCCATATTTGATTTGAGAACTTCCAATCTACCATTATTGTCAGAAGAGAGGATATGTCGAAAAGATTGTCGACGAAGACTAAAGCAGTGTTTACGTTGTGGCTCAGATCAGCACCATATCCAAACTTGTCCGAAAAAGCGCAGTGAAGGACCAACTCAACCCGCAGCACCAGAAGGATACCCGCATGGACCGCTTCCCAACCAGGCGACGTAATTTGTGTAGGCGAGACAGCAGACAGCACAACGACCAGGACAGGCCTTTGCCATGATAGTTGAAGGCGGAGCAGCAACCTAAGAAGTAACTGAAGGTAATAACTTAAAATTTTATGATAAGAATAGTAAGTATAATATTGGTTTATGCTTGCTTGTTGCATGTTTGATTAGGAACAACTATATAAATAAAGCACACATTTGGAGATATCTTAGAACCATTGACATAACTCCCTTTACCATAGTGAGTTATTTTAATTTCGAGTACGAAATTCTTTTAAAGGGGTAGAATATAACACCCCTGAAATTTTGAAATTATTTTCTATTATTTTCTATTATTTATTTGACTTAAGTAGTAATTTTTGGAATTTATAAATATTTTTAATTAAATAGTTATTAATATAGATGGCCTTAGCCATGGTTAAGTTTTGGGATATAAGATGACTAGATATTACGGCACAGAGAGTGTATTCGCATGCTTTAACTAGTGTATCAGCCATGCTATGGGAGGCCTAACCAAAGCAGTATCCCTACTAAGAAAACCAGTTAAAGTTGTGACTTGACCACTATAAATGATTCAATTAGTTATTTATTATGATTATGACTTTTAGGAAATTCGATTAGACCGAACTAGCCCGGATTTGACCCGAACCCGATCTAAACTCATGTAGAGATATATGTGTGCAAAGATGTCAATGTAGATATAATTTATGTATATGCACATATTTCATATTTTATTTTTAGGGACTAACAAATATTTTCTATATATTTGTTATACGTATAATATAAGTGTTAATAATATTTATATGGCATTTTTAGAATATTTGCACGATTTTTTGTGGACCAATTAAAGTAGGAGTATGATGTGTTCACTATACCTATTATTGGTTTATTTTATATTATTATTATTATTATTATTATTATTATTATTATTATTATTATTATTATTATTGTTGTTGTTGTTGTTGTTGTTATTGTTATTGATATTATAATTATTATAAAAATATCTTTATTATTGGTTATTTTGTGTTCCTAGGAAATAAATATTAATTGCATATATATATGACTATGTATAACACCCTACACTAGGAAGATATTAAGATTTTTTTGGATATATATATATATATATATATATATATATATATATATATATATATATATATATATAGCAACTTGAGGATAGGTCCGGATGCTGATAAGCTCGTGTGGTCGCTCAACGGGACTGGCGCCTTCTCGGTTAAGTCTGCCAGAAACGTCATCCGGGGCAACACGGCCACGTCTCCTACCATTGCCCCATTCTGGCAGACATGCATCCCCAAGAAGTGGTCTTTCCTCATCTGGAGAGCCCTCCGTAATATCCTTCCCACTGATGACAAGCTCGCTGCCATCGGGTTCAGCCTCGCCTCTACTTTCACATGCTGCTCGGATCGACAATCGGAAACAGCCAACCACATCCTCAGCCAAGGGGACCTACCGGTCTCGGTATGGAAAGCTCTTTCCCATCGCTGCAGCTTGCCTTATGGAGGCAAAAACTTTCACCATCTCATGGACAGCTGGGCTTCAGCGTCCCATGGCCACCAGATCGTCGCCGCGGCTGCCACGTGGGTCATCTGGAAAAATCAGAACAAGACGAGATACGAAGGCCATCAATACAGTGCGGACCAACTAATTTGGGAAACCATTCGCCAATGCCAAAAGCGGAGACCTCTCTGTAGCCATGGCAGACAGACCTTCTGGAACTCTCTCCTTTCCTCGGCTTAGCCGTTTTGTTTCTGTTCGCCTCTTGTTTTGTCAGTATACGTGTATAGGCTTCAGTATTTTGCGCCTTTGGGTATACTTGTAACGGTTCGACCTTTCGGCCTTTTTGAATAAAATGGTAGATTTCTGGAATATATATATATATATATATATATATATATATATATATATATATATATATATATATTTATAACAAAATAAAAAAGAAAGAAAAAAATTTGGGAGTACTCTTCCCTTGTGGACCTGCAACAGACCCGAGCCCGCATCACTTCCCCTCTATATAAGTAAACCGAGAGAGAAAATGAGGGAATCTCTCAAACCCTAACCCAAAACCGAATCCCCGACATCCCAGCAACCTCTTCACTAACGCACGCCGCTAGTCACTAGAAAACGTGCAGAGAACCATGTGCAGCCACCTCTATTTCAAGGTACTCATATTCATGACATAATTTCTATTCAATTACTCAATCATTTTCGATTCTGTAAAATCATACATGTAGTTTTCCTGACCTACTTCGACACCCTTCAAGTAGATTTAATTTTAAAGCCTTAGATTGCTCGATAAAGTTTTATCAATTTCAAAAAATTCCACACAAAAAACTGCCTTCTACATTGGCAATTTTCGGTTCAAACCCCCACTGTTTGGAAGGCCTCTAACCACTAGGATAAAGGATAATTTTGAAATCTAATTAAATAGGTTTGAAGACAACATATAGGACATTAAAACGCTGTTGATGATTTTTAATTCTATTAAATATTTGTCGAGATAAATTAATATAAAAATTGAGAAAAACTTGGCAAAATTGTTCAAAAAATTTGAAAATTTTTACCGATACAAGGTCCGTCCCGACGAACTGGGCTACTTCGTCGCAACCCGAGAGCAACGAAATGTGCATATGGATGTTACGGACGTGTGGACTTTCATGGAACTCGAATTGGTTGAATGTGTGCAACGAATTCGAGACGTATCGGTCGAGGTACACTGTATCGGCCCCCTTTGCAAAAATCCTAATTACTTTATGTATGTTCATCACATCATGACAAAACTTGCACCACTGGACTTGTATTATTTTTTTGGTCCTGTGAGCCAAGTTTGGTCCGATTTTGAGAAGGTTGATCGAAACGCTATTTTGGCGGACCCATGATTCGATTCAACGGTCGATTTTGTGCACGGCTCATCGGAATCCAAATTCGGACATATAGTTGGGTTCGTATCAAAAAAATTGGACTTGTAGGTATATAATTTATTGATTTTAGAGACCATAGGTTCTAGCACGTTTTTTGGTACAAAGCGGATCCAATGACAGACAATGTTTTGATCCAAATTACCGTTTTGCCCGTGTATCCATAATTGGACTTATGGGTAGTCAATCTTAGACATTTTTTTATGCCAAAAATGTTGGTGATGTCTGTTTCAGCATCCAAAGACGTTTGCGGGAGTTTGACTTTTGTGGCTCACTGGGTGATTGGATATTGTTGGTTCTACACACTACCATCATGCAAGTACACATTGCCAAACTTTACAGTATTTACATGAATTTCTTATATGCTGTTACTTTTTTGTCTTACTTGATCACATACTTCCTCTGATTCATGTTATTGTTACTTTCTAGTTATCACTATTATTTTCTCGTTATACGTGCATGTAGTTTGTTTCTATTTCCTATCCTTACTTGTTATGATTTCGTGTTCATCCGTCTTATGATTTATCATTGCCTAGTCAACCTGTTGACTTGACTTGACTTTCTAGTACCTTAGAAGAAAGTGTTTTATTAGTCGTGGCTATACGACTCTATTGTTAGTGCCTCACCGGGCTGCGGTAGAGAACCTGTTATAAGACTGTTAGCGCCTCATCGAACTGCAATTATTATCACATGTAACTATATCCATGATTAATATTATATTCTCATGACATGTCACCATCTATAGAGTTCTTCTATGTGTTATTCTTTCTTGTACGATTATTCTTATTTTTCTTCGTATGTTATTACTGTGATAGTACGCATGTTTATATGTGTCTTGCTAGTCCCCTGAGGACATGGTGATCTCTAGGCTTAGACAGAGAGGAGGGCTATCCCGAGATATATGATTTTGGAGTCGAGACAGGTGATGTACCTTCGTTGGAGGACGAGATAATTCCGAAGAATTTCTCTTGATCCATGTCGTCTCTTTACTTGGACTTGCTACTTTACTTTATTTTAGTTCAGCAGACTTATAGTTGACTAGTTACTCTATTTCTCTTTACTGTGGTGGGAAGTCTTTTCTGCACAGTTATTATTTTTATTTCCTGCTGGACAGATCTTTTCATCGGTATTATTTTATTGGACTTGATATTTTTTGTCTTATTATTTCTGCGTGGATGAGATTAGTTGTGTACCTGTGACTTGTATATATTTTGGGTTGTTATCATAATTTACAGCTTAAGCATTTGCTAATGGACTTGATAGGTAGTTTTGTCCATTATTAAAATGTTGCTGGCATATACCATATTCCTGGTCCTACGTATTTTGGGACTGGAGCGTTATAGAGGCACTATGCCCCTTTGCATAATCAGCAGTTCTGTGGCTGTTGTGCCACAACTGTTTTATTCGCTTCCGAAGCCATATTTTATAAGTCCCGTGAATATATGCATAGTTTGATGTAGTTATCAATCTTGTTCAACTTATACATGCGATGCATGCCTCGACCCAATATTTTAATATTTTATGCCTTAGTGTTCAATGTTCTACTACTCGTGCATTTGATGCACGACTCAATAATCTTTCGATGTTCTACGACTTATTCTTTGCATTGTGCACTTAATGCATACCTCGATATGGATGTTCAATGTTCTAAGACTCGTGCACTAAGGCACTCGCCGATGAGATCCTTTGATGTTCTAAGTGTTCATTGTCCTCCGACTCGTGCACTGAGACATACCTTGATAGAGTATTCAATATTCTGCGACTCATGCACTTGATGCACTCGTCGATACAATTATCCCCTGTTCTATTTTGATTTATGCGCTTGATGCACATTCTGCCTCAATATTCTATCTTAGTGTTTAACGCACACTATAACTTGTACTATCCAAGTCATGTCCATATGCCCATAGAAATCTATAGAATTACTAGCATACAAGGGTACATTTTAGTTAGGCATGACGGAATAGGAAAGAAGAGTCAGAGTTCTCCCACCTTTTGTTGATTCGCCTTCGAACCGATGCGGCTCGTTTCCCTAACTTTGTTGCACGGACAACTCATTTGACTTAGCCATTCAAGCACTTTGTGCTCCGTTGAACTACACGACTGATTCGGTCTATCGTGTCCATGCCTCAACCCATTGCGAGGCGATACTTTGATTTCGATGGACTCTGTTGCAAAGGAGGTAAAAGTTTAACCTCATATAATTCAGCTCAAAGCCTGCACATGAAACCAAACTTGATTAATACTTCATCGAACCAATTCAATACTTGTATCGATTCGAATTCGATACTTCTTTCGGTCAATTCACTATCTCTTTGAGTCAATGACTCAACATAATGCACCGTGCAGAGTGGGACATTACATAATATACCACTCAAAGTAAGGTTTGTCCTCGAACCGAAACAAACACTCGATCCACGTATTTTTCTTAATCGTTTCACGATCTCGTCCCACTATCTTTGTTCTGTTTAAAATATTTGTGTAAGCTTTTATCAACATACCATAATAATTCCCTGCAGTTCGATTTGAATTCAGCTTACAACTTAGTTTGGATCATACACATATTTTAGACGTGCTAGAAATATATGCCTTTCAGCCAAGCCAGTGGTAGAGAATTAGAACAAAGCTAAGAAGTATAACTTCAATCCTCGAATACTTTTCATCTCGTACTCTCGATCAGACTTGATCCTAACGTCTGTTCCCACAATTATTTTGTATATACATATTCGATACATACGTGATCATCCAACAAAAGTTATCGTACTTAACGTGATTCATAATCGTATTTTCGAACCCATACATTTTGAATTGACCATCAAACATATGTGTTGCATCAAGCTGTTATATACGCATCTGATCGCAACGAATCTTCACAGCATCGTCACATCTAATTGTTACCCTCCTCTCTTGTGTATCTCAAGTCGCTGTCTAACTATTCATGAAGCCTCACTTCATAACCATTTTGATGCGATTAAACTTCATTAAACAGCCACGCATCAATATTCGAAACTACCCCCGCTAGGTGACTCACCTAGATACCGTGCTTAAAGTCTCTCGAGTCAAGGATCAACTTGAATCGATGATGCTCACAGGAAGCAATTGTTCTAACACAAAGGTATTCTTACGTTGTATCTTATGTTTTAAATCTCTATCGAGTAGAAAATTTCTAGCCAAATTTCTCATCCAAATCTCAACTTGTCCGTCTCACTAACTTTGATCGTAAGTTCGACTTAAGCAAGCTTAATTGCTATCTGGATCCAAAATATAACAACAGAATCTGAGCGTCATTTCTTTATCTCGTGCTCTCGCACATAGCATGATTCTCGAAATCGTCTATTCGTATCACTAAGTTCATCCATCAATTTCTATTTTGATCATTGATCAACATAATCATTCGAGCATTCGTTTGACCAATCATCAAAATTCAACTATATCATTTTCAGCCAATAGTTGTTCCTTTAATTTTTGAAATTTATATTCGATAGGATCGACTTATCCTCAACATGCACCACTCAATATTTATTCTCAACCCAATTTTCTTATGCAACATAATTTTGGGTCGTCTTATGGGTCTGCAATATTCACTTTGATTTGGCGGTCAAGTCTTCTAGGGTCAGATGTCCCGAAGCTATGCTCGATAATTGTAGATTATCAACGAGGGATAGTTACTATGAACCATGCTATATTATATTTCGGAGCCAAATCACGTTCCGATCAATTCTAAGGGACTCTACCCAAATCCAAACATAATCATTCCCAAATGCACAATTAATGCACTACTATCATCTGAATAATTCATGCATTACCATCGACGATTTCGCTAACCAAGAACTTCTACTCATTCAAAGTTTGAGTCTATCTACCCACAGTCAACGCCCGAACTACTTATACGCAACAAAACCATCCTCAATAATTTTATATGCCCTGAATCCATCACATAAATTGATCAACCAATTTGACTTCTCGTATTACTAATTATGATATCTCGATATCATAGGCTTGCTTTATTTTGTATCCTTATATCATGCTTACGTTCTTTCGTGCATCAATTTCGATATGTTATGTCTATTTCGATAGTGCGAGGATCAACTTGAATCTACATTAAGATCAACTTGACTCATAACACATTCATTCATGTTTCATAACGAACGTTTCTATACGCATCCCCTCATTTCACAAATGGGTCGCTTTCCGCTATACCTCAATCAGTCATTGAGTTACAGATTATCAAACATCAAATCCTTGAATTATACGATCGTACCCTCTAATTTTTACGTGACTCAATCGTACTCAAACGAGTTTCCTTTTCGCACAACCAATTATTTCCTTAGGCACGATTATCCGTATTGACCAACATTACATCGGACTTATAATTCGTATGACCCGATTATAACGTTCAAGTTTTCTATCCGACCGATTCGATTATTGTCTCGAAGTATAATCATTTTGCTATTCTCAGTCATTCTACGACTTACGACTTTCGAGTTCTCGTCCGATGTATCATCTATTGATACGAGTCCGCACCAGATCGCTCTAACCAAACATATCGAAGAACACTTGTATCAAAATATTATCATACAAGATTCTCATCGAATCTTGGCACTTACTTGTCTGTTGCAGACAGACCTATCATAATTCATACAATGTTCCGACGCATCTATCGCATAAGTGGTATGGCATATACCACTCAGAATCGAGTCATTCCTCTCGTATCATACTCTGTATGATTCAACATTTATTCTGACTTACCATCCCGCAGTGATCAAGCCGATCACAAACACAACTTTCAGTTACTCAAGGTTTGACACAACTTGGCCAATGCACACATTCGTTTTCTGAAGTATCATACGCTACCGAATTGACTCGTTCCTATCGATTTATGATTTCTCAAACCCATCCGTTGCATCTCATGCAATGTTTCATTTCCGACACTCTTCATTGCTTGAATCCGTTCAACACATTCGATGTCCATTTGCATACTCATATGCAACGTATCATTCATAAATCAACTTGTTCCACTTGATGCAACAAACATCCCATGAATTTGCTATATTGATGTGACCAATATCTCGTATATCGACTTGTTGTGTTGATACTACAAACATCTCAAGTAACATCTCACAACTTTTTGCACTTGATGCAATAATATTTCACGACTCGTTGCACTTGATGCAACAATATTTTATGGTATTACTAGACAATATCACAATGATAATGAAATACTTGCACAAAAGCACGCAATATTGTATAGACTTATTGTATGGAACATCCAATATAGTATCGAGTAGAGCTAAGAGTCATTTGATCGTGGAAAGCAACTTTGAATTGAAACAAAAAGAAAAATGTCCTCAGGAAATTGAACCGAAAGGTCGGATACAACTTTGTCACATCCGGACCCGCTGAATCGATCATCCTCGCTGGTGAATGATCGATGTGGTACGAGTCTGGAGTTGCACTCGTACAAGGCAAGATGATTCAATCTTAAAATGAGTATATCAATTCAAACATTCGTAGCGGAAGAAAGCATACACATATTTAAGATTTTATAGAGTATACAAAATAATTCTCTTTATTGAATAAATAGCAGAATTACAAATGCTCTCAAATAGCCCCAAATAAATTATACCAAATTGGCTTACAACACTCATGACCTCTCTAGCCCATAAAGGATCTTGACGTTCCATACATCTTGTCTTCTATTTCCCGACAACATTTTCACGTTGCAAGTCCGAGCAATAACGCCTCAACAAGTCCAAGTCGCTTTAGTACCTGGGGGGTTGGGGTATCAGTACACATCTCGTACTAGTGAATGGAAACCCACCCGCCTAAATGGACACTAAGTAGTATTGTGAATCATGCAGCTTATATTGTGACATTTCTATCATTGCCTTAGGATCTGCTTCATGGCATATTATAAGCAGTAAAGCATATACTCATGGTAAACATGTTATCTTTGATAAGTAAGCAGACAACATATATATATTTATATCTCGTGTCGTTTCATGGAGACTTCTTACCAGATCGAGGCACTCACCCTTACACCTATGCAAGGTTAATACCTACCATTCTTCATGTCATGTTAAAAGTGATCTGCACAGGATCTGTGTACCTGCACTATTCAGCACACTAGACCCTATCTATATGAAGGTCACTAGCATTCCGAGCCATAAAGGACTATATCTCGAAACAACGGGCCATTGTTTTAGCGCATAGGTAGCAAGCCCAGCGAAGATCCTGCAGCATCTATATTACGACGTGCCCTTTCAGCCTGGGTAGCAAGTCCTACTGGAGGTCCTGTAATACCGTGCTAAATAGCACCACTTTCCTCCTAGGTGGAAACGATCCCAGTGCCTTAGTGCATCTCGTTCAAGGACAGCAATTTGCCCGTGCATAGGCTATTTCACTTTGTTCGTGACCATGCAATACGCGTCTAACTCATACAATACAAGTATAGTCTGGGTCCGAAACTTAGAAATCTTATCATATCACATTATTAATCTTCCATCTCATGTTTCCATACTTCGATTTACTGTTATGTGTCACCATGACTCAACTTAATATTTCAAAGCGGCGACCCGTAGGTCCCGAACACACAAAGGCACTATGTCTCTTTGCATAATCAGCAGTTCTGTGCCATTTATGCCATAACTGTTCTATTCGCATCCGAAGCTCTACTTCATAAGTCTCTTGCACATATGTACGGTTTGATGCAGTTATTCAATCTTCTTTGACTTGTGTATTCGATGCACACCTCGACATAACATTTCAATGTTTCATGCCTTAGTGTTCAATATTCTACTACTCGTGCATTTGATGAATGACTCAATAGTCTTTCGATGTTCTACGCCTTATTCTCGAAGTTTTGCACTTGATGCACGCCTTGATACGTTTGTTCAATGTTCTATGGTCCGTGCACTGAGGCACTCGCCGAATGAGATCCTTCAATGTTCTAAGCGTTCATTGCCCTCCGACTCGTGCACTGAGGCACACATCTATAGAGTATTCAATATTATGCGACTCGTGCACTTGATGCACTCACTGATATAGTTATCCCATATTTTATTTCGATTTGTGCGCTTGATGCACGTTTTGCCTCAATGTTCTATCTTAGTGTTCGACGCACACTTTAACTTCTAATCATCCAAGTCACGCCCATATGCCCATGGAAATCCATGGAATTACTAGGATACAAGGGTATATTTTAGTTAGGCATGATGGAGTAGGAAAGAACGGAGTAGGAAAGAAGGGTTAGAGTCCTCCAACCTTTTGCCGATTCGTCTATCGTTTCGTCGAAGCGATGCGGTTCGATTCCCTAACTTTGTTGCATGACCAATTCATTTGACTTAGCCATTCAAGCACTTCATGCTCCGTTGAACTACCTGACTGATTCGGCCTACCGTACCCATGTCTCAGTCCGTTGCGAGGCGATACTTTGATTTCGACGGACTCTGTTGCAAATGAGGCAAAAGTTCGACCTCATATAATTTAGCATAAAAGCCTGCACATGAAACCAAACTCGATTAATACTTCATCGAACCAACTCAATACTTGCATATTCGAATTCGATACTTCTTCGGGTCAACTCACTATCTCTTTGAGTCAACGACTCAGCATAATGTACCGTGCAGAGTGGGACATTACATCCCTGTATAGTGCTTGCACTTCCACTTGTACTGCTAACGAGGAAGACGTTATATCAAATTGTATTTGTATTTGTCTATTGTGACTATCTATGAGGCCCTTCCTCTATCTATCAAAACAAGGATTTCTACTTAGATGTTCAGTACCTAGTAAACTAGTAGCTTACTATATTTTTTGCATTCGGCTTTCGTAAATGTTTTCCATCTGCATTTCCAATATACTGACTATATTGTCCTAATATGTATACTGGTTTGAAAATAACCCAAACTCCCAATGTAAATATTTTGGGCAATTTATTTTCAGTGTGTGTGTGTGTAAAACAACAATAAAAAATTATATATATATATTCGTCCCCAAAAATTGTACCATATAATTATTCCTATCTACTAGAGAAGTTGTTACACTAGAAGTAAGCGATTGCAATGGAATTCAAATATCCATGAAATAAACTATTAAAATTTTAAACTATCAATGCCTTCTACTTGGCCTCTACCACTAGCACTTGGATCCATTAGACTTGTTAAATATTAAAAAAAAAATTAAGCTAATAATATACAAAATTAGAAAATAAACCTCAACTTGATTTATTGATAACAGATCTTCAGTACTACTGTTGTAGTAGACTGCAGAATGGTCTTTTGAATTGATCAAGTCAAAGTGTTCAGGTAGTCGAGAATTTTAATCATTGTTGATTCAGTGTTCAAAAAGTCAAGTACTTAAAAAGTAGATAGAATGAGAGAAGAGAATTGCAATGGAATGGTGTGGTAAAAATAGATGAAATGGCCCCATATTTATTTATTTTTTACTTCTCATAAGAGTATTTTGATCATTTTATGTGAAAATTGACAAAATATCCCTACAAACTACAAGGCATCATAGTAGATGAAACCCTTCATTGACAATATTCATTTTTATGCTTTCTTCGCACATATCCAAGCGGAAGTTTCGCACCAACGAACGCAATTCATTCTGAATGAACTTCACGAAACTAGCATGGCAATAAGAAATTGAAAATAAATAATTTTCTTGATTGCTTAGATAGACCATAATGTACAGACATATCAATAGATTAAGATAGGACGGAAGTTTCATATACAGCTAAATAGGAATCATCAATGTCAAGATTTAATGTTTTGTGGATTCAAACAATTTCCGACAGACTGATTGGCATAATGTTATGTCGAGGCGTGCATACTTTCTCCTACGCCTATTTCTATATACAGCTATACAGCTAAATCTGTACACATATTGGAATTTAAACAATTTGTACATGCACATATTGGAATTCAAACAATTTCCGACAGACCGATTGGCATAATGTTTCGTGGATTCAAACAAGTTTCATATACAGCTATACACCTAAATCTGTACATGCACATATTGAATTCAAACAACTTCCCACAGACCGATTGGCATAATGTTTCTTGGATTCAAATATTTGCAAACTCCTTTCTCCTGCGCCTATTTCTATAAAGTTTCTTTCGGCCAATAAAATTTTCTGAAACAATATTACTAGACAGTAAAGACGTCGAACCGAACGCCCCGATAACAAGTTCTAATACAGCAATGCCGCTCACTCAGTCAGACCAGCTGAGATGGAAACAGATTGATTGAGAGAGTAAATGCCAGGCATATATCCCATAACATTATACGAAGATTCCAATACAATCAACCTAACTGAAACAAAAACTTCAAAAAAAAATAAAATAAATAAAGTTCGCAGCAGTTAGAAACATAAACAAAACACACCAAGTAAAAGCAGATGGCACAGATGCACAACACAGCAATAGATGAAGAGTCTGAGACACAACAAGAAAGGGAGGTCCCCTTTTGGTTTCCAAGACTAATCTAACCCAGATAAACTACTAAAGAGGGTGAAGAGACTTGCAAACTACTGATCTGTCGATGAAATCCCCTCTTTCTTTCATGTCATATTGGCGAGGATTTTGCTCATTTGGCCATCATGACCTTGACAAATTCCTCATAGTTGATCTGGCCATCACCATCAACGTCAGCCTCACGGATCATCTCATCAACCTCCTCATCTGTCAGCTTCTCGCCAAGATTGGTCATGACATGACGGAGCTCTGCCGCGGAGATGAACCCGTTCTGGTCCTTGTCAAACACTCTGAAGGCCTCCTTGAGCTCCTCCTCTGAGTCCGTGTCCTTCATTTTGCGGGCCATCAGGTTGAGGAATTCAGGGAAATCAATGGTTCCATTGCCATCCGCGTCAACTTCATTGATCATATCCTGCAGCTCTGCTTCTGTGGGATTCTGGCCAAGTGAACGCATCACAGTGCCCAACTCCTTAGTCGTGATGCAGCCTGTCAAAAATCGAAGACAACCAACATATTTCAATCATCCATTTGAATTTCAAATTAGCATGTAAATCTGTTAAACAGTCAAACAGATGTATCAATTTTGTAACTTCTACTTCATGCACAATTGATGAAAGCTACATCTTACATGGAAAATGAGGGTAAGATAGAGAGTTCAAGCACTAATAAAATAAGAGAAATAACGGCATTCCACAAAACAGAAGACTTGTACATAGTACGAATGAAGATGATCTAAATATTATTGGCAAACATCAAAAAAGAAACCACCAGTCTTCTCAAAAGTTTTACCCACAAAATTGCGTACTTATCTACAAACCATTTTCATCAACCGGACAAGAAACAACATAAGAACTAAAATGAGGAACATATAGCATTTATCACTAAAAGGTTCCCAGCTTTATAACTTCTATTCGGGTAGGAGAACAGGACAAACAATAGCATAAGAATTTAAAGAGGAATTATATTGCAGTTTGGAGGATATTGACACTTTCCAGTTTCAATCTACTAATCCTCAAAAGAAGAATAAATGGACTTTGTCGTTTTTAATAAGGATAGTAGGAAAGTTAGCCAACAAAACCTTCATTCAGAGCAGTTTCATGTGTAACCAAGGATTGGTTGAAATGGATGCAGCCATATAAAAAAAAACTATACAACCACAGTTCAAAAAGAAAAGTAAAATATACTACTAGCTGTCAACAAACATGTACATAAATTAAATATAAAAAATAAAAAACTCAGTCTCATCATTTCTCTAGTTCATTTTCCAGTGCTTGAAAGTGAAAGAATTTATGGACCAGTTAACCGTCTACAGGGCCGGCCCTGAGCTCATGGGGCCCGAGGCGAACTCCCGAAATGGGGTCCCCATACATAATATGAAAAATAAATAAAATAACTAAAACAAAAATAAATATAACAAAAAAGTTTGTTGCCACCAAGATTTGAACTAAGGACCTCTAGTGTGTATGTCTAACATGATAACCACTACACCACAACCCATTCGAGTTAAGTGTGGCCCATAGTACATTCTTGTTATATATTCTAGATACATCCATGTCGGTGCCCCTTTAGTCTTTGGGCCCTGAGCCGCCGCCCAACCTGCCCTCCGCCCCTGACTGTCTACATGGTAATAAATTCTAAGGTGACAAAATTCACAATATATAACTGATTACTTATATATCTCTGATATCTACAAGGTCATGTTAAACAATTGCCAGCAGCTAGCAGATGATAAAAGAAATTATTTACCAGACTAAATACTAAAACTATTTATCTGCAACTAGATCATGGGCAAACTACTAAAAGGTACAACAACATACAAAATCAATATTCTAATAAGAATAAAACGAGAACTAGCAAAAGGCACCAACCTCAATTGAACTATACAGTATTTTGCTCGATATCGAGCTTCAAATCAATATAAAGATTTAGTGCAAAAAAACATAACTCACTCTTGTTAAGGATGAACAAAGTATTTAGCTCAGTGATCTAAAAGGGCGCCCTACTGCCACAAGACTCCCGCTTACGCTGGGTCTGGAAAGCTCAAGATTTACATAGGCTTACCCCCATCATATATGGAAAGTTCAATAATCTGAAAATAAACATTCCACTAAAGCCAATATTAAATTTTTATACGTAAAAGATTGTGTCAATCCAAACACGAAAAGCATCAGCATCTATTACCAATTTACCGTCTTATCACGCACAGCACTTCAAAGAGTCAAATTCCATGATATGTAAGATATCTATCTATACATAGTAGATTTAGCATGCCAATTACCTTTAACCGGTGCTGATGCAGTTTTGGAAACTCATAAATGTTCACATTTAATGATTTGAAGAATGTCATGATAGCATCGTATGCTGCCTAGTGGTGAAGCAAATCACACTGGATCACATCAAATACCTAAAAACCACATCTCACGAAAAACCTCTACAAGTAGACTTCTATCAGGGAACTTCAAAAAATAACTCTCAAGACTTTTTATGTTACTATATGTATCCCTAACATTCACTCTATCTACTGCTGTGGATGTGAAGAACTCCTGAGAAGCACCTTATCCTCCCCAACCCCCACTAAAAGTATGCCAATCCAAGAATATGTCTCGGATCACAATTGGCATAAACACGATAAATGAGAAACAATTCACAAAAGCAATTTCCCACCAAGGGTACTATATGTATCCCTAACATTCAGTCTATCTACTGCTGTGGATGTGAAGAACTCCTGAGAAGCACCTTATCCTCCCCAACCCCCACTAAAAGTATGCCAATCCAAGAATATGTCTCGGATCACAATTGGCATAAACACAGGATAAATGAGAAACAATTCACAAAAGCAATTTCCCACCAAGGGTGCAAGAAACAGATACATTGCTAAGAAAGGGGGAAAAAGCTAGGTCCTGATGCTCGTCTCCCTAGAATGTCGGAGATTCATATTAGTCTCCCTAAATAAATACTTTATATACTTAGGATGGTTAAAATTAATCTAAATATCCTATATCATGTCCTAAATATTCTAAAACTAACAAGATATTTACTTGCAATAAAAACTACAAGTCAATTTAGACATAGACAACAATGACACATAGTAAAATTATAATAATAAAAAAGACTCGTGTCCGAACATTTACCCATTTAAATTTGGTTTGAACAATATTCTTCAAGCAAACCTATTTCAAATAAATTTAGCCCAAACCAACGATTGTACCGGACCTAATTCCAAATAACTTTGACCTAAATAATAGCTTGAACCAAACGACATAATCAGACCTTTCCAATACATTTGATTTGGCCAACCAAAACTTGAGCCCACCAATTTAATACATGTTTGGCAGGTAAAGCATAACTACATTTATATCTAGTTTATTTTTTACTTTTTCATGTGCATAACCTTTGCATATTTGCCACAATATCTTTCACTGTTATTGAAGTCATTCCTTCACCAGCCACCTCCTCCTTCGACTGCGACAACCCAACATGACTACAGCTGCAACAACTTCCGAGCCTTTCGATCACAATAAGTTTTCCTCTCTCCTCTATTTCCCTCTATTTTTCCTCGAGTAGAATTATCTAAGGTCCTTCTATCCCCTTTTTTTTTTTTACTTTTTGTTCTATTTTGATTGGTCGAAACCCATAAAACTGACTTCTATAAAAGTCGTCCGGCTATATAGATAACTTCAGGTTGAATCGTTTCTCAAGACATACACAATGTTCTCAACGTAGTACACTCGTGCAAATAGTGAAGAATCATGGATGTAAGGGAGCTGAAAGCAATAGAAATCAACATTGTCATTCTCTTCTTAAACTACTTTGTAAAAAGAATTTTCTGATCAATTTCCATGAGACTAGGTGAACCTCCAGTAGATAAGGAAAAGAACCTGTCAAATAGTTATGCTGAAAGAATATCTTGACCAGAACCTCGAGAAGGATGTAAGAGATGTGAGAAAATTTGTCATTTCCAGACATCATCCCATATTCAACAAGTCTTTTGAGAGTACATATTAAATGACAACCCCAAAACAGCATAGCATCCAGCAGTTACAAAGTTCAAAATACCTTGAAACTTTCCCTGCAGCATCATATACCTAGAAAAATAAACGCGACAAGAGAACCTAATGCAATTTAACAGTCATGAAGTGGCCTGGCCATTGGTACAATGGAATATGACTTGAAACATGCAGCATATGTATGCCAGCAAACTCAAGATCAACAATGTACCATCAGAATCCCAGTAACACTAATAATATTTCATAAGAGAGTTTACTTTAAAAACTTCTTAAATAATCAAGACCCACCATGAGTACTAGTCCCATATTCCTAAAATGTAACTGGATTACATATAATACAAAAGAAACTCAGTCTACAGAGTTGGACAAATCATCAACATCACCATCAAAACCATCCCCATCAGAATGGTCTACTATCGAGCACAGAAGGATCCACAAAAGATTGACATATTGTATACTTGGTGTCAAGCTAGCGTCAACCCTTTGTGTTGTTGCCAATTTCCTAGCAAAATTAGATTTAGAAAGAGATCTAGACATAAACCTGGCATGACAGTACCATAATTATAGATTGTGCCAGATGAAAATGTACACCTAATACCATCTAAGAGAAGTCAGCGTCGTTATTAAAGATCACGGAAAAAAACATAGGAATTTTGCAAACTGTGTCCCCTATTTAGCTACTAACAAATGGATTTCACGGATTATGTCTCTATATATAAAGAATTTACTGAGGGCGTTGCCTCACGTGACATTGGAGTAAGTTTGCATCATGGAGGCTGCATGTTCGACCCACGAAAACAGCCTCTCCATATATAGCGACGTACGATTGCATACATCTTAACCCTCCTAGACCATGCATAAGCGGGAGCCTCGCAGCACTGTGAGGCCCTTTAGACCTAGACATAAAACATAGAGGCTAGTTGGTAAGTTAGTTTGTACTGTTTTGGGTAGAACTGTGCACAATTAAGTCAAACCGACCAAATCGAACCAAGTCAAACCGAACCGATTGGTTTTAAACCGAACCGATGGTTCGGTTGGTTTGGTTCGGCTTCAATTTTTTCAAAACAGACCGATTCGGTTCGGTTCATTGTTTGGTTATGCCAAAAATCGTCTAAACCAAACCGAACCAAATCCTTGTTAAATAATTAGGTTGGCCGGTTGGGTATGGGTTCATTGGGTTGTATTATATCGGTTTGGTTCATTTATTTATATCACAGCCATTTATCAAGTTGAAGTTGAAAGAGCTCTCTCTCTCTAGTCTCAAAGATGAGTGTTGGCGGCTCCTATTCTTTTTTAATTACTCATGTGCACATAAAAGGGACATTTGGTTGAATGTATATGATTTTTTATTATTATGTATAATTGGCATTTTTTTCATCTACAACACGCAAGTTGAATTGAAGCTGCTGAATTGTATTTACTGTTGCAAAGTGGAAGTTCAATGAGGTTTCACAAAAAATAACCATACAGTCCATTTTTTTTATGTGATCAAAACCGACCAAGTCGAACCGATCCAAACCGAACCAAGTTGGTCGGTTTCAAAACCGAACCGACCATTTGGTTGGTTTGGTTCGGTTCGGTTTTGTTTATTTTCAAATCGATTAACTTCGGTTCGACTTCGGTTGGGACCAAATAGGTCGACCACCGACCGATGCACACCCCTAGTTTTGGGCATGCAACTTAAGTCATGCAACCAAGAAGCCCCCTCCAAGTCCTCTAGACTAGAAATGAGACTATTTGAAGATAAGAGGATATACTTGCAATACAAGATTACACTCATCTCTATGAGACACTATGTCAAAGGGAAAAAAAGGAATGACATTACGTAGTCAAATCACATAAGATATGAATTTAAGCCCTTCATAATGGTTCTCAAGTTGGTAACAAGATACAAAGTAAGAACAAGACAAACTCAAAAGTAGGACATTCTTATTAAGAATAAAACCCCTAAAAAAGTCGCAAGTTTTTGTTTTCTTTCTTGAAAAAAAAACATATAACTACATAGGAAGCACGAATACTCCAAACATGATGTCAATGTCCATGTTATGTCCACATCGAACACATGTCAGACACGACACGGCAACTCAAAAATACACTAGGACACGGCAAAATTGGTGCAGCATCCATGTCACTGTAACCATACAATGTCATAATGTGTTTGTGTCAATGTAGCTAAAAACAATAAGATGATAATAATTGTCAGAGACAAACATGGAAACAATTGCATCATCCTGTCACATCCAATTAGCTATAACATAACGGATGGATCATCATGACATAACATCATCAACATTTTAATCCATTTAAGAACCAGAGTAGTAGCTAAATGATTTTATAACTTTCTGATCTATGCATCATCGCAAAGTTTGGTGCCTTCAAAGATATGTGAATACATTTACCAGCAAGTCTTGTTGATGGTCCTCTCAGTCAAATTACCAACCCTCAAATGATTCCTTGGTACCTTAATCCATGTTGGATTTGGTCTATGCCCAATCTTTTTAGCACCATCACCAACCATCCAAATAATTCTAAATGGCACATCAACCAGCCAATGGATATGCAAGGACCAAGACTTCTCTCTATTTATCAACAAGGGACTCTACCTATTAACTTTTAAATGTTGCATGAACTTCTAGTGTTGTTTTCTCCAACTGTTCTGGTTAAACATCTCAACATTCTCTAAATAACTGTTCTAAGCCTAGCTAGGAAACTCTTGGGGTAGAGGGCAATTCCTAACCTCATAATGCATCAATATTATAAAACATATGTACAACATGAAGACGAATGACACGACAAGATAGAAACACGATCACATGAAAACGGGGCAATTTTGTCATGTCCTAGAGTACTTTGGAGTTTCTCAGTCATGTCCAACACGTGTCCGACATGGATACGATACCAAAGTGTGTCAATGCTTCCTATGTATTTTTCCTGCGTATTTAGATTCTTCTCAAGAACGTAAGGTAACAAATACTTCGCAACTTCCTAATGACATAGTTCATTCTTAGTCAAATGGCCACCTTGGGATTTGCTAAATTTAGATAGCTTTACCAATTTGGATTTCCATGTTTCCAACTTTGGAAAATCTTGGAAGGCTAAATTTTCTAATGACATGATATGTCCAAGTTATTGACATAAAGGGCTGCAGCAGAACCTGTAATTCAAGATTTCTTAACAGTCCCTCTAGATATACAACACTCATCCAGATCCAACATTATAGAATTGCAATGCTCTACGAAAGATCACAGAAAGAGGGCAACTCTAACATTAGCAAACATCATATCCGTTTGTAAAGTCTCAACAGAAGTTTGTTTAGGCCTTCTCATAGTTGTGGCAACTCATTTAACTCGTATACTAGCAGTCCTAACCGGCACGTATATTGGTCTATCAGTTGCCAGGAGTGATAAGATATAGTTAAAGGGGCTGCTAGAATCAGGATTATGCCTAAACTAACTTTATTGAGGCTCTAGAAAGGGTAATGTGTTAGTTAAAAATCATACGAACAACATATAATCAAATATTAATCAGTATACAAACAACAGTAGCATGCAAATTTATTGGCTTGAGCATTTAGAAAGCAGAGGCAACATAAAGTCAATGCCAGTAACAAGAAAGCAAGAGGGGCAAAAATGGTGGTGGTGGTGGTGGGGGGGGGGGGGGGGGGGGGGGGGGGGGGGAGAATGGAGGGAAACATCAAAAAAATATCTTGAAAGTAGCACAATATTTTGAGTCTTATCTTAATGAACTCCTTAAGAAATCCAATTCCTAAAAGAGTTTGACCTAAACAGACACTCACTTTAATGGAAAAAGAACGAATAGTTAAATACATAATAATTACCATAAGTATTAAACCTTTTCCAACTTTTTGCCTCAAAGGAACAACTTTAAAGTAAAAACAAATTGGATTCTTAGAAGCACAAAGGAGGAATAAATCCCTGCATAATATAAGATAGGATAAATGGATAACACAAACAAAATGAACTTCAAGAAAAAAATGAGATGAATACTAGATCCGCACAAGTCGAGAGTTAAGCCACTTGCAGGATAACAAATTCGTCTAAACAGCATATCATCTAAACTAACTGAATCATCCATAGAGCAGAGCGAGGGAAGATATTGTACATGAGCTAACAAATACAAGATATCCACACAAAACACTTCACTATTACGTCGCAACTTCCCTAGAATACCCATCAAAGCTCATGGAAAGTGCATCATTAACTCACAAACACACGAACACACACACACACACAGGGGGGGGTGATAAATACTCGTTGTTAAAGAAAACTAGAAAACATTCCTTAATTACCAAGAAAATGTATGGTACCTCAATAAAAAGATAATTACTAAAAGAACTAACTTTCTACATCCAAACACTATAAACTAACTGATGAGAATATGCCGGAAGATAATCAAAGATCATAAAAGAAAATGATCACCGATTAATTAACTTGTACCACCAATCATCATCAGTCTAATATCATATCATAAAAATATAACAATCCAAGATAATTCACATAGTTAATGTCAATAAAGGAGACAAAAATATTTCTGACACTGTCTAACTAAAGAATTTAAAGCAGAATCAAGACAAGAAAATCAATTGGAAAGTCAGAGACGAGAGAAGAGGCCGATGTGATTGAGATGTGATGAAACCCACTTACATGCATACAGTTCTGAAGGGAAGTAAGATATGGGGCATTTTCTGACTGTCTCCATCCATGCCGAACAATCTGAAAGCCTCCTTGAATGCAGAGGTATGGTTATCATTGAGATGATCCGACATGTTTCTCAAAGGAATCGAAAAGGAACATAAGAAAGGGTGGGAACAAGAGAGAAATTTCGAGAGTTATGGCACATAGAAACAAGGTTCCAACTAGCGTACAGCGGCTGCTGGCGTTTCTAATATCGGATATCGAATATTATATACTTCCTCCTTAGGAAACAAGGTTCCAACTAGAAGATAGCGGTTGTTGGAAGGTGTAATATCGGACAACGGATATCCAATGATGATATAGTGGGAAAACATCGGGCGCTACAGCGCTATGACACATAGCAGCATAAGATTATATTCAATTAGAAAATGATAAAAAAATCTGACAACATATTGCAATTTTTTTAAGGAGAAAAAGGGTAACAAATGGCATCGTTTGAAGGGGAAAAACCGTAACAAATGGCAATGTGACTCTGAGGAAATGACACCTGGTACAGTAAGGATTATGAACGACAAGAATCTCAGTTCATGACTTCATCATCTATCTGCATAATCAAGACTCAAGAGTGAAACAAAAGGGAGTTAGGACTTATGCCCCCAATGGATTTCTAGAGAAATAGTATTCATAGAGTTTTTTATAGATAAATAACCGTGAAAACGATCCAACTTGAGGCGACCGAGATACATGTTTCTAGTTGATATGTATCTTTAGACAACTAACCATCTTGTTAATATCATTGCCATCATCAGGGGAAGTCCCATGTGTAAGGGAGTTGAGGATCAATCCACTACTTGATTTCAGGAAAAAGATATTTATATAGTTATTGTTCCATACTTTTGTCAAAACATATAAATATAAACTTCTAAAGTTATTTTTAATGAGTAGTCCAATTGGTAAAGGTATAAATGGTAGGCCTTGAGATCAAAACTTATTCCCAACATTTGAACTCTTCTATGGATTTTGTTTACTATTCATGTCCCGTTTATAACCATATTGTGAGTTCCCACTGATTAAAATTTCTAGATCCACCCCGAGCCATTACCATCATAATGTAAGCCTCTTCCATAATTGAGCATGAGATGGTTGCACTGTGGATGGATTAGCATTTTTACTAGTGGGTCATTGATACGCTTTCTTGGTATCAATAATTATGGAGACAATTAAGAATATAATTACCAATGTTGGACATAGAGTGAACACGTATAGGGTATGATGTCCATAGAGTATTAGGAATACTGCCACATGATAAATTCACAAGGAAATGGTTATTATGCTCTTAAGAAACTCTTATTAAACTTGTAGAATTTTGTTGCAATACTTTGCTTACAATAATTGAATAAAACTTGTAAAGAGTAACATCATTGTTCAAAATTTTATCTAGAAAACTGCAAAATTTATATGAACAAATCTGTACAAAAATGTTGATTATGCACAAAGGCATATCCCAAAATTTTAGTTAGTAGGGGCTCACAATATAACTACAAAGGGAAATTTAAGTAGTAAAAAGATATTTACAACAACAACTTTAAATGCCACGAAGAAATTTTGAACTCAAAACCTAATACGTATACTCTATATACTTCACCAACTGGACACCTCATTCATAATGACTTCAAATGTAAAGGACCAAATATTTGTATGTTTTAGCAAAGTTATTTGGGGAAGAGAGGGGGGGGGGGGACTATATAAATATTTTTTCTAGAAATCTAGTTGGGGCTTGAGCCTCAGCTCTCTTACACATAGGCTCACCCCTAAAGATGACGATGATATTAGCATTACGGTTGTCTCTACTGATATGTATCAAATAGAAACATGTACACTGATCGGCTCAAGTTGGATCATTTTTCAACATTGTTTACCCATTTGAAATAGCAAAATCAAGTAAAATCACACAGCATATCAGAACTTATGCCTTGGCTCACTTTGAAGATGAACGAGAACAAGGGATCATACTAAAATATCTTTGACATCAAACTCAAGAATCACCAAGGCATCCATTGATTCCATGGACTTACGAAAGAGTGTTATTTGAAAATTTTCTTACAACATAGTTGTTTCCCTCTTACCATAAATGCCAATCCTAGTTTCCTAAAATGTAATAGCTAACATCTACTAAAAAAAAGAAACTACATGGTTACATCACATTGCAAAGGAAAGACTTAAATCTGAAAAGAAAAAAAACTAAAACCCATCACCGAAATGGGACAAAATACAAGGTGGTAGGATGTGCAACGGTTTAATTTCTTGGAACATGGAGAAGTTGTATCAAAAACACAAGCACTCTTAAGCTTTTGGTCATGTCCATGTAATGTTCGTTTCGAAGAGGTTTCGGACACGAAAAAGAATTTCCAAAACACACTCACGTATGTCTCACCATGTGTATTATATATCGATCCGCATTCAAAACCATATTAGTTGCAGAATTCAATTAATCAACTGGTTCTACTGCTTGGACTCCCCAATCAACTGGTTCACCTTTACAAAACCGCATTAACATTGATAATAATCACACAAAAAGGCTTATAATGAACAATTATGTCATTCATTAGAGCATTGTCAGTAAGGTTCAATTCAATTTCTAGATTCTAAATTCAGAATGTCGGAGCTCGCTCCTCATTTGTAGAATAGTTAGACTCAATTGGAGACCCATCATGGTCCCGTCCCAACCACAGGAGTTGTAGCATGGGCTTCAGAATTTCTACATTCAGAATATAAGAACTCATTTTGTAGAATAGTAAGACTCAATTTAAAGCCCCAATTTCTAGATTATATATTTTATATTATATTTTGGAAAGAAAAAAAAAGAATGGTATCGTCCTGTATCCACTCATCTTCTTTGGACTTAAAGATTTATTTTTTCAGAAAATTAATAAAATTAGGTAAAACGAAAGAAAAAGTACAAAATTACCTGGAGAGACACGTTCCACCATCTTAGTTGGCGGAATTCCAGAGGGGGTGGAGGGGGGGAGGAGGGGTTCACCAAGCTAGTGGGGGTGGGGGTGGGGGTGGGGTTTTTTTGGTTAAAATGTTCCACCCCCTGCTAGCGTCGAACTACCTCGCAAAAAAAAATTACTCCACACACACCTCGCTACCAATTTCCGCCAACGTCGCGGACAGAATTTCGGCATATTTTATTTTTTTTACGGACGGGTGAAATTCTGCAAACAAGGATGGCGGAACGTCTCTCCAGGTAATTTCTCACTTATTCTTTCGTTTTAACTAATTTTATTAACAAAAGTCTCATTGAAAAAAAAAATCTGTTATTTTTTTCCTATTCTCATACAAACTAAACCGCATTTATTTTTCTATTATAATTTACTATTGATGCTCTTACAACAACTTTCAGAAATATTTTCTGTTGATTCATCGAGATTATACCAAACCACTGAAATAAAGGCAGAGCATTTAAAAAAATCAAGAATAACTACATCACAACGTTAGGAGCACTAATTCAAGCCAGTCGATCAGACCAAAACGGAAGAAGAAAAAAAGAGAAGAGATAGAGGAGGGATATGACCGTCTCCATCCTTGTCGAAGAGGCTGACGGTCTCATTGAACTCGGAGATCTGGTTGTCGGTGAGCTGGTCCTCCATCGCTACTGCTTTTCCTTTCCCTTGCTTTTTTTTTCTTCTTCCGAATCCTCCAAACGAAAAGAAAGAAAGAGAAGAATGAAAGAGGAAGGAAAGAAAAAATTTCGATTGAGAGAGGGGGCTCCGATCCGTTTTTTGGCTCCCGAGAACTGCTCCCCACCAGCTACGCTCTCTTAATTCCGATTTTCACGAACGTAACCGAAAAAGAAGATGAAATCCCCAGAAATCTCCCCTCCTCGTTTCCTCGAGATTACTGTGAATTTTATTTTATTTTTTTTCAAAATAAGTCCTCACATATCTACGAAAAGTGTGCGCGTTAACCGAGGACATATGGCATCCTCCTACTGGTCCGGACTAGGACCCACCAAAACCCGAGCCCCCATCTATCGTCATGGCACAGTTCGGACCATTGGGGTGGGCCACGTGTCCTCGGTTCACATGTATGATTCCTTAGTCGGTATGTGTAGTAGAGTTCTTTTTTAAATTAGGGTTGGGGCCCGCAATGGGGATTAGTTTTTTTTTTTTGAGAAATTTTGAGTTCCCCCAACTTATTTTACCATAATTCAAGTTGCATTCCACCAAATTACCATAATGCATGAAACCCTCCACTTTTAACAGAAACCGTCAATTGACTAACCGTCAACTCCTTTGACCTACATAAATAATAAGATAAATTTTGAATGACACAGTATCGAATATTGGTAATAATATCAGCAGAAGAACGTTATCCCGTGCTTCAAGACATGCTGAGCTATACAAATTCTTGTACACTCAAAATGAAAGAATTACATATAAGGCTTTGCTTTCTATCTCATTAATGAAAACTATCTATGAAAAAATTACCTGGTCAGACGTTCCATCATTTTAGTTGGCGGAATTCCAAAGGGGGCGGAGTGGGGTGGGGTGGGGGTGGGGGTGGGGGTGAGGGGTTCACCAAGCTAGCGGGGGTGGGGGTGGATTTTTTTTGTTAAAATGTTCCACCACCTGCTAGCGTCGAACTACCTCGCAAAAAAATTACTCACACACACAGCCCGCTACCAATTTCCGCCAACGACATTGGCGAAATTTCAGCAATTTTTTTTTTTTACGGACGAGTGAAATTCTGCCAACAAAGATGGCGGAACGTCTCTCCAGGTAATTTCTCACTTATTCTTTCGTTTTAACTAATTTTATTAACAATAGTTCCGTTGAAACAAATTTTTTGTTATTTTTTTTCTATTTCCATACAAACTAAACCACATTTATTTTTTTATTATAATTTACTATTGATACTCTTACAACAACTTTCGAAAATTTTCTCTCTTGATTCATCGAGATTATACCAAACTAATGAAATAAAGGCAAAGCATTTAAAAATCAAGAACAATTACATCACAACGTTAGGAGCACTAATTCAAGCCAGCCGATCCGACCGAAACGGAGGAAAAAAAAAGAGAGGAGATGAAGATGGAGATGGAGGAGGGAGATGACCGTCTCCGTCCTTGTCGAAGAGGCTGAAGGCCTCCTTGAACTCGGACATCTGGTCGTCGGTGAGCTGGTCCGCCATCGCTACTGCTTTCCCTTTCCCTTGCTTTTTTTTTTTCTTCTGATTCCTCCAAACGGAAAGAAAAAAAGAGAGAAAGAAAGAGAAGAATGAAAGAGGAAGGAGAGAAAATCTCGATTAAGAGAGGGGACTCCGATCCGTTTTGTAGCTCATGAGAACTGCTCCCCACCACCAACGCAACGCTACGCTCTCTTAATTCCGGTTTTCACGAATGTAACCGAAAAAGAAGATTAAATTCCCAGAAAGCCCCCCTCCTTGTTTTTTCGAGATTACTGTGAATTTTATTTTATTTTTTTAGCAATAAGTCCTCACATATCTACGGAAAGTGTGTGCGTTAACTGAGGACACATGGCATCCTCCTACGGGTCCGGACTGGGACCCACCAAAACCCGAGCCCCCCTTTATCGTCATGGTACAGTCTGGACCATTGGGGTGGGCCACGTGTTCTCGGTTCACGTGTATGATTCTTTAGTCGGTATGTGTAGCAGAATTCTTTTTTAAATTAGGGTTAGGGCCCGCAATGGGGATTAGTTTTTTTTTTTTTGAGAAATTTTGAGTTTCCCCCAACTTATTTTACCATAATTCAAAGTACATTCCACCAAATTACCATAATGCATAAAATCCTCCACTTTTAACAGAAACCGTCAATTGACTAACCATCAACTCTTTTGACCTACATAAATAATAAGATAAATTTTGAATGACCCAACATTGAATACTGGTAATAATATCGGCAAAAGAACGTTCTCCCGTGCTTCCAGACATACTGAGATCCACAAATTCTTTACATTCAAAATGTAATAATTATATATAAGACTTTGCTTTCTATCTCATTAATTAAAACTAGAGAAAATTTGAGTGGCACCCCACTTTTTTACGCTTATTTAAGGTGCACCCCACAAGTTTACATGAATGTATGACACCCCCCACTTTTGACGGTTTCAGTCCAAAACGAACGGTCAACCTCTTTGACTAATTTTTTTGGACGAAAATACCCCATGTCTGTTGTCCTCTTCCCCGCGTCAACTATCCGTCTCCCCCCGCCGTGCTCGGCCCCCCTCCCCGACCCCGCCGCACCCCCTCCGGCCATCACCACCACCACCACCACCACCACCACCATCATCACCACCATCAACCATCATCACCACCACCGACCCCCTCCTCCCGCTCCGCCTCCCTACCCCCCACCGCCACCGCCACCGCCGCCGCAGCAGCGCGCTGACAGCGACAGCAGCAGGTGGAGGCTAGCGGGGCGGAGCGGGAGGGGGGAGGGTATCGGTGGTGGTGATGATGGTTGATGGTGGTGGTGATGATGGTGGTGGTAGTGGTGATGGCCGGGGGAGGGGGGTTGGGGGGGAGCGGAGGCACGCCGGCGAGGTGACGTAGAGGGGGGACAGTTACGGGGTGACGGGGGGGGGGGGGGGGTCAGCCATGTGTGACGGGGAGGGGGGGACACACAAAAGGAGACGAGGGCGTTTTCGTCCAAAAAAATGGTCAAAAGGGTTGACCGTTCGTTTTGGACGGAAACCGTCAAAAGTGAGGGGTGTCATACATTCATATAAACTTGTGGGGTGCACCTTAAATAAGCGTAAAAAAGTGGGGTGCTACTCAAATTTTCTATTAAAACTATCTATGAAAAAATTACCTGGAGAGACACGTTCCATCATCTTAATTGGCAGAATTCCAGAGGGGGTGGAGTGGGGTGGGGGTGTGGGGGAGGAGGGGTTCACCAAGCTAGCGTGGGTGGGGATGAAAACTTTTTTTGTTAAAATGTTCCACCCCCTACTAGCGTCGAACTATCTCGCAAAAAAAATTTCTCCACACATCCCCGCTACCAATTTCCGCCAACGTCGTGGGCGGAATTTCAGCAAATTTTATTTTTTTACTGACGGGTGAAATTCCGCTAACAAAGATGGCGGAACGTGTCTCTCCATGTAATTTATCACTTATTCTTTCGTTTTAACTATTTTTATTAACAATAGTTCCGTTGAAACAAATTTTCTGTTATTTTTTTTGCTATTCCCATACAAACTAAACCGCATTTATTTTTTTATTATAATTTACTATTGATGCTCTTACAACTTTCGAAAATTTTCTCTGTTGATTCATCGAGATTGTACCAAACCACTGAAATAAAAGCAGAGCATTTAAAAATCAAGAACAACTACATCACAACATTAGGAGCACTAATTCAAGCCATTAAATCCGACCAAACGGAGGGAAAAAAAAAGAGAGGAGATGGAGATGGAGGGATATGACCGTCTCCATCCTTGTCGAAGAGGCTGAAGGCCTCCTTGAACTCGGAGATCTGGTCGTCGGTGAGCTCGTCCGCCATTGCTATTGCTTTCCCTTTCCCTTTTTTTTTCTTCCGATTCCTCCAAACGGAAAGAAAGAGAAAGAAAGAGAAGAATGAAAGAGGAAGGAGAGAAAAAAATCTCGATAGAGAGAGGGGGCTCCAATCCATTTTGTAGCTCCCGAGAACTGCTCCCCACCACCAACGCAACGCTACGCTCTCTTAATTCCGGTTTTCACGAACGTACCGAAAAAGAAGATGAAAACCCCCCTCCTCGTTTCCTCGAGATTACTGTGGATTTTATTTTATTTTTTTAACAATAAGTCCTCATATCTACGGAAAATGTGCACGTTAACCGAGGACACATGGCATTATCCTACTGGTCCGGACTGGGACCCACCAAAATCTGAGCCCCCCTTTATCATCATGGTACATTCCGGACCATTGGGGTGGGCCACGTGTCCTCGGTCGGTATGTGTAGCAGATTTTTTTTTTAATTAGGGTTGGGGCCCGCAATGGGGATTAGTTTTATTTTTTGAGAAATTTTGAGTTTCCCCCAACTTATTTTACCATAATTCAATGTGCATTCCACCAAATTACCGCATGAAACCCTCCACTTTTAACATAAACCGTCAATTGACTAACCGTCAACTCCTTTAACCTACATAAATAATAAGATAAATTTTGAGTTGCACCACACTTATTTAACATAATTCAATGTGCGCCCCACTTATTTGAGGGTATTTTAATTCAAGGTGCACCTCAATTAAATGGGTGGTCAAAGAAGTTGACTGTTAGTCATTGGCGGTTTCGTTAAAGAATGGGAGGTTTTATGTATTATGGTAATTCAGTGGGGTGCACCTTGAATTATGGTAAAAACAAGTGGGGACAACTCAAAATTTCTCTTTTTTTGACACACAACGTAGATTAGTTGATACTCGCGAAGTGGTCGTTTTTAAGGTTGGTTTTGGCATCTCTCTACTATTATCTTCTACTATATAATGCGTCTTGGAAACGGCTAAAAAGCGAGTCGTCCAAGCTGTATGTATATCATCATCCATTTAAATAAATTTTAAAAAAAAAAATAAACAACTACCTAGATACTCTATTAGTTATTTAAAAAACATTTAGTTAAGTATTTAACTATCTAATATAATTTACTTATAACTAAATGATGTTAATTCATGTGGTTAAGGTGTGAAACCTGGTAGAGTAAGGATTATGAACGGCTAGATCTTCATATCCATACATTATACTATAAATAATGCCTATGCATCATATGTTACATCATGATGCATTTTCTTCTATAATGTTTTTGTAAGCTCAAGTGGTTTCTTAATATTATCTTTTACCTTTACTGATTTGTGTTATATATGCCTTAGGATTCTTCATAATGGTTGTTATTGGGACCCACATAGAGTCTGTCAAATTCCTATAAATAAGCTTTAGTAAAAGTTAGATTAGGCTTGAAGATGGAAACAAATGTAACATATGTATTTACAAAATACAATAATGGAAGTCATACTTAATAATAAAGGTAGAAATTTAATATTAGGAACAACTAAAGCATGCATTAAATAATAATGAATCCAGCCATAAATAAAATAAAATGGTTATATATCTCTATATGGCCTTTATTCTACTGAAACGGGGATATGGCAGTTTCTCAAATCAAATCACCAAAAATGAGGGCCCTATCCAGATTTAAACTATGTAAGTTCTAACCATTTGGGCTAGTGTTTGATATATTTATAAGAGAAAGCAGTCATATTATATTTTTTCTGTTTTCTCTTTAGTAGCTTTAGTTTAATCGGAAAACTTCAAGAATGGAGGCATACTCTACTGTATATGTAATCACTCTTTCCCAAAATATTTCCAAAAATAAAGTAATTCCATATGTTGAGCCAACTTCTCAACAATATATATATTTTTTTTTTTTGGAATAAGGGTGAATTTATTCCTCGCAAATAGCGGAAAAGGTATTAAAGTACAACATCACAACTCTCCATGCCCCAAATAGTAATATTATGGGGCTCTTACAGATACATCGAATTCTATATTATGTAGAATTCCAATAGGGGGGGTAGTCAAGCCCTCAAAGATACGTCTGTTCCGCTCCTTCCAGATGTGCCAAACAGTCGCAGCAAGACGAACTCTAGCTCTTCTAGCCCACCCCGGATCCCGGCTTCTGTGATCTCGGATCCAGCTGAGAATACTTCGGATGTCTCGGTCCACCCCAACTCCTCCTCTCAACTGTGCGCACTGCTCAGTCCAAATGTGCCAGGACACCGGGCAACCAAAGAAGAGGTGTCCCATAGATTCATCTTCCTCATTACATAGCACACATTTGGCATCCGGGATCTGCATTCCAAACCGGAGGAGTCTATCTCTCGTCATCAGTCGACCCCGGAGAAGACGATATGCACATAGTTGCATTTTCCGTGCAACGTCCTTGCCCCAAATGAAGTCCACCTCCTCAGCCTGGTCATGATGGGTCCGAACCAAATCGTAGCAACTACGAAAACAGAATAGACCTGACCCGCCCCCCGTACCTGGGCCGACCCAGCTCCATGTATCCCCCGCCTGGCTAGCGTCGATATTAATAAGGCGAATCTTCTCGGCTAGTGGAGCAGTATAAGTATATCCCTCTGGCCTCCAAACTCCATCTCTGATGATCCGACTACAAGTGAGCCCCTGCCCGCTTCTCTATCCAGCTGCCCCCCCAGAAGGTCGAGCAGGGATCTGGAACCTAACAAAGGGTCCAGCCAGAGATCAGTAGTCGTCCCATCCTTCATGTGCCTACAGATAGCGGTCTGAAGCACCGGTCTACACCTAAGGATGGCCTTGAACGTGACCGAGAAATTATTGTCTATCCTGCAAGCCCAGAAGTTGGTCCTCCTCAGGTATCTGTTCGCCATCCAATCTGACCATAGCGATCCCCCCTTGATGAATCTCCAGGCCATCTTCACACAAGCTGCCTTCCTGACCGTGCGGAGAGGCCTCAACCCTACTCCTCCTTCCTCCCGAGGCCGACATAACTGGTCCCAGGAAATCGCATGCATCCCTCCCCTCCAGATAAAGTCAGAACAGATGGCCTCCACTTTACGAATGGTGGCCGTGGGGATCTGAATAGACTGGAACCAGAACATCGTGATGCCTGCAATAACCGAACGCACCAACTCTATCCGGCCGCCGAAAGATAGACCCGCAGCTTGCCAGCCTTCCACCCTCCGCTGAGCAAAGTCCACCAAGCTGTGATAATCCTGCTCTCTGGCATAGTTGACCGTCAGCGGAACCTCCAAGTATTTCACTGGGAGCTCGCCTCTGTCCACACCTAAGGCGAAGGCTCTCTCCTCCTGCTGTGTACACCGGGAGCTAAAGTACACTCTGCTCTTCTCCCTGTTTAACTGGAGCCCAAAGAGCCGCCCGAACTCCTCCATAATGTCAGAGAGCGCTCTCATTCCCCTCATGGAAGGCTGGAGAAGCACCAATAAGTCGTCAGCATAGATCAAGTGGGATACAACCGGACGCACCAACCGGAAAAGGGGAACGATCCTCTTGTTATGCACTGCCATATCCATCATGCAGGTAAAGTACTCCATCACCAACGTAAAAAGATACGGGGAGAGGAGGTCACCCTGCCTTAACCCCCTGTTGCTACTGAAGTAGCCATGCGGCGTGCCCTGGATGAGAACTGAAAAAGTAGGGGAGCAAATGCACTCCCTCACCCTCGCAACCCACCTCTCGTCGAATCCCATGGCAAGCATCAAGTGACACAGGAAGTCCCTGTTGACCGTATCATACGCTTTCCTGAGATCAAACTTCACACAAGCCTTCATCCCCCCCGGTTTGCTGAACTCACTCACCATCTCATGAGCTAACAGGCTGTGCTCCGCTATCGACCGGCCCTTAATGAACGCTGCTTGATTCTGGGACACCAATCCCTGCATAATCCCCTCCATACGCCTGCACATAAGATGGGTGATAATTTTGTAAAGAAAATGACAGCAAGCAATGGGCCGGAAATCCGCAAGTGAGGTGGCTCCCTCCTTTTTAGGAACCAGCGTCAAGAAAGTGTGGTTCATCTCCTTCAGAAGCCTGCCCTCCACAAAGAATTCCTGGACCGCCGCCAGAACATGGGTCTTAAGCACTCCCCAGTGTCGCTTAAAGAACCCTGAAGAGAAGCCATCAGGCCCGGAAGCTTTGTTGGGATTGGCCTTCATAACAATATCCTCCACCTCCTCCATCCTCACAGGTGCCAGAAGGAGACTGTTCCCATGTCGGGACACCAGTCTCTTCGTGACAAGTGCAGGGAACGTGCTAGAGTAGTCTGTCTGCTGATAAAGGGCCGTGTAGAATCTGACTGCCTCCTCTTGAATCTCCGCCGGGTCCCCAACAAGACGTCCCTCAGCATTCAGAAGTCTGGGGATGCTGTTCCGGTGCTGGCGAGTGCGGATCACATCGTAGAAGAATTTGGTGCAGCAGTCTCCATCTTTAAGCCAGGTACATTTAGCCCGCTGTGCCTATATATATATATATATATATATATATATATATATATATATATATATATATATATATATATATATATCGAACATAACCTAAACAACACGTTAAGCCTACTCCCTTCATACCATATACCAATTATCTCAAACGTGGAACACTCCTAAACACAAAAAGAAAATGGGAGCACAGTACAAGGAGGGCCTTTGTACGTAGTATGTTGGGGTAATGCTTCTTTGCAAGACAATATGTTAATCTGTGGAACCGTCTTTAAGGAACAAATACGTAGTATAATATACAGGGGCAAACGGGGCGTGGGTCCAGGGCACCAAGATCCAAGGGGCGCCAAATAATTTTAATAGTTAGTAATATACATATTATATAGTATTAATATATAATAAAAGAGTTGGTAAAAGTAAAAAAATGATATTTACTTTTACGGTAGTGAAAGTTTGTCCCTTTCGATTCCAGAGAAGAAGTTCTTGTCTTCCAATTCCAGAGGCGAATTCATGGCCAACGATAAGTGTTCCTAGAAATTGTTAATTTTAATTCTTGCTTCTTCTTTCTTCTACTTATAATTGAATTCCAAACTCCTATTTTTCTTTCAATTTATCCTTCATGTCCTCTTCTACTGTCCATAATTTTAAAATCTACTTAAGGATTTGAAGTTAAGAATTGAGATTTTACAATCGTTGAATTGACGTGAGTTATAGCTAAGACAACAACAAATACTCACTGAAACGATGACGCAAGTTTCGTCGAACAATCTCCAGATAATGAACTTGAGGTCTGAAATTTGAGTTTTAATAATGAACTTGATTGTTGGTGATGCTAATACTGACAATAACTTTAACGATCTTGAGTTGCACTGATGAATTATTGATTTTGAGTAAACTGATTTCAAATTTTTGCATAACATACTTTGGAATGTTGTATTACGTAGTGGATTTTAACAAATATTAGTGATAAGATGATTTAGGGATTGTTGAATTTGGTATTTGGATTGATCTGAGGATTGTTGGATTTGGTATTTGGATTTGGATCATGTGCGGGAACGAAATGTTCACTACAAATATGTTATTTTCATTGTTCTACTTGACCATTGCGGAAAAGCCAATTTGATATTTAGATGGATTTAGTTTTTAGATGTTGTTTAGTCGAACTTGAGTTGGAATGAGTTATGGCGTTTGATTATTCATTTATATGAAAAATGGTGCAAGAGTTTGTGTGTAGGAGTTTTTATTGATTTTGTAGAATATTTTATGATATCGTGTTTAAACGTGATTAAGACGGTTCTACTTAAATTTCTATGGTACTATTTTTTTCAAGAGAAACGATGTTTAAAGATACCCAAAATGTAAAATGCGCTCATGATAATGAAACAATAAATCTTCTCCAAAAAATTAACACTTTGTTTTCAATATATCCAAACAATGGGCATCATTTTGGATTTTGCCTTGGGCATTAAAATACTCCGGGCCGGCCCTGATAATATATAATGTATATTTAAGATTCAAAGTTAATTGAGTGCCACAATATAGTGTCATAAAAAAAATTAAAACAAGAAAAGATAAATAAGTCCAAACAATACTAGCAATAATGTTATTTTTCCAAAAAGAAGAAGCAAGATATAAAGTCAAAAAACTTTTGATGACAACAACAAAAAACTACCTCTCTTTAAAAGCTTGGTTGGAAATCCAAGAAAATATATGATGTGTTCGTTCTTTGGAAACTTGGAATGTAGATTTTCTTGGAAAGTTCCCAGATAAAACTCTGCCTATGGCAAATTCAAGTAGCCATGCCACTCACATAGAGTGGCTTATCTTGTACCTGTTGGCATGCCAAAGCGAACAACGACAAAGATGTCTATGGTATCATTGCTATATAGGATAGCTACACTGTCAGGAAAAGAGCATAGTTCTAGGACATTGTTCGTTAGATGGCACCAAACGATTTCTCTCAATCAATACTCTTATCCCATTTATGCTTAGCATGTTACTCCGTGATGTTAATCTCGTACAATACACGACGTACAATACGATACAAAGGGTTTTCGGTATGGTTTTCGATACGAATCGTATAGGTTTATCAGGTGGGACAAAAAAACGTACGATACGTATTTGTATCATCCGATACGATAAGATGGTCCGAAACGATACACTGATAGAACACATTTTTGTTTTTGTTTTAAATTTTTTAGCTATCTATTTTCTTTATCTTTTTGTTGAGCTTTCTCCTCCTCTCTTTTTTAGATTTTCTTTTCTTTTCTTTTCATTTGTGTGTTTCATTGAGACGACTATTTCTATATCGACGTTATGATGTTTAATGGATAAATTTCTATGCTCTACTTTATAATGATGGTCATTTACATGTTTAATGATACTCTATGTTGCACGGACACAATTCAACATGACATGTTTCACACACCGCAACACGACCTATTTTGGTTTGTCATAGTATTTTTCGGGGTGTCTTTGCGTCTATGATACGTGTGTCCAACATAACACGGACATGGCTTGAAATTTGGAGTGTCCGTGCTTCTTAGCTTCTTAGGTGATGCTCTTTATTGTTGCTTCATGTGTTCAACTTATCCATATATGTTATATTACTTTTCTAATGTATTTAATGCATCTTAGGATAAACGATACAATAATCAAGTATACCGATACACAATATAACACCTAGGTTACTCAATTTATGCTTAGCATAACTGAATACAATGAAAAACACCAGCTTTGTGTCCTTTTGAAACAATTGCATCTGTCCTTTTAGAGGTAAGGATTGTGATGGTCATCAGAACTATCACCAATACCTTTGAACTTGGTGTGTTGTTCTTAATTGTTAATCTTGTTCAACTAGCTAGGCAGTTTATGTGATCATGATTTTTAAACACGAATCAAACAAGTGCAAGAACTCAAGTTGAGACCAATCACTGATCCGATCTGGTGTGTTAGTTAGGGTACTCTATTTTTGACAAGAATCTCAGTTCATGACTTTATCATCTATCTGCATAATCAAGAGTGAACCCAAAGGGAGTTAGGTCTCATGCCCCCAATGGATTTGTAGAAAAATAGTATTCATAGAGTTTTTTATAGGTAAATAATCTTGAAAAACGATCCAACTTGAGGCGACCGAGATACATGTTTCTAGTTGATTTGTATCTCTAGAGACAACTAACCATCTTGTTAATATCATTGCCATCATCGGGGAAGACCCATGTGTAAGGGAGTAGAGGATCAAGCCACTACTCGATTTCAGGAAAAAGATATTTATATAGTTATTTTTCCATAATTTTGTCAAAACATATAAATATATACTTCTAAAGTTATTTTCAATGAGTAGTCCAATTGGTAAAGTAGTTAGGGTATATATGGTAGGCCTTGAGATCAAAACTTATTCCCGACATTTGAACTCTTCTATGGATTTTGTTTACTACTCAAGTCCCGTTTATAACCATATTGTGAGTTCCCACTGATTAAAATTTCTAGATCCACCCCGAGCCATTACCATCATAATGTAAGCCTCTTCCATAATTGAGCATGAGATGGTTGCACTGTGGATTGAGTGGATTGATTAGCACTTTTACTAGTGGGTCATTGATACGGTTTCTTGGTATCAATAACTATGGAGACAATTAAGAATATAATTACCAATGTTGGACATAGAGTGAACACGTATAGGGTATGATGTCCATAGAGTATTAGGGATATTGCCACATGATAAATTCACAAGGAAATGGTTATTATGCTCTTAAGAAACTTTTAATAAACTTGTAGAATTTTGTTGCAATACTTTGCTTCAATATTGAATAAAACTTGTAAAGAGTAACATCATTGTTTAATATTTTATCTAGATAACTGCAAAATTTATATGAACAAATCTGTACAAAAATGTTTATTATGCACGAAGGCATATCCCAGAATTTTAGTAAGTAGGGGCTCACAATACAACTACAAAGGGAAATTTAAGTAGTAAAAAGACATTTACAACAACAAATTTAAATGTCAAGAAGAAATTTTGAACTCAAAACCTAATACGTATACTCTAAATACTTCCACCAACTGGACACCTCATTCATAATGACTTCAAAAGTAAAGGACCAAATATTTGTATGTTTTAGCAAAGTAATTGTTGGGGGGGGGAGTGGACTGTATAAATATTTTTTCTAGAAATCTAGTTGGGGCTTGAGCCTCAGCTCTCTTACACATAGGCTCACCCCTAAAGATGACGATGATATTAGCATTACGGTTGTCTCTACTAATATGTATCAAATAGAAACATGTACATTGATCGGCTCAAGTTGGATCATTTTTCAACATTATTTACCCATTTGAAATAGCAAAATCGAGTAAAATCACACAGCATATCAGAACTTATGCCTTGGCTCACTTTGAAGATGAACGAGAACAAGGGATCATACTAAGATATCTTTGACATCAAACTCAAGAACTATACCATCCCAAGGCATCCATTGATTCCATGGACTTACGAAAGAGTATTATTTGAAAATTTTCTTACAACATAGTTGTTTCCCTCTTACCATAAATGCCAATCCTAGTTTCCTAAAATGTAATAGCTAACATCTACTAAAAAAAAGAAACTACATGGTTACATCACATTGCAAAGGAAAGACTTAAATCAGAAAAGAAAAAAAACTAAAACCCATCACCGAAATTGGACAAAATACAAGGTGGTCTTTTTTTATACAACTTCTCCAAGTTCCAAGAAATTAAACCGTTGCACATCCTTCCTCGGAAACACGAGCACTCTTAAGCTTTTGGTCATGTACATGTAATGTTCGTTTCGAAGAGGTTTGGGACACGAAAAAGAATCTCCAAAACACACTCACGTATGTCTCACCATGTGTATTCTATATCGATCCGCATTCAAAACCATATTAGTTGCAGAATTCAATTAATCAACTAGTTCTACTGCTTAGACTTCCCAATCAACTGGTTCACCTTTACAAAACCTCATTAACATTGATAATAATCACACAAAAAGGCTTATAATGAACAATTATGTCATTCATTAGAGCATCATCAGCAAGGTTCAATCCAATTTCTAGATTCTAAATTCATAATGTAGGAGCTCATTTTGTAGAATAGTAAGACTCAACTGGATGGTCCGGTCCAAACCATAGGAGTTGTAGCATGGGCCTCAGAATTTCTCTATTCAGAATGTAGGAACTCACTTTGTAGAATAGTAAGGCTCAATTTAGAGGCCTCAATTTCTAGATTATAGATTTTATATTATATTTTTGAAAAGGAAAAAAAAAAAAAAGAATGGCATCTGGGTGTATATCCACTCATCTTCATTGGACTTCAAGATTTATTTTTTCAGGAAATTAATAAAATTAGGTAAAACGAAAGAATAATTGAAAAATTGCCTTGAGAGACGTTCCGCCATCTTAGCTGATTTTGGCATTTCAAAATTTTGCCAACTAAGATGGCAAGAATTCAAGCGGGGGTGGAGTGGAGGGGGGTGGGGGTGTCGGTTTTGTTTCGTTAAAATGCTCCAACCCCTGCTAGCGCCGAACTACCTCGCAAAAAAAAAAAAAAAAAAAAAATTGCTCCACACACACCCCGCTACCAATTTCCGCCAACACCGTGGGCGGAATTTCAGCAAATTTTATTTTATCTTTTTACGGACGGGTGAAATTCCGCAAAGATGGCAGAACATGTACCTCGTAATTTCTCACTTATTCTTTCGTTTCAACTAATTATATTAAAAATAGTTTAGTTGGAACAAATTTTCTGTTATTTTTTTTACTATTCTCATACAAACTCAATCCATTCTACATTTATTTTTTATTATAATAATTTACTATTGATGCTCTTACACCAACTTTCGGAAATTTTCTCTGTTGATTGATTCATCGGGATTGTACCAAACCACTGAAATAAAAGCAGAGCATTTAAAAATCAAGAACAACTACATCGACCACTAATTCAAGCCAGCTGATCCGACCGAAACGGAGACGGATCTGACAGAAAAAAAAAAAAAAAGAGAAAGAGGAGATGGAGATGGAGAGGGACTGACCGTCTCCGTCCTTGTCGAAGAGGCTGAAGGCCTCCTTGAACTCGGAGATCTGGTCGTCGGTGAGCTGGTCCGCCATCGCGTCTGCTTTCCCTTTCCCTTGCTTTTATTTTTCTCTTCCGATTCCTCCAAACGGAAAGAAAGAAAGAGAGAGAAAAGATTGAGAGAGGAAGGAGAGGAAAAATCTAAAATCTCGATTGAGAGGGGGCTCCGAGCCGTTTTGTAGCTCCCTAGGACTGCTCCACACCACCAATGCAACGCTAGGCTCTCTTAATTCCGGTTTTCACAAAAGTAACTGGAACGGAAGTTGAATCCCCAGAGAGCCCCCCTCCCGTTTTCTCGAAATTATTGTGAATTTGACTTACTTTTTTTTAACAATAAGTCCTTACATACCTACGAAAATTGTGCGCGTGTGAACCGATGACACGTGACATCCTCCTATGGGTCCAGGCTGGGACCCACCAAAAACTGAGCCCTCCGCTAATGTTATGGTACAGTCCGGACCATTAGGGTGCACTACGTGTCCTCGGTTCATGTGTACGATTCCTCTGTCGATCTGTGTAGCAAGTTCTTTTTCTAATTTAGGGTTGGGGCCTGCAACATGGATTAGTTCTTTTTTTTTGTAATGCGCAACGTGGATTAGTTTTCTTGGAAGAGAAGTACTGTCTTTCAATTATATGTTGAACAGAGTTTGCAGCTTCAGCTATTAGCCATTGCTGGATACATTGTGGAGGAAAATTTAAATTTTCATCTAGAGAAGATACAAGCGCTTCTTTTCCAAGAGTGTATGCAACTGAATTCCCACTTCGATTCGCAAAAGAGAGGTCAATATTCATGTCGGCATGGATCAAGGATCTAGTTTCCCGAATTAGGTGATGCAATTGCCACGGAATTATCTCATCATCTCCTTGAAGCATCCGAACAACGTTTAATGCATCTCCTTCAATAATAGTGTTTGTTCCCCTGATTTTTTTTTCTTGCTAGATCTATTCCAAAATTAAAGGCCTTGATTTTTGCTTCTGCACTAAGCCCAAATTGCAAAGCAGTTGAAGAACACCACGACATAGCAGATAAGAAAACTCCTATTTGGTCCCTGGTTATAGCTGCAGCTGCATAAACAGAAGAAGAGGTCACACCATTGACATTAAACTTAATCGTACCTGCTGATGGAGGAGCTTGCCAAGATTGATTGTTAGTTACTTTTGCTAAGAAGGCCTCCAAGCGTGAGAGCTCACCCGTTTCTCCATTGCCATAGGAATAATACAGATTTGAATTAGCCCTTAGAACCTTGTGGATATTGAAACTGATGTGTTTGAATATGAGATCACAACATGCCTTCCAGATTGACCAAGTGAGTATGGCACAAATCCGATATACGTCCTATGACTCCGAGTTGGCATGCCATGAAGTAAGCATCTCATTAATCAGCATGCCTTCCTCCATGTGTAATCCCAATGGAGATGCAAACCAGGTAGCTTTGACAACTGAGCAATATAGGAAGATATGGTTGTAGCTTTCTTCCATCAAACCACACAGAGGACAAGCTTTATCAAAGTGTTCCAAGAATTTTTCTATCGGAGTTCTGAGAGGTAGAGCTTCATTGATAAGCCTATAGACAAAGAAGAAATTTTTTGGTGCTAAACCATAAATTTTCCAATGCTTCTTCCAATTGAATAAGGGTCTAGAAGGAGAAAAGGATGATGGTGCCGTCCTCCGGATAGATTCATAAAATGATTTGGCCGTTGTAACTGTCTGTTTTCAAAATTGAGGGTAAATTTGTCATTTTTCATATTCTAATATTTTTGTGAATATTTAATTATTAATATTGTATTTTAGGGATTTGTTTAGTCGGGTTTGAGTTTCGTCTAGTTTTGACTTGTGTTAGTGACCCGGGTAGTTCAGACTCTAGTCGGGACCCAAAGATTAGTTAGGCATGGCCCACAAACTTATCTCATTAGGCTAGTGCATTTAGACTAAACCACATGATAAGTTTAGTCATTTAGAGATTAGAAACTTGACCTTTTTGACCCCAAGGGGACCTATTAGGGGCATATTAGACATTTTCTATTGGCCCAAACCTAACCCTTATGGCAGCCAAGAGAGGGTTCCATCTCCTTTTGATTTGCAAAGTAGCCTCCATTCCTATTTTAGTGTTCTTCCCAATCTTGAGAGCAAATCCCATTGATTCATCTCTCAAATCTTCTCTTTTTTCCACCAAATTCTCTCATTCTTGCAAGGAGAGGGAGCTACAAGGATTGTGGAGCCAAGAGCAAGGAGGGGTGTCCATTTGCTAGAAGAGTCCGTGTCGGATTCATGTCCTTTGAGTTGTTCATTGGGAATCAACTCCCAATAGGTATCTCTCTCTAAACCTTCTCTATTTCATCTTTTCCGTGTATATTTGTTAGTTTTGAACCCATAGGAACCACCCCAATGCATGTACCACCCTTAGAAATAATTTTGAGGCTCTTTGGAGTCCTTACTAGGAAGTTAGGATGGGTTTTGTGTCACCCGAGGAGAAATATCGAGGGTGGCCCACCAAGTGTTTGTAGGAATGCCCCATAGACATTTTTGTCCTCTAATTTTAGTTTTAGTTATGTTAGAGGGTAGTTTAGACATGTTAGAGATGTTCCCTATGGTTTTCATTTGGTTCCCTACATGGTTGGGCATGTATTTTTGACCTACGTATCATATTTATATGTATATATGTGTTATTTAGTATATATTGGAATAGTAGACTGTTTTAGGCTATATATATATATATTTATATATATATTTATATATATATATATATATATATATATATATATATATATATATATATATATATATGTGTGTGTGGTGGTGGTTTGTTGTGTATGAGAGTGATGGGGGACCATAGCCATCCTTTTGGTTTGGATTGGTGTTTGTGTCTTGGTATGGTTTTGAGAGTGTGAGTGTGTGTTTGGTGGTAGGAAGGTTGAGTGAGTATGTGTTGGTTTGTGTGTGTTTAGAGTGTGAGATAGTGGTATTGTTTTAGTTGTGCTTGAGAGTAGATAAGATGAGAGTGTGTTTTGGAGTGGGTTTAGAGGAGTGTATTGGTGGTTTGTAGAGAGTAGATTAGAGGGTATTAGAGAGGGATTATAGAGGTGTGTTTAGAGTTGTGTAGAGGTAGAGAGAGAGCAGCAGTGGCTGCTGCCCTTGCTGCCTACAGCAGCAAGAATGAGGGCAGCAGCAGCATTGAAGCTGCTATATTACACAGGAGCAGCAGCAGCATTTATGCTACAAATTGTAGCAGCAGCAGCAGTAAATGGCTGTACTGTACTGCTGATTTCAGAGCAGTAGCAGCAGCAAGAGGGCTGCACAAGGCAGCCCTCTAACCCCCCTTGTGTGCTAGTGTCTTGTGTGCTCTTGTGTGTGTGTGTGTGTGTTGTCTTGTTGGGTGTTTAATGAGTTAGAAGTGAGGTAAGGTATGTTGTATCTTGAAGTTAGATAGTATAGTTAGATGTGTTGGATAGTATGGTTAGTAGGTAATTTATATGTTAGTGTCCTTGTGGGTGTGTGTGTTAGTGTCTTGGATAGGATACCAAGTTGGTATCTTGGTTTTAGGATACTTGAAGTATAGGATTAGTTAGATGTGTATACATAATATCCTAATACTATATAGCTAGTATCTTAGGGGTATCATAAGTGGGTTGGCAAGATATTGGGGTTAACTTGGCAAGGTATTAGGAAATAGGTAAGGTAATGGGTATTTACCTAAGGTAAGGGTAAGTTTTGGTAAGGATTCTAGTAAGAGACTAAGATAGCTAGTAGATATTAGTCTAAGGGTTAATAGGATCTAGTTAGCCTAAGTTACTGGTATACCTACTAGCTAAGGTAATAATATTAGGGTAAAGGGTATTACCACATATCTAAGGTAATGGGGTTAACTTGGTAGATTATGGTTAGAAATAGGATAACTTGGTAGATAATGGTTAAGGATTAGGATATGGTTATATGTTAGATATGATAGAGAGTTGTATGTTAGATATGTGGTTAGATAGGAAGTTAGAAGCATGGGAAATTTTTAGCAAATATAGCTCCATGCGCCTAAGTCAAGAGCAGCTCCATGCGCCCAGTCAGTATGATTCCATGCGCCCACTGGATGAAGCTCCATGCGCCCAGTCAGAGTAACTTTATGCACCCAGTCAAAGTATAACTCCATGCACCCAAGACGAGCTCCCCCGAGAGGAGGGCGCATAGCCTGAGACATGGCTATGCACCCAAGCCTGACTCAGTCAAAGCCACGATCAAAACGTGCACCGAAGCGCATAGCCACGTCAGTCTCCACGAGCAGTCGTGCATCGAAGCATGCGGCCACGTCAACACTACGACCAACCCACGATCTCGCAGCCTGTATGTGCCTACACCCTATACGCCCAAAGCAGGACTATGCGCCCACATAGGAACCAGCGTGTCCCTTCATGTGGGCGCATAACATCATTCCATCCCAAGAACGACTATAAAAGGGGGCTTCTTACATCTTCAACAGACAGAACGGAGAGCATTTTCAAGAGCCAAATTGCTGCACTTCTTGCCAGTGAGCCGAGAGTTAGCAATTTTTTTAGGTTTTCTCCTACTTTTGTAATCGGAGTGTCAACGGAGTAAAGGAGCAACTACCGCTCGATCTCCATCGTCCTATTCTCTAGAATTCTTCTTTTTGTACTCGGGGATCCTCACCGCAGGATCTCTCAGGCGTACTCGATTTGTGGTGCCTTGCGCCAATAAAAAGAAAAGACAGCGTTTTCTTCTTCTTTTTTTGTGTGTGTCCACAAAAATGGCAACTCTGCTGGGACTACCTTTTCCTCTGATGAGAAGGTGGTGACGCAATCCGATACCAACAAAGTGGGGAGTACTCAGAAGATGCTGATCGTAAAATTCGATCAGCAGGCGTTCGAAGAGATGCTCTCGAGGGACGGCTCTACTCCCTTAAAATCAGCAAAGCCAAACAAGTCTCGCAAGACTTGGCTTCCGAAGGCTCGCTGCGCATATCCTGCTAGTGTCATAGCGGATATGCAACTGGAGGACTCTGTCACCTGGGCGCAGGACTCTGCCACAGAAGTCCCCCAAATGGAGAAGGCTCACACCGTTCCGGGCTCTACTAGCCCAGTGACTTCTTCCCTCCACAACCAACAACAGAGTGTTCAACACTCGAGACTTGGCAGAGGAAAATACTACGATGCCAAGGATCGGGGCGTGCGGCACTCTGGCCAGACCCGACAAGGCTCACGAACGAAGGAGGCAGAACTGGGAGAAAACAGTACTGCTCCACCAAGCATGCGCCTAAAGCCATGCGCCCAAGGGAGTGTTTGGGCGCATAGCCCCAACCAGAACACTTTTGTCTTCAACAGGTTGGGCACTCAGAGTCATGCACCCAAGGCTATGTGCCCGGGCTCTCTGGATCCATACTATGCGCCCACATCAAGGCGACTCAAACATGCTGTCAAAAAGCATGCGCCCAAGCCCAGTCTCCAAGGCCTATGCGCCCACAGTAAAAAGACAGGTCCCAACGCGTATAGCACGGGGCTGTCTTCAAGGACATCCAAGAACTTAGGTATAGGGGTTGCCCCTGCACATGAACTAAGTCTGGATGTGCCTACTCTCCTTACGAACCCGCATGTAAAGCTCGGCGATACATGCAACATGGGTTGTAAGACAAAACTCCCTTCAGCTGACTTGCGCGACATGATAAATCATAAGCGTAAAGCGAGGGAGAACATAACAATTCATATTGCACTTTCGTGTGCTAATATTGTTATCAACTGTTGTTGCTCCAAAGTAACAAGAGTGCCTCAGAGAAAGTCCGTGTTTCGACGGCTGCACTTCTCTGACGACGAGAAACCACTATGTGTCTGTCACGACCCGCACCCTTATGAGGGGCACGAGCACGTGGGTACGTCCAGCCTACGCCGCAGAATCGACGGTAGAACGCTGTATATAATGTCTGTAAATACCTACGACTAACAGTTAAAATGTACCTGTACAGTATATACTCTCCGAATGGAGGTGACATAACAATACAGTCTCAATCACAGAATAAAACTAAGGTAGATAGCTCAGAGGAAAGACATATGATAGATTAAAGAGTAAATAAGTGCAGAGTCCAATACAAGCCCAGATATATACATCACAGGGTATCAAAATAGAATATAGAACTACAGTCTGATAAGCTAGCTGGATCGCAGTCCAGTCAAACCTAGTTAACCTACACTACTCTGGAAGTACAAAATCTAGTGGCTCTACTATAAGGCCACGGTCCAAAGCTACTCCATCTAACTCGAGCCCATAATAGGTCGAGCAGTCCGCATCAGAATCATCTGTAATATATCATAACGGTATCCTGTCAGGAAAATGAGCAAATACAAACACTAACAGCAGTTCCATGTGAATTGACAAGTTCTATAAGAGACAATATAATGAACTACGAGACAAAGATATATGAAGACTTAGGAACCATTCGGAAGCCGAGTTACAACCCTTAAACCAAACAAGGACCGGGGTTGTAACTCTTCTCCCGAGCAGAACTTAGTCTCCAAATCAAGGTACAATATAAAGGCATGTAGAGCATGTGAGTAACTGTATATCATGCATGGTGAGAAAGTACTGAATGTAGAACAGAACAGAATATATGACAAGAAAAGTAAACATAAAATGTGCCTCGAACATTATAGCCTAATGTGATCGGTATGGGTCAAGTATCAGGCTTCCAGCCGACCGGCTACAAGTACGTGGACTCGGCCCGGCCGGGATGGTAAGCTATGGAGCAAGTAGTAGCACAGGTCAGTCTATACCCATCGTGAGGTGAGGGTATAGCTATGATACAAGTAGTAACTCAAGGTGGGCATTGATCACACTATCTATAATATTCCCCATTCCCCGAATAGTATACGGATCCGGACATAGCACGTCATGACGCGGGATTCCCAAAGAGGGGAGCAAGTCCTCTTCAGGAATCAGCGTCAATACAAGTACAAGAATCAAGACCAAGCAAGTACAAGTATCCCAAGAAATCCAGAAATGACATCTCATGACAGGAATCCGACAATACTAGTCCGTGAACTATCGTGTCTGAGAATCAAGTAAGACACTACGACTGAATCGGATATAGCAAATATCAAGACAATAAAAACTATCAGTAAATGTACTCGCCTGCTGTCCTGAGCTGTACGGTATATCAATGCTCAGAGCGGTATCAGAAGACCTAAATATGAGGTACTGTAAGTTAATTTAGGTTTAAGCAAGTTTAGGAATGATTTACAATGAATGATATGTAATCTAGGTCAAACTAGGTCTCACTGAGTCACAATAAGTCCTGTCAAGTCAATCTAGGTCAAATCAAGTCATATCAAGTCAATCTAAACCAAACCAAGTCAATCCTAGGTCATACCAGTCATCACGGGTCAAACAAGTCGAAGAAAGTCAAACGGGGTCAAGAGTTGGCCTACAGTTGACTTTTGGTCAACTAGTCAACCCTGGTCAACTCTAGGTCAACCCTGGTCAACTCTAGGTCAACCCTGGTCAACCCTAGGTCAATGGTGCCTAATAGTTGACTTTTGGTCAACTACACAAGTCTAATGGAAATTGGGACTAATTTGGGTAAAGTGTTGACCCATAGTTGACTTTCGGTCCAAAAAGTCAACCGTGGTCAACCGGGGCCAAGACTAGGTCTAGGCGACTATTTCTAATTATTACCAACCTCTACAACCCATAGCCAAGTCCATCTTGGGCTTGGAAACTCATATCTTGGCCGTAGGCCAATATCCTATTTTACCCTTAAAAAGGGTAAAATTCTAGCTTCGGCAACTATCAAGTTAGCCTACCTACACTTGGTATTTTGACCCGAGCTCCCTAGGGTAGTAAGGTAATAGCCTATACATATATTACCTACCAAGATACCTAAGTAAAATGGACATCTAGTCCATGTTACGGCCCATTGCCGGTATCTTGAATATTTCAAGATACGGAATGGTACGGCGCGATACCGGTGCCCTACAACCCCGATTTCCACCCGGGAGCCTACCCGCAAAATCTAAATCATGTACTCTTGCCCCATGCCAAGTTTCAACTCAATCCGATACTCCGAGCTCCGTTTCGCCCTCTAACTCGGTTTTCCCCTATTTCTATTCTAGCCTTTTTCCTATTCTTCTAACTTCTTTCAATCTTTCCTTCTAACCTCTAATTCTTTCCTAACTTCTTATTCCATAATCTTCTTCTACTCTTCTCTACGATTCTAACCATATATAATACATATATATATATATATATATATATATATATATATATATCTATATATATACATATATGTATAGATGAAAGGGGGGGGGGGGGGTTTATAGGCTTAAAGGCCAAATAGGGGGGTTTCAGACCTGGCAGCAGCCAGGTCTGCTGCTGCTGCTACTGCAGCATGTTGCTGCTGCTGGGCTACTCTTCTTCTTCTTTTTCATCTCCTTCTACTTCTTCCTATATATATATACTTCATATATATATATATATATATATATATATATATATATATATATATATATATATATATATATATATATATATATATATATATATATATATATATATATTTTATATATCTCTCTCTATATATATATATCTATATCTATATATATATATATATATATATATATATATATATATATATATATATATATATATATATATATATATATATATATATATATATATATATATATATATAACTAGATATCTATCTATATATCTATCTAGATATCTATCCATCCCTCTAAATATATATATAACACACACACATCCATATACACACATCCATATATATATATAAATACACTCATATCTATATATATATATATAAATACACTCTCATAACTATATATATATATACATATCCATATATATATATATATAAACACACACACACACACATCCTCACACAACACAAACACACACACATCCTCACCACTCTCATCCTCATGACACAAATTCCATATCAAATATATACACACACTCACACACATAAATACACATGTATATATATATATATATATATATATATATATATATATATATATATATATATATATATATATATATATATATATATACACCACTCTCAAAATGATTAATCCTAATAAATCATCAACCTATTTTTCTAGGGAAAACCTACAAATTTGTGGGCAAATGGTAGAGAATCTTCTCCTCTCCATTTATGGTGAATGAACTAAATGCAAAAGAGAAATAGTTAGAAATTAGAGACATACCTAGATTAGTTGGTTGGAGGAAGAAGAAGGCTTGAGAAGAAAAATGAAATTGAAAGAGAGAGAGAGAGTTGCTTGGTGGAGAAGGAAAAGGGGGGGGGGGGGGGGGGGGGCCTATAGGTGGCCGGCCAAGGCTTGTCATGGTGTGGGTGAGGGGCACTTGTAATTACAAGTTTGTCCCTCCCTAAGCCTAATGCAAATAAATTCCAAATTAGGTTTAGGAAGTTGCTAAAAATAAATAAAAATCATAATTAAACTAAATCACTCATGGGGGACTAGTCCAAACTCTTAAACCCTAAAGTTTAGTGTGGTGGGCCATGGTTAGCTAACAGGCTAATTACAGCTCAAGTCGAAATTCACCGGGGTCCCGAATTAACTCGGAATGCGATAAAATTCGAACCCGACTCCTATAATAATTAAATAATAATATTCATGAAATAAAATTCCCAAAAATATTATAAAATGGAAAATTACCATTTTACCCCTAACTGGGAAAAGTGAGGGTGACAGTGTCTCATCTAACATGGCTTCATGGGGTTCCCCTTACAGAAGCCCCAATCAAAGACGGTGGACTACCAACCCAACCTTCTCTCTCAGTTCTACGAGAAGGAGAAGACGAAGTCTACCAACAGATGGCCAACGGGCTGTCACATCTGAAGGAGTCTATATGGGCACTCGATCAAAGGCAAAATTCCGTATAGACGACGAAGATTCCCAAGCCGGGGGTAGCATTCCCTCAGAATCTGAAACAGATGACCCCCATAATGGGGGTAACCTTCCAGAGGACGATGATCCCTCCGAATCCGATGGCGACTGTCTACCTTCTCTACATGAAGATAAAGGACTTATCCACTCGGAGACAGACAGTTTCAGCACCAGTTGTACTGCTTCCTCTGTTCATCCTCGCATGCTATCTACGTACATGACGGACGGAGAAAGACCTGAAGAAGCCAGTGATCAGACTAGTAAACGGCTAGAGGGTCTCGAAACAGCATTCGCCAAGATCACTGATATACTTACCAGTATCATGGCAGTCCAAGCTGCTGGAGCTGTTCCTCCACCTCAGCAAAATGCCTCAGCCCACGCTAGTCCAGCTCACAGCAACAACCCTCCTGTCCTACAAAAGGAGTATCATTCTGTTGCACCTCCTCCAAATCTTGTAAATACTGGGGGTGGTCCTTCGCCGACAACACCTGACAACCGCTCAGCGGCTGTTTTCCAACACCTGCTCAATCAACAGGATGTAATTGATTCCCTGGTTGCTCGCCTCGACACCATCTCACACAAAGACGAGCTGCAGAAGATGGGGATATCTCAACCGTATCCTCCTGAGTGGGAGAACGCTACCTGCCCTCCTAACTACAAGCCGCTGACGCTAAACTCATTCGACGGCTTGACTTCTCTTCGTCAGCCCATGACGTACTTCAACACGCAAACTCTACACTTGCCCCGAGACGATCCATTCATGTCAAAGCTGTTTATTAGCACCTTGCAGGGGGTAGCCTTCGAATGGTTCTGTAGTCAGCCTGACGGGTGTATCAATTCATTCAAATACTTGAAGAGGTTGTTCTTCAACAGGTTTTACGAGAATGGCATGCATGTTAGTATGTCCACTCTCATCGAGTCCAAGCAAAGGAAGACTGAATCTGTCATTGCCTTCATTGAACGCTTCAGACGACTAGCACTGAAGGTGCCCTTCGGCATACCAGACTCAGAACTTATGGATACTTGTCGACATAACTTCTTTCATACAGTAAAGTTTTGTCTAGGTATACATAAGTATGATACATGGCTCGCTTTCATTGGGGCCGTCAATGCCGCTGAAAATGATGTTCCTAACTTGGAACTACTGGGGTTGAAGACACCCAAATTTGAGGACAAAGGCAAGCATCCTCAGACTATCCCTGTTCGTGGGGGTAAAAGGAAAGAAGTCCTGAAGGTCGACACATCCAAAGGAGCTTCCAATTCTCAAGGCGCTTCCGACAAGCCTAAGGAGACCTTCTCCTTCGATGAAGACGATGTCATCACCATCTTCCACACATTGACGAAGGGTAATAAGCTGACATTGCCCTACCACGACGTCCTGCAGAGGCAAGCCAACTCAATGATCCCAAGTACTGTCTTTACCATCAGTACGTACATCACTCCCACCAAGGATTGCATCATCCTGAAAAAAAAGATACAACAGCTTATCGACAGCCAAGGATCAATCTCGAAGCTGAAGAAGGTCGTATCTGCAACATGATCTCTCTTCAGTTTGGCGATTTCCTCCTACAGAAGCCCAGACGGCGTGGTCCCGATCCCCAAGGAAAGATGGGAAGTCGTCAACTAACACCAGCTCGCAACTCAACCTTGGTCCCACTCACAACTGGACGTGGTGAGATCATGGGGTCCATCCGGACTTGTCCAAGAAGTATTGCAGGGGATAGCACCTCCCAAAGCAAAAAAAAGGCAAGAAGTTTAAGCCATGCCACATGGTATCCTCCCCCATCTACGAGGTTCTATCTAGCGAGACGCGATCGGGGAAGACTTATCTTCAGAAG
>JANAVB010021599.1:27653009-27805936 GCA_029216955.1 Iris pallida | reverse complement strand
ATAATATATTATATATATATATATATAAATATATATAGATATATAAAATATTTTTATTATATTTATATCATATATATATATATATATAATTATTTTTTTTTTTTTTTTTTTTTTTATATATATATCTATATATATATATATATATATATATATATCTATATATTATATATATATATATATATTTAATAGGTATATATAATAATATAGATACATACAAAAATACATATACATATATACATATATATATACATATATATACATATAATAATAACTAATAAATAAAAGAAAAACAAAAAAAGAAAAGAAAACAAACAGAGAAGAAGGGGGGCTCGAACTCGGCCCAGAGGGGTCGGGTTCTTGGGCTCGGTCGGGCTGGCCAGGGGGTCAGCCCGAGCCGTGTGTTAGATTTGGGTTAGGGTTAGTTATTTAGGTTTTAGGTTAACGGATTTAAACCCGATAGCCAACTTCGTGTCGACTGTTTGGGACACGAAGAAATGGCCGAGTCCCCGTGTCTAGGTTATGCACGCACGCACGGGTCGAGTCCATTGTGTCCAAATCACATTTGGTTCGTCAGGACGCGGCGAGTCACATACGTGAGATTGGGACACGCACGACACGCTTTTTAGAGGTTGGGAGGGGGCTGGACGGCGGCTGGGGCGTCGTCGTCGTGGCGCTTGGGCGGCGCTGGACTCAACTCGTCGGGGCGCGTCTAGTGGTGGTGATTGATGGTGGTGATGGTTGTGTGGAGGTGGCGATGGGGTGTGGCCAGAGTTAGGGTTCAGGCGAAGGGGAAATGGGGGAGACGGTGGTCGTGGTGGTCGGGTTTTAGCCTAGGGTTAGGGTTTGACTAGGGGGTTATTATAGGGGAAAAGGAGGTCGGTTGGGGCTATGGCTGGCCGGAAATGGCGGGTGGAGTCGGTGGTCGTCGGGGGGCAGCTGGCCGGTCGTCGGGAGTGGGTGAAGTGGGTTTAGCAGTCGGGTCCCCAAACTTTTAGGAATTACAGATAGGTCCCTCCCCTATGCTAATGCAAAAATAAATTTGCAAAACACAGTTAAAATAATTTACTAAATTGCAAACCGATATAATAACAATCTAACAAATTGCATAATGATATTAAAACAATTTTAAATATTACAAAACGATATTAAAATAATTCAGTTTATTACAAAATGATATATTTTGATTTAAAAACTATTAAAAAATTATTTAAAAATTCTAGAAAAATTTCTAATAATTATATTAAGCTATTTTAAACATATAAATGCTATTTAATAATATTAAAATATTATTTGAAATTTAGGGGCTTACATATGTCTCTCTTCCAACAACTCCCGAAAGATCAGATGATAAAGCAGATCGTTGTTCTCATTCTTCTGATTCCTTCCTTTGGGACTCAGACTCTAGCATTAGCGACATGTTCAAAGCAACGTTGTCCATCCACATGGTTTTCGTCGACCAAGTTACAGACGATGTCCAATCAATCGAACACGAACAATGGGCTCAAAAGATGGACACCAGGTGGGAGCTGCGCTTTGAACAACGTGAACCACCTATCGAAGGTGAAGTCATCCAAGTCAATCTAGGAGATGAAGTATCATTCAAACCAATCTTCATCAGCAAAAGCTTATCTGACGATGAACGCCAGTCTCTTATACAGCTTATAAGAGAATACATCGACGTCTTCGCATGGAGCTATGAAGACATGCCAGGCTTGGATCCTAAAGTCGTCGTGCACCGCCTGAACATTTCGCCTAAAGCTAAGCCAGTAAAACAGCAACAACGGCGATTTCGACCAGACGTCATGGAAGCCATCGAGAATGAAGTAAAAAAGCTCATCGCCAGTGGATTCATTCGCGAGGAACAACATCCTGACTGGGTTGCCAATATCATTCCAGTCATGAAAAAGAACGGTAAAGTTCGAGTCTGTATCGACTACCATGATTTGAACTCTGCATGTCCGAAAGACGAGTTCCCTCTACCGATCACCGACGTAATGATCGACAACACTTGCGGCTTCGAACGGATGTCCTTTATGGATGGGTTCTCAGGCTACAACCAGATAAAGATGTTCTCCGACGACGAAAAGCACACATCTTTTCTAACACCGTTGGGGGTATACTGCTATACGGTGATGCCCTTCGGATTGAAGAATGGAGGGGCAACATACCAGCGAGCCATGAACATAATTTTTCGCAATCATTTGCGTAAAACTGTGGAGTGCTACGTAGACGATATTGCAGTCAAAAGGGCAACCACCTCCAAGACTTGAGAACGGTGTTCGAACTAATGCGTGCACACCAACTCAAGATGAATCCAACCAAGTCTTTTCTGGGAGTCTCCAGCGGCAAGTTCTTTGGTTTCGTCATCACTTCAAAGGGTATACATCTGGACCCGAAGAAAGTGAAGGCTATTCTCGACATGCATCCTCCAAGAAACCTCAAAGAGCTACGTGGACTACAAGGAAGGCTAGCTTACATCAGACGATTCATTTCGAACCTATCTGGAAGGTGTCAACCATTCACTCAGCTCATGAAGAAAGGCGTATCTTTCGTCTGGCTTGAACAATGTCAACGGGCATTCGACGACATCAAAGCATATCTTACAAGCCCTCCAGTACTGGTGGCCCCAATAATGGGGAAGCCCTTCTTAGTATATGTCCATGCCATGGATCATTCCCTTGGCGCCCTCTTAGCTCAGAAGAACGAAGGCGGCCATGAACATGCAATTTACTACCTCAGCCGCACAATGGTGGGTACCGAGCACAGATACACACCGGTGGAGAAGGAATGCCTCGCACGAATATTTGCCATCCAAAAGACACGCCACTATGTATCTGGGTAGACTATCCACATCATATCCAAAGTCAACCCTCTCAGAATACTCATGACTAAGCCGGGTTCTCTCAATTCCCGTTTAGCTATATGGACAATGCTGTTGACCCTATATGATATGATCTTCGTCCCTCAGAAGGCAGTAAAAGGTCAAGCATTAGCTGATTTCCTAGAAGCTCATCCGGTGCCAGAGTCGTCCAAGCCTCAAACCACATCTAAGCAGAAGGAGACGCGGTTTGATAAATCTCTAAAGGCGCCAGCTCTAGAAGGCATAGATCGACCCTACAACTTTGACATACTGGCTCAGCTAGCCAATACACCGGCCAGGTTGTCTCTATTCGATCTATTGCGACTCTCCAAAGAAATACGGAAGACCTTAAGTGAGGCATTGCTACATGCCGACTCTTACCTCGCTGAGGTCAAAGCTTCCGCTAAAGATCCTGTCTCCTGTCCCCACTGTCACAGTACTATGGAAGTGGTGCCGAACATCACCTTCTCACAGGAGGACATGCTACTCAAAAATAATCATCATGATAGACACCTGTACTATACAGGGTATATCAGGGCGATCAAGGTAGACCGTATGCACATCGATCCAGGATCCTCCCTCAGTATCATTCCTAGAAGCTTGCTTCAAATCCTGGGAATTCCTCTGCACAAGCTATCCGCAACCAATACAACTATCATGTCTTTCAATGCTGGTCGAAGCCATCCGCTGGGCAAGATCCGTCTCAAATGCCAGATCGGTAATCTTCGAACGGAGGTCTTCTGCTATGTGATCGATGCCAATGTATCCTACAACGTCTTGCTGGGACGTCCATGGATACATGAGAACATGATCGTCCCTTCCATACTTCACCAGTGCTTCAAGTACGTCAACAGCGACGGTGTCGTGAAGACAGAGTTTGCTGATGACGATCCTTTCAAGGGCATCGAAGCTTACTATGGAGATTCGGTACTTTACCAATCTCAACCCCCCAAGGATGATGGCAATGAAGCTGATAATAAAGCTAAAGCACCTCCATACCCCAACGGTGGTCCCCTGATTGTCTGAGTCAAAGGACGTACTACTCCAAAAAGTACCCCGAAGCCTCTCACAATCTGGGTGAAGAAGAAAAAACCCAACAAAGTCAAACCATTGACCATCACTCTCAACAAAACACCCAAGGGGGAACCTACTGATGTCCATCGTCCCAATCCTGAAGAATTACCCTATGTGGTGAACTCGGCCAAGACTGTGGCTCCTTTTCCAGATGATGACCCTTTCATTGAGTATATCAATACTCAGAATAATATACCTTCAGCGGATGATGTTATCCCTGAAGAATAACTTGCGTATTTCCTTAGTAAAGGTTTATCTTCGAATTACTCCGATGTCTATCAATCTGTAAACCATTACATAGATACGATATACGCCTTAGAGAACGACATAGGACCACACCTCTGCATGCCGGTCACGACGCCTCACCTACGGGAAAAAGTCTACCCAGAAGATATCCACTACTTCATCATTCCAGCCAGAAAGAAAGATGAAGAGCTAATCATCTTCGGTCATATAATTGGCGAGAGAAAGTTTGTTTCAGACTCTACTCCTCCCAAGTATAACACAAAAGATGACTATGACTCTAGGAAAATACAACTTTTCTGGTATAGTTAGCAGGCCAAGAATATCATCCAGAATATGGGATATGACATCAAAAGCGACGAAGGGCTAAATTACGGCCGAGGACAACGGTTGCCAATTCGATACTTTGTGCCTCCCGGAAGCCCGAGAACTACTACCAACGAAACGGTATTGGTTTGGGCTATGTCTCTTCTCCAACAACTCCCGAAAGATTAGATGATGAAGTAAATCGTTGTTCTCATTCTTCTGATTCCTCCCTCTGGGACTCAGACTCTAGCATCGGCGACATGTTCAAAGCAACATTGTCCGTCCATATGGTTTTTGTCGACCAAGTTACAGACGATGTCCAATCAATCAAACTCGAACAATGGGCTCAAAAGATGGACACCAGGTGGTAGCTGCACTTTGAACAACATGAACCACCTACCGAAGACGAAGTCATCCAAGTCAATCTAGGAGATGAAGCATCCTTCAAACCAATCTTCATCAACAAAAGCTTATTTGATGATGAACGCCAGTCTCTTATACAGCTTATAAGAGAATACATCGACGTCTTCGCATGGAGCTATGAAGACATGCCAGGCTTGGACCCTAAAGTCGTCGTGCACCGCCTGAACATTTCGTCTAAAGCTAAGCCACTAAAACAGCAACAATGGCAATTTTGACTAGACGTCGTGGAAGCCATCGAGAATGAAGTCAAAAAGCTCATCGCCAGTGGATTCATTCGCGAGGAACAATATCCCGACTGGGTTGCCAATATCGTTCCAGTCATGAAAAAGAACGGTAAAATTCGAGTCTGTATCAACTACAGTGATTTGAACTCTGCATGTTCGAAAGACGAGTTCCCTCTACCGATCACCGACGTCATGATCGATAACACTTGCGGCTTCGAACGGATGTCCTTTATGGATGGGTTCTTAGGCTACAACCAGATCAAGGTGTTCCCCGACGACGAAAAGCACACATCTTTTCGAACACCGTTAGGGGTATACTGCTATACGGTGATGTCCATCGGATTGAAGAATGTAGGGGAAACATACCAGCGAGCCATGAACACAGTTTTTTATGATCATTTACGTAAAACTGTGGAGTGCTACGTAGACGATATTACAGTCAAAAGTCGTTTCAAGGGCAACCACCTCCAAGACTTGAGAACGGTGTTCGAACTAATGCGTGCACACCAACTCAAGATGAATCCAACCAAGTCTTTTCTGGGAGTCTCCAGCGGTAAGTTCCTTGGTTTCGTCATCACTTCAAAGGGTATACATCTGGACCCGAAGAAAGTGAAGGCTATTCTCGACATACATCCTCCAAAAAACCTCAAAGAGCTACGCAGACTACAAGAAAGGCTAGCTTACATCAGACGATTCATTTCGAACCTCTCTGGAAGGTGTCAACCATTCACTCAGCTTATGAAGAAAGGCGTATCTTTCATCTGGACTGAACAATGTCAACGGGCATTCGACAACATCAAAGCATATCTTACAAGCCCTCCAGTACTGGTGGCCCCAATAATGGGGAAGCCCTTCTTACTATATATCCGCACCATGGATCATTCCCTTGGCGCCCTCTTAGCTCAGAAGAACGAAGGCGGCTATGAACATGCAATTTACTACCTCAGCCGTACAATGGTGGGTGCCGAGCACAGATACACACCGGTGGAGAAGGAATACCTAGTACTAGTATTTGCCATCCAAAAGACACGCCACTATGTGTTTGGGCAGACTATCTACATCATATCCAAAGTCAACCCTCTCAGAATACTCATGACTAAGCTGGGTTCTCTTAATTCCCATTTAGCTACATGGGCAATACTATTGACCCCATATGATATGATCTTCGTCCCTCAGAAGGCAGTAAAATGTCAAGCATTAACTGATTTCCTAGCAGCTCATCCGGTGCCACAGTCGTCCAAACTCTACGATGAAATCCCCGACGAAGTGGTGGAGTCTAACACTGCAACTGAAGAGATCCCTATTTGGTGAATGTTCTTTGATGGTGCATCAAGAACAGGGCCCAAAGGGAACATCGTGGCTGGAGTAGGCGTTGTGCTTGTGTCACCTGATCATATGGTCATACACCATGCATATTCTCTCGTGGAACCATGCACCAACAATATAGCCGAATATAATGCCCTAATAATCGGCCTACAACTGGCAAAGCAACTGGAAGTTGACTATCTAGAGGCTTACGGTGATTCCAAGCTAATAGTTAGTCAGGTCCGAAGGGATTACGAAGTTTGCCACGAAGACCTCATCCCCTACCACCAAGCAACAATCGAGCTGGCGTCTACTTTTGCTGGATTCTTCATCGAGCACGTGCCTCGACTACAGAATATAGAAGCAGATGCTCTAGTCGGCCTTGCTGCTTCCTTGACCATTCCTACCAATACTCAGCAGTCGATCACAGTGTCTGGTCGAGAATTATTCTGTGTGAAAGATGCCTTGTATATTCATCACAGTTACGCAGCAGAAATAAACGTCGATGCTAAAGACTGGAGATTTTTCTTCATAGACTACGCTGTCTATGGAATCCTCCCCGAGGACCCGAAGGAAGCAGTATCCATCCGAAGACGATCTCTTAGATTTTACTATGACATAGCTACCAAGATGCTGTACCGACGCTCTTATGACGGCTACTGTTACGATGATTATCAGATACCGAAGCCAAGCATGCACTCCGGGTGGCTCACGATAGAGTTTGTGGTGCACATCAACCAGGTCCCAAATTAAAAGACCGCCTCAAACGAATGGGTTATTACTGGCCCACAATGATAGCGGATGCTGTTGAATATACAAATAAGTGTAGAGCTTTCCAGTTCCACGTTGATTTCATTCACCAACCTTCGGAGTTTCTACACCCGACGACAGCATCTTGGCCATTTGAAGCCTGGGGCATGGATGTGATAGGACCAATCAGCCCACCATCCTCCAAAGGACATCGGTTCATCCTAGTTATAACCGATTACTTCTCCAAATGGGCAGAACCTATACCGCTCACTGAAGTGAAGACATCAAATGTGATCAGTTTCATCAAACATCATGTCATTTACCGCTTTGGCCTACCTCGCAGGATCATCCATGATAATGGTCCACAGTTCGTAAGCCATGCGTTCTATCAGTTCTACGATAAGAATCGAATCCAGAACATAGCCTCTACTGCCTACAATCCAGCGGCTAATGGGCTAGCAGAAGCCTTCAATAAAACCATCATAAAATATCTCAAGAAGTTCGTGTCTTCAAACAAGCACGATTGGAATGAGAAGCTTGGTGCATGTCTATGGGCCTATCGTACAATGGTCCAGACTCCAACAGGCAGTACGCCATTCTCTCTTGTGTATGGAAACGAAGCATTTCTTTTCCTAGAAATCCAGATTCCTTCTCTTCGAGTAGCCTTAGCTAGCGAGTTGACTACCGAAAAAATCTACCGTCTGCGACTCTAAGAGCTCGAAGCACTAGACGAAAAATGCTTGTTAGCTCAACAGCATATTGAGCTATACCAAGCACGCCTTTCCAGAGCTTTTAACAAAAAGGTAATGGAAAAGATCTTCCAAGTCGGTGATCTGGTCCTAGCAGTAAGAAGATCGATGGTTATGACGCACAAAACAAAAGGAAAATTTCAGCCTAAATGGGAAGGTCCCTTCGTCATAGAATCGGTGTATTCTAACGGTGTGTACCGGCTAACCAAGCCTGACGGTGACTTGCTCATGATGCCTATCAACGGCAAGTTCCTGAAGAGATACTATGTGTAACCTCTTTTACATAATGTTCACATACGTTCAGTCATGTAAATGTACAGTACGATGTTTATATGATTCAAAAAAAACTATCTAACTATTATTCATATTTCAAGAGTCTTGAATACGCCCTGGATAATAGGTCCTCTAAATATTTCCCCAGTGGAATCATTTTCGTTTTTTGACTCCGTCCAGACTCGGTTTGACGAAAACAAATCACGTCCCTATTACCTCCGAATTGTTTTTCGATAATTATTCCCCCAGCGGAATGATCAGATGTTTTGCTACGTCCACATAACCTCTGAGCAAAGCATTCACCAAAGATAGTCATGTCCACACTACCTCTGAACTATCCACTCCTCCCTAATGCTATATATCTTTCCACGTCCATATTACCTCTGGTCAGATATAGAACATCCTCTGCTATTATGTCCACATTACCTCTATTAGCAGCTTCATTCAACTTATTATCTATATTCGAAACATTCGAATATAAAACGGGTAATAGGTCCACACAAAAATTCTCCAGCGGAATACCCATCAGAAATGTCCTTGCTACGTCCACATTACCTCTAGCATCGATATTTCACAAAATTACATTCACTTCTGAAAAGATTCATTATTCAGTACTTAAATGTCTATCGAAAGATGGAAAAAGGATACAAGAGGCATGACGGCAAAAAAAAGGAGTTACAAAAGTCTACGGGATACACAGGCGGTTTATGCTATCCCTCAGAGCAACAATATCGGCTTCAGATTTCACAGTTGCTCGGCGCCGTGCCTCTTCTTGACGAGCTGCTTCATCTTCAAAGAGGATCAGACTCTGATACTCCCCCTCCAACTTCGCCAGCTGCTATTCTAAACGGGCAGAAGCGGCGGCAGTCATGGCAGCCTGGGATAGATAATCCTCTTGTTCAGATGATGCCGCCCTCAAGTTAGCTTCCAATAAGGCGATCTTGTTCCTGATCTGCGCAATGTGATTATGCTTCTCAGTGATCTGGATAGCCAGCCTGTTCTTCGAAGCAGTACGTGCCTCACTTGCAGCATTGAACTAGCTGTACTGATCAGCCAGCTCGACAATCTCCTAAACAAGGGCATCCTTTCTTGCCTGAAAGGTAGCCTTCTCCGCCGCAAGAGCTGTCATCAGAGCCTCGTCCTCTGTGCGGAATAATGACGTCGGACTCCGCTGCTTGATTTTTCGGAACTTGGTCACCTGACCCTCCAGGTCATTCAAGACCTTCCTCAGAGTGCTGGCCCGCCTTCATACCCGGCTATGCTCTCGAGGGTCGCTACTTGATACTCTGCAATAGCCTTCACGGGGCCGAAGGCGGCGTTCCGATTCAAGACTCCAGGAAGTTTCACTTTCAGTACCGAGTAGAAAGCTCTGACGACTTCCTGAGCCATCTCCTCATCTTCAGCGGAGGTCGTCGGAGAAGAAGCTTGGAGAGTTTTCTCCACTTCCGGAGGGAACGCTTGACAAGAAGCCGAACCTGACAGAGAAAACAGTATATACATCAGTAACCGAGAAGAAAGACGGAGGGAGATACAAAAAAGTTGTAAATTTATACCTTCATCTTGCTCAACTCCAGCTTGGGCTGCGCCGTCAACCTTGGTCTCAGGGAAACCAAGAGCAGACCCAGACTGTTCAAAGGGAATAATGTTAAGACCCCGAGCAGCGTTGGGCCTGGTTTCTTCCACAAGCTCATTCAGAATAAGAGCGGAGTCAGCAACAGCCCCCTTAGCAGGCTGCTCAACCGCTCTTTCTGAAGCCAATAGCGGCTCACCAACAGCTCCCTCCGCAGTAGCAGATTTGGAAGGGTCGAGAATAACTTTTGTCCCTCTCATAATGGTGGAGACTATCTCCACAAAGGGTTCTTTCTTCTTGTCTACAAGGGAACGCACAGACGTGGTCAGCCTCACGGGAAGTACGCAAAATCAAAGTCTAAATATCTCATCCGAAGAGAAGCGCAAAGGCAACATACCCGCAGGAGGATGAGCTGATTGGACTTGGATCTCGTCCAACTCTTTCATCGCAGCTCCTATTGCAGACATATCTCCCACAGATATGTCACAAGAGAAACTGATCTTCTGACCACCATCAGGGTCTAGGCTCCCCCCTGCTCACCCTGTTGTTCAGGTCTTACAACCGAAGAAGACCCGCTTGCATCTAACAATCGAGGACGAGCAGGGGACGTTGTCACCACCTCCTTCTTGACAAACGATGACTCTTGTTTTATGAAAAGAGGCAGCATCTTCTCCTTCACCACAGTCTCAGCCTTCGACATGGATGCTGCAAGAGCCACGGGCAGAAAGACAGTCAGACTTAGAAAAATTGCAGGAAAAACTAAAGTTCTGAAGGATTTTTATGCGCCCAAACGGCCATGCGCCCAAAGGATATGCGCCCAAAATAAGACTTGTAGGTGCATAACACACGAACAGCTAGTGGGCGCATAAATGTGCCTCAGCTTAAAGGGTGCATAAACATGGCAACACGTGGGCGCATAACATACCTCAGTGTTGGCACATGACTTCTGTGGGTGCATAGTAATGCTCACAGAAGTATGTTTCCCTAGGCGCAAGCACCCCGGCAGAAGAGAAGTCCGAGCGTCACAAATTAACGCTTGAGACTTCGTTTTTTTAAGAACGCCCTCACCCAAAATCGGGTCCTGGACTGCTGAGGACTCCGTCGCAGGAGAAAAGCTACTCGACGCAGCTCCCTTGCCCTTCGCGGATCTCTTGGCGGCCTTGGGAGACATGATTCTCAAAGGAAGAAGACGAAGAGTTTTCTGAAAATTTTAAAAAGAAAAGGAATAATGAACTTTCTCTCTCCTCCAGGGACTATTTATAGGCACGGGCCACTTCCTATGCGCCCACATACTCTATGCGCCCACTATGGTGTATGCGCACACTACAGCCTATGCGCCCACGTGAAGGACCAGCTCTCCGCATACTATACGACTGTCTCTTGCTGACGTGGACGGCGTATAAAGGATGGACCGCTTCAAATTCTGTTCCGATAAATCTGTCAGTTTGGATTTCGAAGCAAATCTCAACAGTCGTATCTCCCTGACAGGCTGGCCAAAATACTATGCGCCCAGGGGAAGAGCCGTGCTATGCGTCCATTGCCTTACAAGAAGACGATCCATGCTTCTTTCAAAGTATTTTGAACTTGCTCAAGTGTCGAAAACTTTGAAAGGGCTCCTATAGAAGCATGAAAATTTTCAGCAAACATAGCTCCATGCGCCCAGTCAGTACGACTCCATGCGCCCACTAAATGAAGCTCCATGCGCCCAGTCCAAGCATAACTCAATGCGCCCAAGACTAGCTCCCCCGAAAGGAGGGCGCATAGCCTGAGATATGGCTATACGCCCAAGCTTGACTCAGTCAAAACCATGATCAAAACGTGCACCGAAGTGCATGGCCACGTCAGTCTCCACGTGCAGTTGTGTACCGAAGCATGCGGCCACGTCAACACCACGACCAACCCACGATATCGCAGCCTATATGCGTCTACATCTATACGCCCAAAGCAGGACCATACGCCCACGTAAGAACCAGCGTCTCTTCATGTGGGGCTAAACATCATTCCAGCCCAAAAATGATTATAAAAGGGTTCGCAATCATTTACGCAAAACTGTGGAGTGCTACGTAGACGATATTGCAGTCAAAAGGGCAACCACCTCCAAGATTTGAGAACGGTGTTCGAACTAATGCGTGCACACTAACTCAAGATGAATCCAACCAAGTCTTTTCTGGGAGTCTCCAGCGGTAAGTTCCTTAGTTTTGTCATCACTTCAAAGGGTATACATCTGGACCCGGAGAAAGTGAAGGCTATTCTCGACATACATCCTCCAAGGAACCTCAAAGAGCTACGCGGACTACAAGGATGGCTAGCTTACATCAGACGATTCATTTTGAACCTCTCTGGAAGGTGTCAACCATTCACTCAGCTCATGAATAAAGGCGTATCTTTTGTCTGGACTGAACAATGTCAACGGGCATTCGACGACATCAAAGCATATCTTACAAGCCCTCCAGTACTGGTAGCCCCAATAATGGGGAAGCCCTTCTTACTATATGTCCGTGCCATGGATCATTCCCTTGGCGCCCTCCTAGCTCAGAAGAACGAAGGCGTCCATGAACAGGCAATTTACTACCTCAGCCGCACAATGGTGGGTGCCGAGCATAGATACACATCGGTGGAGAAGGAATGCCTCGCACTAGTATTTGCCATCCAAAAGACACGCCACTATGTGTCTGGGCAGACTATCCACATCATATCCAAAGTCAACCCTCTCAGAATACTCATGACTAAGCCGGGTTCTCTCAATTCCCGTTTAGCTACATGGGCAATGCTGTTGACCCCATATGACATGATCTTCGTCCCTCAGAAGGCAGTAAAAGTTCAAGAATTAGCTGATTTCCTAGCAGCTCATCCGGTGTCGAAGTCGTCCAAACTCTACGACGAAATCCCCGACGAAGTGGTGGAGTATAACACTGCAACTGAAGAGATCCCTATTTGGCGAATGTTCTATGATGGCATATCAAGAACAGGTCCCAAAGGGAACATCGTGGCTGGAGTAGGCATTGTGCTTGTGTTACCTGATCATCTGGTCATACATCGTGCATATTCTCTCGTGGAACCATGTAACAACAATGTAGCCGAATATAATGCCCTAATAAACGGCCTACAACTAGCAAAGCAACGGGGAGTTGACTATCTAGAGGCTTACGGTGATTCCATGCTAATAGTTAGTCAGGTCCGAGGGGATTACGAAGTTCGCCACGAAGACCTCATCCCCTACCACTGAGCAACAATCGAGCTGGCGTCTACTTTCGCTGGATTCTTCATCGAGCACGTGCCTCGACTACAGAATATAGAAGCAGATGCTCTAGCCGGTCTTGATGCTTCCTTGACCGTTCCTACCAATACTCAGCAGTCGATCACAGTGTCTGGTTGAGAATTATTCTGTGTGAAAGATGCCTTGCATATTTATCACAGTTACGCAGCAGAAACAAACGTCGATGCTAAAGACCGGAGATTTCCCTTCATAGACTACGCTGTCTATGGAATCCTCTTCGAGGACCCGAAGGAAGCAGTATCCATCCAAAGGCGATCCCTCAGATTTTACTACGACACAGCTACCATGATGCTGTACCGATGCTCTTATGACGGACTACTGTTACGATGCTTATCAGACGCCGAAGCCAAGCATGCACTCCGGAAGGCTCACGATGGAGTTTGTGGTGCACATCAACCAGGCCCCAAATTACAAGACCGCCTCAAATGAATGGATTATTACTGGCCCACAATGATAGTAGATGCTATTGAATATGCAAAGAAGTGTAGAGCTTGCCAGTTCTATACTGATTTCATTCACCAACCTTTAGAGTTTCTACACCCGACGGCAACATCTTAGCCATTTGAAGCCTGGGGTATGGACATGATAGGACCAATCAGTCCGCCATCCTCCAAAGGACATCGGTTCATCCTAGCTATAACCGATTACTTCTCCAAATGGGCGGAAGCTATACCGCTCACTGAAGTGAAGACATCAAACGTGATCAGTTTCATCAAACATCACGTCATTTACCGCTTCGGCCTACCTCGCAGGATCATCCATGATAATGGTCCACAGTTTGCAAGCCATGTGTTTTATCGGTTCTACGATAAGAATCGAATCTAGAACATAGCCTCTACTGCCTACAATCCAGCGGCTAACGGGCTAGCAGAAGCCTTCAACAAAACTATTATAAAACTTCTTAAGAAATTCGTGTCTTCAAACAAGCGCAATTGGAACGAGAAGCTCGGTGAATGTCTATGGGTCTATCGCACAACGGTCAGGACTCCAACATGCAGTACGCCATTCTCTTTGGTTTATGGGAGCGAAGCAGTTCTTTCCCTAGAAATCCAGATTCCTTCTCTCCAGGTAGCCCTAGCTAGCGAGCTGACTACTGAAGAGAGCTACCGTCTACGACTCCAAGAGCTCGAAGCACTAGACGAAAAATGCCTATTAGCTCAACAGCGTATTGAGCTATACCAAGCATGTCTTTCCAGAGCTTTCAACAAAAAGGTAAAGGAAAGGATCTTCCAAGTCGATGATCTGGTCCTCGCAGAGAGAAGACCGATGGTTATGACACACAAAACAAAAGGGAAATTCTAGCCTAAATGGTAAGGTCCCTTCGTCATAGAATCGGTGTACTCTAACGGTGCATACCGGCTGACCAAGCCTGACGGTGACTTGCTCATGATGCCTATCAACGGCAAGTTCCTGAAGAGATACTATGTGTAACATCTTTTACATAATGTTCACATACGTTCAGTCATGTAAATGTACAGTACGATGTTTATATGATTAAAAAAAAAACTATCTAACTATTATTCGTATTTCAAGAGTCTTGAATACACCCTGGATAATAGGTCCTCTAAATATTTCCCCAGTGGAACCATTTCCATTTTTTGACTACGTCCAAAAACGGTTTGACGAAAACAAATCACGTCCCTATTACCTCTGAATTGTTTTTCGATAATTATTTCTCCAACGAAATATCAGATGTTTTGCCACGTCCACATAACCTCTGAGCAAAGCATTCATCAAAGATAGTCATGTCCACACTACCTCTGAACTATCCACTCCTCCCTAATGCTATATATCTTTCCACGTCCATATTACCTCTGGTCAGATATATAACATCCTCTGCTATTACGTCCACATTACCTCTATTAGCAGCTTCATTCAACTTACTATCTATATTCGAATCATTTGAATATAAAACGGATAATAGGTCACCACAAAATTTTTCCAGCAGAATACCCATCAGAAATGCCCTTGCTACGTCCACATTACCTCTAGCATCGATATTTCGCAAAATCACATTCACTTCTAAAAAGATTCTTTATTCAGTACTTTAACGTCTATCGAAAGACGGAAAAAGGGTACAAGAGCCGTGACGGCCAAAAAAAAAGAGAAAGAGAGAGGGTGGTCCCCCAGCGAGATACCCTTTACATAAATGCGGTATTTGGCTCTCTAAATATAATCACCACATATATCACAAGCAAAGAGTGGAGCGAATGTATTCTGTTTATTCAAAATCAGTTACATTCACAGGACTACATCTCATGAGCAAAACAAAAAGTTCTTCATCTCTTTCGCTAAGGCAAAAAGTAGAAGATTACATTTGATGCCCAAAAGAAGGGAAAATCTGCTACTCGTCAGCAACACATAGCTTGATCAGCTTGGCAGCACCACGCTTCCGTCGAAAGATGGTTTTATGGCCCGTGAAAGAGGTCATGTTTTACTGCTGAGCAAGCAAACAAGGCTGTTGAACCTTCGAGAAGCTACACGGAGGAGGGCAAATATAGCATGCTAAAACAGCTACAAATGATGATCTCCTCTCCTCTATATGGCGGACATCGTGGGCCTATTTCTTCAAGAGACCATACCTTCAAAACAACATCTCTAGTGTTGCTTCTGCCTACTTGAAGAACCGTGAAAGCGGAACTTTCACGGTAATGCCCAACTACCGTCCGACTCTTCGATGTATAAAGGTTCTTCCAACCATCTGAGGAAAACCCTTCCAAAACACAAAGAGTCCTGAGCTCTCTGATATGGGTGTCAAGTGTCGCATGTCCACCATGCCCAGAATCGCCGATACCGGTCCTGGAGAAATTTGCTAGCCAGATCCCTACAGAATATGAAAAGGGGACAGAAAGACAAGTCAGACTTAGAAAATCGCAGGAAAAACTATGTTCTGAAGGGCTTCTATGAGCCCAAAGGGATATGCGCCCAAAACAAGACATGTGGGCGCATATACACACTAACAATGCGTGGGCACATAACGTGCCACAGCTTAAAAGGACGCATAACATGGCAACACGTGGGCACATAACGTACCACAGTATTGGCATATGTAGATGTATGTTGCCCTAGGCGCAAGCTCCCGGGCAGAAGAAAAGTCCGAGCGTCGTAAATTAATGCTCGATACTTTGTTTTTTTGAAGCATGCCCTCACCCAGAATCGGGTCTTGGACTATCGAAGACTCTGCCGCAGGAGGAGAGCTATCCGACGCAGCCCCCATGTCCTTCGCGGATCTCTTGGCAGCCTTGGAAGACATAATTCTCAAAGGAAGAAGACGGAGAGTTTTTCTAAAAAATTCGAAGAGAAAGGAATAATGAATTTTCTCTCTCCCCAGGGTCTATTTATAGGTACGGGCCACTTCCTATGCGTCCACTGCAGCCTATGCGCTCACATGAAGGATCGGCTCCCTGCATACTATACGACTGTCTCCTGCTGATGTGGACGACGTATAAAGGATGGACTGCTTCAAATTTTGTTCCGATGAATCTGTCAGTTCGGATTTTGAGGAAAATATCAACAGTCGTATCTCCCTGACAGGCTGGCCAAATACTATGCGCCCAAAAGAGAGGGCTGTGCTATGCGCCTATTGCCTCACGAGAAGACAATCCATGCTTCTTTTAAAGTATTTCAAACTTGTTCAAAGTGTCGAAAACTTTGAAGGGGGTCCTGTAGAAGTATGAGAAATTTTCAGCAAATATAGCTCCATGCGTCCAAGTCAAGAGCAGCTCCATGCGCTCAGTCAGTATGATTCCATGCGCCCACTGGATGAAGCTCCATGCGCCAAGTCAGAGTAACTTCATGCACCCAGTCCAAGTATAACTCCATGCGCCCAAGACGAGCTCCCCCGAGAGGAAGGCGCATAGCCTGAGACATGGCTATGCGCCCAAGCCTGACTCAGTCAAAGCCACGATCAAAACGTGCACCGAAGAGCATAGCCACGTCAGTCTCCACGAGCAGTCGTGCACCGAAGCATGCGGCCACGTCAATACCACGACTAACCCATGATCTCGCAGCCTATATGCGCCTACACCCTATGCGTCCAAAGTAGGACTATGTGCCCATATAGGAACCAGCGTGTCCCTTCATGTGGGCGCATAACATCATTCCAGCCCAAGAACGACTATAAAAGGGGGCTTCTTCCCTCTTCAATAGACAGAACGAAGAGCATTTTCAAGAGCCAAATTGCTGTACTTCTTGCCAGTGAGCCGAGAGTTAGCAATTTTCTTAGGTTTTTTTCCACTTTTGTAATCGGAGTGTCAACGGAGTAAAGGAGCAACTGCCGTTCGATCTCCATCGTCCCATTCTCCAGAATTCTTCTTTTTGTACTCGGGGATATGGTGGCCCATGCAGGTCGAGTTTGCCGTTTCGGTTACATGACTGTACCGAACGGGCCTGCAATATAGGATTAGAGTCTAGAATCTCATCCACCTACTTGACATCCTTTCTTGACTTCAAAATTCCGAACTCTCGTTACCATCCTTGATTCGCATCCTGCTTGAACTCTTCCTACCGTAAATTCTTATCTTTCGTGCTTAGTGACAGTTAGGAAGATGACTACACTATTATATGCTCATAGGTTAAACACATGGCTAGAAGGTTGCATTGACAATTAATATGCATTGAAATTTTATTTGAGTTATAAAGGCATTTATTTTCCAAGAAATATGATCTTAAGGATTAGTTAATTCTAAGTTGGGTAGTAGCATATTTTCGCTTTCAAAAGATAGTTGGAGTTTTATTACAAGGTGGTATACACAAGAGGATAGCTAGATCGAGAAAACAAATTAATTTGATTTTGCGTTTTAATTCTTGAAGGTCTTTGAATATTTATGATTTATTGAGTTATAGCTATACATCTTTTGAGGGATATAAATTTGATTTGAAAAGGATCATAAAATTTTAAATGTGGAAGTATGATTTACGATTGACCAAGATTTCAGAATGATGGAATTTTTGGTAAAATGATTTTGAATTAAATAACGTCATATGCTCTATGATTTATAACGTTATTTAGATTTCGAGTTTAAAGCCTTGATTATGGATATTTAAATTTTGGTGAATTTTTTTTTTTACTTTTGAAGGGTAGTTGTGACTTCTTGGAAGTTAGATATACACATTTGAAGGATATAGCATTTAAATTCGGGAGCTATTTAAATGTTCCATTTTTAGTATGAATTTCGACGGATAAACTTATTTAAATATTGAGTTTAGGAAAAAAATATTTCGATTTGCGATAAACAAGGTTTGTTCCGAGATTTACTAGAGATTTAAAATTTTGATTAAAGTTGACAGCCTAAGATGATTGAAAATTTTGGTGGAGTATCTTAAAAATTTTATTGAGAAACTTTCGAGGAACTTGAAATCTTAGATTAGATCATATATTGGTAGAGGACCAAGAAGCAATTAAGGTCACCCTAGTGAGATAGAAGTATTTCACATTAGATTGCCATACCACCTATGATTATACACAGGTATAGTTAGTCATCGACCAAACCGATGAACATATCTTTGACTTACTCGACCTTTCCTCAAATCTAGATCTTTATTCGTGACCATCTAATTGTTTGAAACTTATAAATAATTGGAATCATTCCCTTGACCATACCCTTATCTATGAGACTATCTTCCTTCTAGAAACTGTGTCTCTAACTTATCTTAACTTGATCTGCGAGTTTTCCTAAATTATCTTTAGTCGTGCTTAACCTTCTATTTTGTGCATTAATTAGTACCTTATGAAAACCCACTTTCTATTTTGATTATTTGACGTTTCCTATCGTGACTTTGATATTTGGAGCACAACACTAGACTTTTCCTTCCCATAAATTTCACATGCAAGACCTAGACGAGCTCACCTTCACGTAGGTATATCATGTCCCACTAAAACACGTCCTCTTGTACTCTATTTCTATGGTACGACTTTCGGGTTATAAAAACTAAATCATAACCCTACCATGGTACCGATATACTTTTCGACCACAGATAGGGACTCAATCTCGACTAAATTCTTTCAACCCGATAGGTGATAATATTTTACTTGATTCCTTTAATGCTCAATTTTTGTGCCTTACCTTGATTACTTAACTCGTTGTCCCATCACACTACTAGTTAAACTCTTGTAAGTTGGGTAGAATACCTCACGACCTAACCAACATTTTTGTGGACCACATTGATAGGTTCACTTGGAGCATAGAATTCAGTGGACCCTAACTTATCTAGACAACCAAGCCGACTGTATAGGCCCAAACTTCGGGCAAGACTCAATTTTAAAGGATCTTGGACTATTTAGTTCCTTCATCATCCACTGCTTATATTTTGACTATCTTATGTTGCTATTATAGTCTAGTTTTGCAAGCTTACTCTTTATCGAGCTTGTTCGTGATATATGTTTATTATGGGCGCCCACTAATACATTGTCTAATCAGAATTGACGTATTATGGTCTGATCAACCATAGTGTACTTGGTTCGCTTTTTGTATATTGTTCAACGTGAATGGAGACATAGTTAAACTTAGCCCTAGAGTCTCACCCGCGACTGCCTTGACAATTCCTTTTTGGAACTTATTCAGTCATATTTTGAACCACTCATTTGAATTCGATAATGTCTTCTTCGAACTCTTTATTTTTGACTTTCACCTGTTTTAGAAAGACAAACACCCGTACTTGATATTCTCTTAGTTGTCCACTGTCTATTGCCAAGATAGTTAGCCAGTTACCAACCGATGTGAGTGTAACCCCATCTTGAGTTAATCGTCCTCCTCGTGACCCTAGATTCATTATCACGACTTTCTAATCATTCTTGAGACTTAAGAATGATTCAAATCATTTCCTTAATCAAACCTAAACCCAGACGACCATATTTTCTCAAGGAACCATACCTCTAAGTCCCCAAGTTATTCTCTTTGATCCACCCAATGCCTTATTATTTCTTGAATTGTGTTATCATGATTGTCCTAGCTAGCGACCCTCGTTCATTACCATATTCATGAAATAATTTCCTATTTAACGAATTCAGGACTTTCTAATTGCACATTTATGTTAAACACCGTCTTCTTGCCTCATCAAATGAATCGTTCATACTTTCTCCTCGTTAAACTCTTGTACCCTACCTATTCCTAAAATTTGAGGACGAAATTCTTATAAGTTGGATAGGATGTAAAACCCCTAAATTTCTGCTATTTATTTTTTATTAAATTGGTACTGATTTTTTTATTTGTATTTATACGTCACGTAGTTGTATTGTACGTCGCGCGCAAAAATTTCGTTTTTCGTAATTGCTCGACGAGTACGAATATGTGCGAGCGTACATATTTTTAGAAAAATATTTTTCTATTTTTATAGTTTCAAAATAATATATATATAATAATAATTATTTGTATTTGTATTTTACTTAAAGTTGTGAAAAGTATCGTATCAAGATGGCCAAAACTTATTACTTTTATAAAAGGCTAGCTTATTTAATAGTGGTAATTTAGAAAACTATTTTTATGCAAATATTCCTTGCACATGAGGTACATGAATTTGAATTCATATATATAATTCCATTTTCGAATTTATTGATATTAATATTTTATTATTCCAAAAAGATATTTAAAAATATTTATTATTTTTGAAATTATTATTATTATTGGTATTTTTGGAAAATATATTTGGAAATTATTGTGGCCATTTTAAATATTGATTTGATTTTATGGATTTAATTTAAATAGATTAAAGATAGAATTTATATTTAAATTGAGTTTAGATTATCTAGATTTAAATTGGAATTGAATTTGAATTTAGATTTGATTGATTTAAATTGAATTATCTAAATTGGGTTTAAATAAATCTTAATTCTTATCCAACTGGGAATTCCCACCTCCTATATAAGGAGAGGTACTCATCCATAAATTTCTATCATTCACAGATGTACATTGTGTCTGTGTCCACCGTCTTATTCCATACTTTATACATATACAATAATTCCCGTGTCGGACAAACCCCCGACACTATCAAATCCCTAACCTAATCCTATTCTAAACCTCCGCAGCAGCCCTATCTACGCCCACCCGCCAAAACTTCCACCAAACCTCCTCGCCATCGACCCATCACCGTAAGCATCTTCGTCATCCCCGCCTGGCCACTCCAGCCAATCCACCATCACCCACAACATCCTTGGCCACCTTCTCCGGACACCAGCCCCAACCGGTGATACCCAGCCGAACTCTCTGTCGACCACCAAGACCACTACCGCCATCGACATCATCATAACCTCGGCACCGCCACCATACTCCTAGCCTCCATCACTGTTCTTCGATCACACCGTCGCCATCTGGCCAACCCAAACCTGGCATCATCACCACCAACAAAATTCGTCGCCACCGGTGCCGCCCCAAAATCTATCACACCACCACCATCATCCATAAAAAGAAGAAGGAGGAGGAGGAACCCTAACCTGAGTCGCCGTCGCATCCCGACGCCTCCGTCTCCCGCTTCATCTCCTCCGCCGCCTCGCCTATTTCCGGAGCAGCGTCGGCCCCCTCCGACTTCCCGCTCCGCCTCGAAACCCCACCGCCATGCCTCGTTCGCCACCACTGGTAGGTGCCGCCGTCGAGCCTCGCCGTCCCGCGTCGGAGTTCCACCGGTGAGCCGCTCCACCGAAGACCCACGCGACCGCGCCCTCGAACATCTCCCAGATCCAGCGACCACAGCAGCTTCGGCCGCCGCCGGGACCGCCATGGTCGCATAAACGCCGACAGCCCCGCCCCATCAGCTTCCGTCGCGCTCGGCGCAGCGCCACCCCTGTGCGCCGAAGATCCCGAGAGCAGCTCCCTCCCGCCGACTGATTCACCGGGATCCGCCATCGTTTCCCGACCTTCAGCTGGTAAGACCCTCTCTTTTCCCTCTCTAGACACTCTCTCTCTCCCTTTTACTTAATCCCACTTCCCCATTTAACCTCTTTCGTGCTGTGTAAATTTGGGGATAGGTAGTTTTGTAGGGTTATAATATTATTATTATTATTATATTTATCAATAGAGAAGGGATGGGCTGTATAGATTTGTTAGGAATTATTATCCTGATTATTATTATTATTATTATTATTATTATTATTATTATTATTATTATTATTAGTTCTATTATTATTATTACTATTATGATTATTATTAGTATTATTAGTATTATTAGTATTATTATTATTATTATTAATTGTATGTATTAGTTTAGATATTTTGGTATCATGGGTATATATATATATATATGTAAAATATATATCAAATATTTTTATTATAATAAATGGTTTAAATATATATAATTGTTCAAGAAATGTTTTTGTTCAAGAAATGTTTTATTATAAAGTGTAGTTTCTAAAAATATAAAATAATTCCTAAGTATTTCAAATATTTTCTAGAAAGTATTTTAACCAATAAAATATACTTTTTTGCTAGGAAATTTTATTTTGATAAACTTAAGAGTTTTCTTGCCTAAAAATCGATTTTTCAATTTTCTAATAAAGATTAGTCTTCAAAACAATAAGGGAATAATTTCTAAAACTAGTATAAATATTCAGTTACTCCTAAATTCCTTCTATTTTTGTCGCTGATCATGACTAATCACATGTTCCTATTCTCTCACAATTTTGGACCATTACGTCGACCATGGCTATTGGACTATTGAGACATGTCAGAGAATACCGCATCATACTAGGCGACACACCAGTCAAGATACCTTACCATTATACTGTTTATATTCAGTTGTATTTTATTACATATCACTGTTCATTTATTTCCAGTTCTTATAGTTCTTGATTTACTGTCTGCTCAGTGATATTATATGTACTTTGTTATTATCCTTTGATTGCATATGGACCTAGAGTTAAGGGACTACCTTCTGTAGTGTATCGCATACACCTTGACATAGTTGTACCATGAGGATGGGTGAGATGAGTAGCATGTAGAGGTTCTTGCGTGTGGGCTGATCTCCCATGCGCATGCGTTAGGGCTAACTGCTAATAGAGGCATGTTAGAAGACTTAGCAGTTAGTAGAGGTATATGAGTCATGGATGTGACTCTGCTAGGCATTGGATAGGAAGAACAGTTCCTTAACGTATGGGCCAAGTATGCACTTCCCTATTGCCGGTTATCTCTGCGGGAGATACGGTCCTGGATCCTGATACCTGATTTACGCTGGCCTCTGACATTCGATGAATGTTATGCTTTGAGGTCCCTGGTATCCTGATGGGGCCATACCTGAGATTTCTGCTCCTGAGCCAGAGTGCCCATGCGTTGAAGGTTTGTTCTTACTGCATAAACACATTAGAATGGTCAGGTAACCCTCGTCAAATGTTATATCACCCCGTCCCATTAGTAGCTTGGGACAATGTCGCATCGCGGTATAGTATACTATCCCTTGTCCTTGTTTGGTTGTAGGGTAGTCCACTTTTTTGATGATGAGGTATTGGATCTCGTTACGAGTGGGACTATTTACTTTACTTGTGATTTATGACATAGTATATATATTCAGTTATGTGGCATGTTCTTTATGTATCTTGTTACGTCCCTCTGAGGACCTGGTTATCTCGCCAGGTGTGTGTTCTTGTCTTTCGTAGGTGTTCTAGCCGTGGCAGTAATCATCTCTATGTCTTCGAGGATGATTGCACTTTGATCGTCTTCGCTTTGCTCACAAAATTTATTTTATTTTCCATGTATTTTTCTCTTACTTGTTGGTAGTGGATTTGTCTCCGCCCAACATATTGTATCAAGACAATTCATTATCATTATATGATATCTTTTATTCATTTATTCTGTGTGGATGAGATTAGTTATGGTTCTACTGCATTTACAGCTTATGTATTCATACGAGGTTTCCATATATTGGAGTATACTTCGTATGTATACAGCTGACATGTCTACGTTCCTAGTCCTACGTATTTTGGGATTGGAGCGTTACAGGGGATCCTCAGCACAGGATCTCTCAGGCGTACTCGATTTGTGGTGCCTTGCGCCAATAAAAAGAAAAGACAGCATTTTCTTCTTCTTTTTTTGTGTGTGTCCACAGTATCTTAAGATTCTTGGGATATTTAGGGTACCATAGATATTAGATATTAGGATGTGTTATGTTAGTTAGATTTTGTGTTAGAGTGTCTAGACATGTTAGATACCTTAGATGTTAGCCTATGTTAGTTTCTAAGTTAGATAGTGGTTAGTTTGTTGATAGATAGTATCTTAGGATAATAGAAAGTTGTATCTTAGGATAACTAGATGGTTTACCTTATCACAAGTGATTGGGTTTTCCTTGTTGCAAGGTAAGATCATGGGATTACCTCCAAGGTAATGAGTTTACCCTATGTTAGGGCAAGGTATTGGGTTTACCTTATTAGGGTAAGGTATTGGGTTACCTTCAAGGTAATGGGTTCACCATCAAGATATAGAGGTTTGTCTAAGTAACTAAGGTTAGAAGTTAGGATTTTGGTTAACTAGTGGCTTGGGATAGATGGATAGTGTAGCTAGAGCTGTCAAAATGGGCTAAGCCCGTTGGGCCGGCCGCCCCGCCCGTCAAAAAGGTGGGTTGGGCCGAGCATTTAGGAGCCCGCCAAACAGGCGGGCCTAGGTGGGCTGGCCCGTTAGTAGCCCGCCTTGCGGTGGGCTAGCCCGCGGGCCAAGTGGGTTGGCCCACCATCTATTTTTTTATAAAATTTTTAATTTTTTATTTAGCACATATATGAGATATGTATTATAAATGATAAAAATTCTCATTTAATGCAAGTAATGACATATAAAATATTAAATTTAGTCATTTATTTACATGAATGAAGGTGTTTAAAAGAAATATCTACTATTATAATGTTTCTTATATTTTACTTGTAATTTGATGCATATGAGAGTGAGTAGAAAATATTATATATATGATTTTTTTTCTTTTAAGAAACTAAACAATAATTAAAAATTTTAAAAAAATTAAGCGGGCCGGCCCGCCTAGCCCGCGGCCCGCCGGTGGGTTGGGCTGGGTTGGAATTTTTCCAGCCCGCCAAAATGGTGGGTCGGCCCGCCCCGCCCCGCCAAATGGTGGGTTATGGTGGGTTACGGGCCGGCCCGCCCCGCCGGCCCGTCTTGACAGCTCTAAGTGTAGCTCCCCTTCCCGAAATTTTTGAAATATTTTTATATATTTATTTGATTTAAATGGTGATTTTTAAATTTGTATTTTTATAAATAATTAATTAGTTAATTATTACGGTAGATGACTTTAGCCATGGTTGAGTTTTGAGGGTACCAGACGACTAGGAATCATGGCACGTATAGTGCAGTAGCGTGCCTTGACTAGTATATTAGCCATGCCACGGAAAGCCGAGCCATAGTGATGTTCTAACTAGGAAAACCAGGCCAAGTTGCGACTTGACACCCATTAAATGATTTAATTAGTTTTTATATAATTATGACTTTTTAGGAGACTCGGTGAGACCGAACTAGCCCGGACTGGGCCCAAACAGAGCCTAAGCCCATGTAGGCATCCAGTGTACACAAAGATTCCATGTAGACATATTTCAAGTAGATGCAATGCCTATTATTGGCATATTAAATTTCTTTATTATTATTATTATTATTATTATTATTATTATTATTATTATTATTATTATTATTATTATTATTGGGATTGTTATTTAATATTATTATTTTATTGGTTATATTATTTTATTGTCAAATAAATATTATATCTGTGTGAATGTGAATGTATGTATATATAAATATTAAATATGTGTGTATTTGTATGTATATATAAATATATATAATAGTGTATGTGTGTGTGTGTGTATATATATATATATATATATATATATATATATCTATATATATATATATATATATATATATATATATATAATATATATATATATATATATATATATATATATATATATATATATATATATATATATATATATATATATATATATATATATATATATAAGTGTATCTGTGTATTCATATATAAATGTATATATTATATATATATAAATGTATATGGGTATATGTGAAAATATAGATATATATATATAAGGTGTGTGTATATACATATATATATGTATACATGTACTTATATATATATATATATATATATATATATATATATATATATATATATATGAAAAAGAAAAAAAAATAAAAACAAAAACAATCACTTGGCCCAGCCCAGCTGGCCCAGGCCCAAAGACCCGAACCCATAGCCAGCAAACCTTCCCAGCCCATGCAAGCCCAGAGCCTTAAATCCCCACAGCCGAACATTAATCCCTTGAACCCGAGCCCTATGTAAACATACGCGCACAGTATACATATATACGAGAGTCAGAGAGAGATCGACAAAAATATAAGAAAAACCCTAACCACCCTAGCCATGCCAGCCACCTGGCGACCACCCCCGACGCCTGTGCGCGACCTGGACCGCCGCGTGCGGCCGCGCGGGTCGTCGGAGCCAACCACGGCGCGGGAAGAATAGAGCATGGCAGCAGCAGCTACCATCTGTGGGGCTGAGTTCGCAGCAACAGATTTCCACGATCGCTCAATGGTTTCGCGAACCGTTTTCTCAGGTATGTCCCCAACCCATACGAGATTATCTCCCTTCAATTAGATCGGATTTATATGCTTTATATTGGCTAGAAGATAGATTCAAAGTTTGAAGAAAACTGTTAAAAAATAGAATATAAATCCAGTCCCAACGCCAGATTTGGAAGGCGATTTCTCGCAAATCGTTCCTCTGTTTCAACATTGTGTTTGAACAGAGTCATAGAAAACCTAACCCAGATGACAACCCCACTTATAGAATTATTTTTCATTGATTATATTGCTGTCAAACTATTTTCAAAGTTCGAGGAAAAACCTATTTTAAAACTGTCTAAAAATCTAGAAATTCTCCCGATACCACGTGCGTCCCGCCAAACCGGACGACGTGGTCGCGAAGCGAAAGGTGCGTAACGGCTTCGTGGTCGTGTGGGCTTTGACGAAATTCAAATTGGTCGCGTGTGCGCGACGAATTTGATGCGTATCCGTTAAAATTCACCGTATCGGCCCCTTTGTAAATTTCCCAATTACTTTGTGCACGCTCGTCAGATCGAGACGAAACTTGCGCCAATAGGAACGTATCATTTTTATGGTTCTGTATGCCAAGTTTGATCCAATTCTGAGACAGTCGAATCGGACCGCCATTTTGCGGGCCCCACGATCCGACTCAACGGGTGATTTTGTGCACGGCCCGCCGGAATCCAGCTTTGGACATACGGTTGAATTCGTATCGGAAAACCGGACCTGTTGACATATAGTTTGACGACTTTAGAGACCATTGACTCTGGCACACTTTTCGGTGCAAAGCGGGTCCAACGGCGAACATCATTTTTTCCCGAAATTACCGTTTTGCCCCTGTATCCAGAATTGGATTTAAGGACAGGCAATCCTAGCTAATTTGACTATTCTGAGAATGTTGGTAATGTTTGTTTCAGCTTTCGGAGACAGTTGTGATGACTTGGACTGTATGGCTTACCAGTCGACTATATATTTGTTGGATCTACGTGCAACCACCAGACAAGTATACCTTGCCTCCCTCTACAGTTTATTTTCATGCTTATAATACACATATTGCAGTATGTTATTTTTAGTTATCTTAGTTGTTATAGATTTATATGATACCGTGTTTACCAGTTTATTGTCTTGCTTGTATATCAGTATTTCATGACTTGATAGTGTAGTTATACCAGGCTTGTTTACGTCATGGATCATGCTAAAGTTGTCCTTACCTGTGTCATGACTGAGTTGTACCGTATCTTCACCTGTATCTTGACTGAGTCGTGTCTGCAAGTATGTGTGAGTGAACTGCTATTCCTTTGTCTTTCCCACAACCTGCGAGTCCACACACGGGGCGAGGGTTGTCCTTTGCACCTGCGAGTCCACATACGGGGCGAGGGTGACTTGTCTTGAAACTGACATGCGAGTCCACATTCGGGGCGAGGGTTGGTATTCCATTGATCTACCAGCAGTTCATTTATGCATACTTGATCCCGTATCCGTGTTCATAGTTACCTGTCAGTAGCCACATGTCAGTCTTATGTCTAGTTCCTGTTTATACCATGGTTATATTATTGCATGATTAAACTGTTAGATAGGCCTATTTTATGTATCTTGCTAGTCCTCTGAGGACCTGATGATCTCTTCAGGTTTAGCGACTGCGTGGAGATTAGTTAGCGGCTCATGATGGTAGTGATTACACCTACAGGGATACATATATTTGCTTGTGATATTTTTTTATTATCCTCTCGTGCTTAATATTCCGTACCATGATATATTCTGCTTATTTTATAGAATCATATCATTCTTGGAGTCTAATCGAACAATATGATAATGGGCTGCAGACCATGACCCATAATTGTTCATTCTTGTCTTATATATTCTTGTGGATTGAGATACACTGTAGATTACCATATTAGCCATGATACCATGACCTTGACAGCTTATACATACTCGAGTCGGGCTGGAGTCCGCTCGATACGTAGCTGGCTTGCTTACGAGCTCGCGTCCGAAAGGCGGGTACGGGTCGTGACAAGTTTTTGTGGTGGCCCATGCAGGTCAGAGCATATCGTATCGGTTATGTAACTATACTGATACGAGCCTGCGACTTTGAGTAAACCTTAGAATCTCAATCCACTCTACAGTAGAAACTCTATAAATTAATACTCGATTATTTAATAAACTCTCTAAGATAATATTTTTGGCCGGTCCCGACTCGGGGATAGGGTGCTAAATTAATAATTCGCTAAAATTATAAGATAATACATTTTTGATAATTTCTTCAGACCCCATATAAAATATAAATTAATAATTCCTTATATATAGCATATTACATGAATGATTTATGAAGGTTTCTTGAAAAATGACTCAATTGTCTTTTGTTTTTTGTTGAAATCAATTTTCCCTTGAATCTCGTCTCTAATTTTCCTTAGCATGGTAAGAACTTCTGGTGTTGTTTTCTCATAGCTCAACAAGAAATTGTTCAATGTGATTGCCGCTTTAATAGCTTCGTTTCGCGAAGGGGGCTCCATTGTAGAACTTTCATCATCTTCTTCATCGATATCATCTTATTAATTCCAATAACGCTTTCAATAATTTCTTCATCAGTCAACAACTGTGCAACTACATTTTCTTCTGGGTGAGTCAGAACATCTTCGACATCCATTGCATTGCGATAACCCAACTCTTTGATCAAATTCTGGAGTTCTTGAGTGCTTTCACCACCTTCATCTGAGTTCTCAAAAGTCACGTTATCTGTTGATCGAAGTTTACAATGACGAAAGCAGTTCGCAATTGTATTTGCACGAACATCCATAGTCCATGCTGAAATTGCAAGATTCATTGCATCTAACACATTTATTTTTGCTGGATTTGGAACCCCTAATTCATAACCCTCCAAAAGACTTCTATAAAATCGACGACGATAATGCATCTTAAAAGCTCGTATGATCCCCGCGTCACAAGGTTGAATTTTTGAAGTTATGTTTGGTGGCAAAAAAAATAATTCAACATTTCGCAATCCTTCAATAATTTTTGGATGAGCAGGGCAATTATCCACAATCAAGAGAATTTTTCTTCCAACCATTTTTTATCAAGTTGGCGAACATATTCTTCAAATAACACACCAGTCATCCAAGCTCGTTTGTTAGCACGGTACTCACAGTTCAGACTGTTCAAGTTTACATTCTTGAAGCACCTTGGTTTAGCATATTTCCCAATAATCCATAAAGGAAGTTTTTTCGAACCGTCCTCATTACAGCAAATAGCAACAGTTAGTCTTTCCTTGTCTTGTTTTTTTCCCTTCAAGCTGCATTGTTGCAAGGGAATGATCCGGTTGAAGTCTAAAAAACAAACCTGTTTAAGATCAAAACATGTAAATAATTACATCACTAAAGTACAAAATATAAAATAAAATAATAAAAAAACAAACCTGTTTCATCCATATTAAAGATGTCTTTCATTTCAAACTGATCAACTTTGTCTCTTATGGATTTTAATTTGTCCTCCATGCCCTCCATTTCAACAGATCCACTCTCTCCGAAACGCCGGAAATTTTTAATTCCATATCTTGCTTTGAACTTTCCAAGCCAACCAATAGAAAAAGTAAAGTCTGGAGTATCCACTGGATACATATCTTTCATGAACTTTTTCGCCTTCTCGATGATTAGTTCACCTGTCATATTCACATGTTCTTGATATTAAAGAATCCATTCATAGAGAGATTTTTCTAGGTCAGGAAATTTTGCCGGTTTGTGTCGCTTAACATCGCCTCTTTTGGGAGCAAGTGAGAGATACTCTAAAGACCGCTTAACTGTATTCGATATTGTCGCTTGACTCACCTGCAAACCATAGTTACTATGAACCCATTCTTGCAATTGCTTTTGAGTGAGACTTGGATTATCCTTGTTGTGCTTGCATAATGCTCTTCGAATCTCGTCTGTCATTGTTGTTTTTTTCACACCTTTAAGATGGAAAGCCATGTTGTGTGTATGATTTGTTTGTGTTAACCTATTTTGATCTTGTATTTATATAGAAAATATTTTTAATGTCCATAAAGTGATACACTGAACACAAGAAGCATAATAAGGTGGGAGATTGAAGGTTTCTTTCAAATTGGGCCCTTCATTTGATATACACATGCATTGTATACAATAATTAAGTGGAAGCTTGAAAGGTGTTTGTAAACTACTATATAGAAAATATTTTTAATGTCCATAAAGTGATACACTGAACACAAGAAGCATAATAAGGTGGGAGATTAAAGGTTTCTTTCAAATTGGGCCCTTCATTTGATATACACATGCATTGTATACAATAATTAAGTGGAAGCTTGAAAGGTATTTGTAAACTACGTAAGTATTTTACTATAAATTAATAAAATATTAATTAATATATAAATTAATAATTATTAATTTATCGATTAATTAATAACTCTTTAATTAATAAATTTTGGTGGTCCCAAGTGTATTATTTTATAGAGTTTCTACTGTACCTTGAAAATTCTCCTAGAAATTCCCTACGTCCTTGAAAATGCCATATTTGCTCTCGATAATACTTCCTTGCTTTCCTTACTATTGATTCTCGTCCCTTCCTATTTCGGGGTGACGAATGATCGTGCTGTCTAGGATTTACCAGAAATCCTTAAGTTATAGTATAATATTGATTGATTATTTAATTTTTGTTGCTTGATAGCTAATGAGGATTATAGAGCCATATGTCCTAGATAGCTGTTGGTAGTAAGTTAACAACTAGTTAGAAGATCATAAATATTAGTGACCGTATTTTGAGGAGTAGTATGACCAAAGGTGGGTAGAAGTTCTCAATTATTTGGATTTATAAAATGACTGGAGGAGGTTATAAAATATTTTGAGAAATTAAATTTAAGGAGATTAAGGTAATAGTAGACTTTGATTTATAAGGACTAGTTATGAATTAGAATTTCGAGGACGAAATTATTTTTTAAGGTGGGTAGATTTGTAGCTCCCCTTCCCGAAATTTTGAAATATTTTTATATTTATTTGATTTAAATGGTGATTTTTAAATTTGTATTTTTTAAATAAATAATTAGTTAATTATTACGGTAGATGACTTTAGCCATGGTTGAGTTTGAGGTACCAGACGACTAGAAATTATGGCACGTATAATGCAGTAGCGTGCCTTGACTAGTCTATTAGCCATGCCAAGGAAAGCCGAGCCATAGTGATGTTCTAACTAGGAAAACCAGGCCAAGTTGCGACTTGACACCCATTAAATGATTTAATTAGTTTTTCTATAATTATGACTTTTTAGGAGACTCGGTGAGACCGAACTAGCCCGGACTGGGCCCAAACAGAGCCTAAGCCCATGTAGGCATCCAGTGTACACAAAGATTCCATGTAGACATATTTCAAGTAGATACAATGCCTATTATTGGCATATTAAATTTTGTTATTATATATTATTATTATTATTATTATTATTATTATTATTAGTATTAGGATTGTTATTTAATATATTATTTTATTGGTTATATTATTTTATTGTCAAATAAATATTATATCTGTGTGAATGTGAATGTATGTATATATATAAATATTAAATATGTGTGTATTTGTATGTATATATAAATATATATATAATAGTGTATGTGTGTGTGGTGTGTATATATATATAAGTGTATCTGTGTATTCATATAAATGTATATATTATAATATAAATGTATATGTGTATATGTGAAAATATATATATATATAATATATATATATATTATATATATATATCTATATATATATATATATATATATATATATATATATAGGTGTGTGTATATACATATATATATATATATATATTATATATATATATATATATATATATATATATATATATATATATATATATGTATATGTATACATGTACTTAGATATTTATATATATATATAGATATATATGTAGATATGAAAAAGAAAAAGAAAATAAAAACAAAAATAATCACTTGGCCCAGCCCAGCTGGCCCAGGCCCAAAGACCCGAGCCATAGCCAGCAAACCTTCCCAGCCCACGCAAGCCCAGAGCTTTAAATCCCCACAGCCGAACATTAATCCCTTGAACCCGAGCCCTGTGTAAACATACGCGTACAGTATACATATATACGAGAGTCAGAGAGAGATCGAAAAAATATAAGAAAAACCCTAACCACCCTACCTAGCCTTGCCCCACCTGGCGGCCACCCCGACGCCTGTGCGCGTCCTGGACCGCCGCGCATGACCGCACGGGTCGTTGGAGCCGACCACGGCGTGGGAAGAACAGAGCATGGTAGCAGCAGCTACCATCTGTGGGGCTGAGTTCGCAGCAACGGATTTCCACGATCGCTCAATGGTTTCACGAACCGTTTTCTTGGGTATGTCCCCAACCCATACGAGATTGTCTTCCTTCAATTAGATCGGATTTATATGCTTTATATTGGCTAGAAGATTGATTCAAAGTTTGAAGAAAACTGTTCAAAAACAGAATATAAATCCAGTCCTAACGCAAGATTTGGAAGGCGATTTCTTGCAAATCGTTCCTCAGTTTCAACATTGTGTTTGAACAGAGTCATAGAAAACCTAACCAAGATGACAACCCCACTTATAGAATTATTTTTCATCGATTATATTGCTGTCAAACTATTTTCAAAGTTCGAGAAAAACCTATTTTAAAACTGTTTAAAAATCTAGAAATTCTCCCGATACCACGTGCGTTCCGCCAAACCGGACGACGTGGTCGCGAAGCGAAAGCATCGAAAGGTATGTAACGGCTTCGTGGTCGTGTGGGCTTTGACGGAATTCAAATTGGTTGCGTGTGCGCGACGAATTTGATGTGTATCCGTAGAAATTCACCGTATCGGCCCCTTTGCAAATTTCCCAATTACTTTGTGCATGCTCGTCAGATAGAGATGAAACTTGTGCCAACAGGACCGTATCGTTTTTCTGGTTCTGTATGCCAAGTTTGATCCAATTCTGAGACAGTCGAATCGGACCGCCATTTTGCGGGCCCCACGATCCGACTCAACGGTGATTTTGTGCACGGCTCGCCGAAATCCAACTTTGGATATACGGTTGGGTTCGTATCGAAAAATTGGACCTGTTGACATATATTTTGACGACTTTAGAGACCATTGACTCTGACACGCTTTTTGGTGCAAAGCGGGTCCAACGGCGGACACCGTTTTTGTCCAAAATTACCGTTTTGCCCCTGTGTCTAGAATTGGATTTAAGGACAGGCAATCCTAGCTAATTTGACTATTCTGAGAACGTTGTTATGTTTGTTTCAGCTTTCGGAGACAGTTGTGATGACTTGGACTGTATGGCTTACCAGTCGACTATATTTTTGGATCTACGTGCAACCACCAGGCAAGTATACCTTGCCTCCCTCTATAGTTTATTTTCATGCTTATAGTACACATGTTGCAGTATGTTATCTTTAGTTATCTTAGTTGTTATAGATTTATATGATACCGTGTTTACCAGTTTATTGTCTTGCTTGTATATCAGTATTTCATGACATGATAGTGTAGTTATACCAGGCTTATTTACATCATAGATCATGCTAGAGTTGTCCTTACCTGTGTCATGACTGAGTTGTACCATGTCTTCACCTGTATCTTGACTGAGTCGTGTCTGCAAGTATGTGTGAGTGAACTGCTATTCCTTTGTCTTTCCCACCTGCGAGTCCACACACGGGGCGAGGGTTGTCCTTTGCACCTGTGAGTCCACATACGGGGCGAGGGTGACTTGTCTTGAAACTGACCTGCAAGTCCACATTCGAGGCGAGGGTTGGTATTCCATTGATCTACCAGCAGTTCATTTATGCATACTTGATCCCGTATCCGTGTTCATAGTTACATGCAGTAGCCACATGTTAGTCTCATGTCTAGTTTCTGTTTATACCCTGGTTATATTATTGCATGATTAAACTGTTAGATAGGCATGTTTTATGTATCTTGCTAGTCCTCTGAGGACCTGATGATCTCTTCAGGTTTAGCGACTGCGTGGAGTTTAGTTAGCGGCTCATGATGGTAGTGATTACACCTGCAGGGATACAGGTATTTGCTTGTGATATTTCTTTATTATCCTCTCGTGCTTAATATTCCGTACCATGATATATTCTGCTTATTTTATAGACTCATATCATTCTTGGAGTCTAATCGGAACAATATGATAATGGGCTGCAGACCATGACCCATAATTGTTCATTCTTATTTTATATATTCTTGTGGATTGAGATATACTGTAGATTACCATATTAGCCATGATACCATGACCTTGATAGCTTATACATACTCGAGTCGGGCTGGAGTCCGCTCGATACGTAGCTGGCTTGCTCACGAGCTCGCGTCCGAAAGGCGGGTGTGGGTCGTGACAGATAGATACTAGATAGCCAAGGTATTGGTATAGGTAGCTATGGAATATGTTTACCTAGACTAAGGTAATTGTTTCCAACTAAATGTTGGTATTAGGATACCAATATAGAGAGGGTATTGGGTTATCTTGGTAGGTAATGGTTAGAAGTGGGTTATCTTGGTAGGTAATGGTTAGAAATAGGATGCTTGAGTTAGTTTGACCTTGTTTTACCATGGTTGACTGTTTTGACTCAAAAGTCAATTGCAAGTCAACATTGGACCTAGATTGGACTAGAAGCTGAATAGAGTTGACCAGTTGACCAAAAGTCAACTGTAGGTCAACCCTTGACCTAGGTTGACTTTGTTTGACTTAGCTTGACCTAGCTTGACCTTGTTTAACTTAGCTCGACCTTATTTGACTTAGCTTGACCTAGTTTGACGTACCTTGACCTAGTTTGATCTAGTTTGACTTAGTGTGACTTAGTTTGACTTGGTATGACTAAGTTTGACTGATTTTGACCTAAATTTGCATAGCATATCCTAGAAATCATGCCTAATACTGTTAAATCCTATTTAACTCATGTATATCTCATCTTTAGGTCGTGACTTCACTCTGAGCCTCGATACACTGTTGACATTTTCTACCAGATCTCAGGCGAGTACATTCTCTGATAGTATTTCTGTTTTTGATATCGTCTATGTTTCTTATATTTAGTGTAGATATCCTTATTCTCTTGGCACATTGTTCACACGGATTGGTATTTGTCTAGATCCCATCATGAGATGTATTCCTTGTATTCTCAGGTATATCTTGTGCAAGCCTTGTCATTGTTCCTTGTGCATTGTATAGACATCATTCCTGCGAAGGCTAGCTACCTTCTCAAGAATCCCGTGTCATGACGTGTCATAGTTGGATCTACTATACCGGTCGGGGGCGGAGGTATTAGCATAGATATGTGATCAAATCCTTTTGTGCAAGATATTATTTTTTTTCCTGTGGGTGTTAATCATACACCACACGTATGATTAGCCAGGCCATTTTTTCTGTGCAAGTTCCTAAGCCGATCACATGTTGAAACTAGTGCTAAACTCATATAAATAGTAGTTCCTGATTCCCGTACATGATATACATTGCCCTCTTGCTCTTACATTTATTTACAGTCTTGATATGCCTTACCATGATTCATGTATGTATTATTTTACCTTGTATATTCTCTCTATTTACTGCTACCTGTTCTATATCGTCTAACTAGAACTGTTATTAGAGATTTGTGCTCGTTCCATCCTGACTGGATATGTTGATAAAATTTTACAGATTATGGCAAGGACGAGTGTCCTACCTACTATGGTCGTCATGACGTAGTGGGCGTAGACCGGGAGACCCTTATCTAGCAGGGGTTAGTTCCAGCCAATGAGGCATTAGTATAGTTTAACTAGTTTAGTTTAGAACTGGACTTTGTTTCCAGATTATACTTGGGCATGTTATTATTTTAGTATTTGTATTTGAGATTGTTGACTCTGGACTTGTACTATTTTTGTATTGAATTTTTTGTATGATATTTTCATATCTTGTTGTCTTTATCTTTCAGTATCATCTATCCTTCTTAGAGTTTGTGATTGAGTATATTATATTGTCATTGCTTGTCCTCCGTTCGGAGTTGACCATTCTCGACAGGTTTTGATATTATAACTGTTGTTAGATAGTAGACCTAGATAGCGTTCTACGTCATTTCTGTGGCGTAGGCTGGGACGCTGTCACGTACTCGTACCCTCACTCCGGGTGCGGGTCGTGACACGTTTTTAGTGGTGGCCCATGCAGGTCAGAAGTCACAATTAGTGCGATGTCGTAGTGGTGCTCGACTTAGAGTATTGCTACGAGCCTGCTATAGGTTTAGGGAATATAGACTATAGGCTAGGGATACTCAATCACAGTTAGGACTTCTTGAGAAGATTCCAGGGACGACCTTGAGAATCTCATGATTAACTATCTCAAAATTTGATTCCAACTATTTCTGTCTATTCTTCCTTGTCCGTGGTTGAATTTGATTCTTGGTGTTTATTGATTTTCTACTAGGATAAACCGTTGGACTAATTTGCTTCGGTTATGAAATCTATAGTCTTATACAACCATATTATTAGGCATGGCAAAGACATAAGGTCTGATTTTGGATGTATTTCTCGGGTTGTGGGAATTTAAGATTTTTGCAGCCAAGTATGTGGCAATACGAAAATGTTAGATACCATTATCTTAGAGGTATGTACCTTAGTTGTGAACCCTATAGTTTATTGCAGCCATACTTACTGGCATGACGAGAATTTCGATAACTTGATTCTGGGTAGACGGGTATGGTTATCAGATTGCAGAATAAATACCCTATAGAGGGTACCCTAGTATAATGGAGTAGGTATCAGTGGAGATGTTACTTAGGTTTCTTGGAGAAGAGAATGGGAGCTAGGCCACCTGTGGCACAGCATCACGCCCTACACCAGTAGTGGGATATACCCCGCCAGGGCAGGACTTTTGCGATGACAGTTGAGGAGACACACACTGCAGGTGATGGACTAGGAGGTTAGGTCTTGTTCTTTCTTTCTTCATGTTTCTTTCCACCCCTTGATTGTCTGATTGCTTTCTTAGTACCCTTAGCATGCATATGCGATAATCATGCTAGATTAGTAGAAAACCCCATTGGAGAGACTGCAATAATATGACATTGTAGAGACTAAAACCATGTAAGTTTGATCCTATTCCATAGAATTGCATGTTGTATAACTTTGGATATAATTTAGTAGACTTTGATTGTTGGGGCTTGACCTAGAGAAGAGTACAACCATTTCGAATTTCGAGAACGAAATTTTTCTAAGGAGGGTAGATTGTAACTGCCTATTTTCAAAATTGAGGGTAAATTTGTCATTTTTTATATTTAATATTTTTGTGAATATTTAATTATTAATATTGTATTTTGGGGATTTGTTTAGCCGGGATTGGGTTTCGTCTAGTTTTGACTTGTATTAGTGACCCAGGTAGTTTAGACTCTAGTCGGAACCCAAAGATTAGTTAGGCATGGCCCACAAACTATCTCATTAGGCTAGTGCATTTAGACTAAACCCACATGACAAGTTTAGTCATTTAGAGATTAGAAACTTGACCCTTTTGACCCCAAACCTTTGCATGACTTAGATTAACGCAAGGGGACCTATTAGGGGCATATTAGACATTTTCCATTGGCAAACCTAACCCTTATGGCAGCCAAGAGAGGGTTCCATCTCCTTTTCATTTGTAAAGTAGCCTTCATTCCTATTTTATTGTTCTTCCCAATCTTGAGAGCAAATCTCATTGATTCATCTCTCAATATTCTCTTTTCTCTACAAAATTCTCTTATCTTGCAAGGAGAGGGAGCTACAAGGATTATAGAGCCAAGAGCAAGGAGGGATGTCCATTTGCTAGAAGAGTCCGTGTCGAATTCGTGTCCTTTGAGTTGTTCATTGGAAATCAACTCCCAATAGGTATCTCTCTCTCTCTCTAAACCTTCTCTATTTCATCTTTTTCTTGCATATTTGTTAGTTATGAACCCATAGGAACCACCCCAATGCATGTACTACACTTAGGAATGATTTTGAGGCTCTTTGGAGTCCTTATTAGGAAGTTAGGATGGGTTTTGTGTCACCCGAGGAGAAATTCTGAGGGTGGCCCACCAAGTGTTTGTAGGAATGCCCCATAGGCATTTTTGTTCTCTAATTTCAGTTTTAGTTAAGTTAGAGGGTAGTTTAGACATGTTAGAATGTTCCCTATGGTTTTCATTTGGTTCCCTACATGGTTGGGCATGTATTTTTGGCCTACATATCATATTTATATGTATATGTGTTATTTAGTATATATTGGAATAGTGGACTGTTTTAGGCTATATGGATATATATTGTATGTGTGGTGGTGGTTTGTTGTATGTGAGAGTGATGGGGGACCATAGCCATCCTTTTGGTTTGGATTGGTGTTTGTGTCTTGGTATGGTTGTGAGAGTGTGAGTGTGTTTGGTGGTGGAAAGGTTGAGTGAGTATGTGTTAGTTTGTGTGTGTTTAGAGTGTGAGATAGTGGTATTATTTTAGTTGTGCTTGAGAGTAGATAAGATGAGTGTGTGTATTTTGGAGTGGGTTTAGAGGAGTGTATTGGTGGTTTGTAGAGAGTAGATTAGAGGGTATTAGAGAGGGATTATAGAGGTGTGTTTAGAGTTGAGTGTAGAGGTAGAGAGGGGGGAGTAGTGGGGAGAGAGAGCAGAGTAGTAGTGGTTGCCCTTGCTGTCTATAGCAACAAGAATGAGGGCAGCAGCAGCATTGAAGCTGCTATATTACACAGCAGCAACATTTATGCTGCAAATTGCAGCATGCCAGCAGTAGCAGCAGCAGTAAATGGCTGCACTGTACTGCTGATTTCAGAGCAGTAGCAGCAACAAGAGGGTTGCACAAGGCAACCCTCTAACCCCCCTTGTGTGCTCTTTTGTGTGTGTGGTGTGTGTGTGTGTGTTGTATTGTTGGGTGTTTAATGAGTTAGAAGTGAGGTAAGGTATTTTGTATCTTGGAGTTAGATATAGTTAGATATGTTGGATAGTATGGTTAGTAGGTAATTTATATGTTAGTGTCCTTGTGGGTGTGTGTTAGTGTCTTGGATAGGATACCAAGTTGGTATCTTGGATTTAGGATACTTGAAGTATAGGATTAGTTAGATGTGTATAGATAATATCCTAATACTAGATAGCTAGTATCTTAAGGGTATCATAAGTGGGTTGGCAAGGTATTGGGGTTACCTTGGCAAGGTATTAGGAAATAGGTAAGGTAATAGGTATTTACCTAAGGTAAGTGTAAGTTTTGGTAAGGATTCTAGTAAGAGACTAAGATAGCTAGTAGATATTAGTCTAAGGTTTAATAAGATCTAGTTGGCCTAAGTTAGTGGTATACCTACTAGCTAAGGTAATAATATTAGGGTAAAGGGTATTACCACATATCTAAGGTAATGGGGTTAACTTGGTAGATTATGGTTAGAAATAGGATAACTTGGTAGATAATGGTTAAGGATTAGGATATGGTTATATGTTAGATATGATAGAGAGTTGTATGTTGGATATGTGGTTAGATAGGAAGTTAGATGTGGAGTTAGATATATGTAGATGGTTGGTATCTTGAGATACCAAGTGGTATCTTAAGATTCTTGGGATATTTTAGGGTACCATAGATATTAGATATTAGGATATGTTATGTTAGTTAAATTTTTTGTTAGAGTGTCTAGACATGTTAGATACCTTAGATGTTAGCCTATGTTAGTTTCTAAGTTAGATAGTAGTTAGTTTGTAGGTAGATAGTATCTTAGGATAATAGGAAGTTGTATCTTAGGATAACTAGATGGTTTACCTTAGCACAAGTTATGGGTTTACCTTATTGCAAGGTAAGATCTTGGGATTACCTCCAAGGTAATGAGTTTACCCTATGTTAGGACAAGATATTGGGTTTACCTTATTAGGGTAAGGTATTGGATTACCTTCAAGGTAATGGATTCACCTTCAAGATATAGGAGTTTGCCTAAGTAACTAATGTTAGAAGTTAGGATTTTGGTTAACTAGTGGCTTGGGATAGATGGATAGATACTAGATAGCCAAGGTATTAGTATAGGTAGCTAAGGAATATGTTTACCTAGACTAAGGTAATGGTTCCCAACTAGATGTTGGTATTAGGATCCAATATGGAGAGGGTATTGGGTTATCTTGGTAGGTAATAGTTAGATGTGGGTTATCCTGGTAGGTAATAGTTAGAAATAGGATGCTTGACTTAGTTGACCCTGTTTGACCAAGGTTGACTGTTTTGACTCAAAAGTCAAATGCATGTCAATATTGGACCTAGATTGGACTAGGGGCTGACCAGAGTTGACCAGTTGACCAAAAGTCAACTATAGGTCAATCCTTGACCTAGGTTGACTTTGTTTGACTTAGCTTGACCCAGTTTGACTTTGTTTAACTTAGCTTGATCTAGTTTGATTTTGTTGACTTAGCTTGACCTAGTTTGACTTTGTTTAACCTACCTTGACCTAGCTTGATCTAGTTTGACTTTGTATGACCTAATGTGACTTAGTTTGACTTAGTGTGACTTAGTTTGACTTGGTGTGACTTAGTTTGACTGAGTTTGACCTAGATTTGCATAGCATACCCTAGAAATCATGCCTAACACTGTTAAACCCTATTTTACTTATGTATATCTCATCTTTAGGCCTGTGACTTCACTCTGAGCCTCGATACACTGTTGACATTTTCTACCAGATCTCAGGCGAGTACATTCTCTAATAGTATTTCTATTTTATGATATCGTCTATGTTTCTTGTATTTAGTGTAGATATCCTTGTTCTCTTGGCACATTATTTACACGGATTGGTATTTGTCTAGATCCCGTCATAAGATGTTATTCCTTGTATTATCTGGTATATCTTGTGCAAGCCTTGTCATTGTTCCTTGTGCATTGTATAGACACGATTCCTGCGAAGGCTAGCTACCTTATCAGAGAATCCGTGTCATGACGTGTCATGGTTGGTTCTATTATACCGGTCGGGGGCGGAGGTATTAGCATAGATATGTGATGAAATCCTTAATGTGCAAGATTTTTTTTCCTGTGAGTGTTAATCATACACCGCACGTATGATTAGCCAGGCCATTTTTTCTGTACAAGTTCCTAAGCCGATCACATGTTGAAACTAGTGCTAAACTCACATAAATAGTAGTTCCTGATTCTCGTACATGATATACACTGCCCTCTCGCTCTTACATTCATTTACAATCTTGATATGCCTTACCATGATTCATGTACGTATTATTTACATTGTATGTTCTCTCTATTTACTTCTACATGTTCTATATCGTCTAACTAGAACTGTTATTGGAGATTTGTGCTCGTTCCATCCTGACTGGATATGTTGACAAAATTTTACAGATTATGGCGAGGACGAGTGTCCTACCTACTATGGTCCTCATGAGGTAGTGGGCATAGACTGGGAGACCCTTATCTAGCAGGGGTTAGTTCCAGCCAATGAGGCATTAGTATAGTTTAGCTAGTTTAGTTTGGTACTGGACTTTGTCTCCAGATTACACTTGGGTATGTTATTATTTTAGTATTTGTATTTGAGATTGTTGACTCTAGACTTGTATTATTTTGTATTGGATTTTCTGGATGATATTTTTATATCTTGTTGTCTTTATCTTTCAGTATCATCTATCCTTCTTAAAGTTTGTGATTGAGTATATTATATTGTCATTGCTTGTCCTCCGTTTGGAGTTGACCATTCTCGACAGGTTTTGATATTATAACTGTTGTTAGATAGTAGACCTAGATAACGTTCTACGTCGTTTCTGCGGTGTAGGCTGGGACGCTATCACGTACTCGTACCCCCACTCCGGGTGCGGGTCATGACAGCTGTGAATTTTCCTGTAGGAGATTTGGTCCAAAGGAGAGAGTCAATAAAATGATTTGGCCGGCCGTAAATTTTCCTGTAGGATTTTTGGTGCTAAACTCATCAGCTTCATAAGGACGGAATAAGCATCAAACCAAGACAACGTTCCAATCTCCAGAGACTGGGTCAATTAAATCTAGAACAAGTTATATTTGCATCTGGATGTGATTTTGTTTATCCACCATGAACCCTGGTAAGTAGGTACCCAAGGTTTATTCCATATGTTCATCCATCCACCCCTAGCTCTCCAACAAACACCAGTGGAAAGAATGTTCCAGCTATTCAGCAAATTTGACTAGATTGGTGAGGCTTTGCTTGTTTTTTTGGCATTCCAAACAGATCCATTGTGCCGATACTTTCCTCTAAGGAGAAGCACCCAAAGTTTATGTGGTGAGGAAAGGAATCTCCAAGTCAGTTTACCCAGTAGAGATTGATGATCCAATCAATGTACGGAATCCTAAACCACTATCTCGTTTGGGTATAATAAAAAGATTCCATGCAAGAAAATACATCTTCTTAATATCATGGTCATGACCCCACCAGAAATTTCTCTGATTTTGGTAAGCTTTGCCAAGGTCGTCGATGGAATCAAGCAGCTTGACAGAAAATAGATCGGGATAAAAGCAAGTATAGAGGTGACCAAGATTGATCTGCCCGCGTGGGACAGAAGTCGATTCTTCCAACCAGAAAGTCTAGTAAACACTTGATGATAAGGAAATCAAATGTGGAAGCATTTGATTTGTGCTCGAGAAGAAAATGGCCAAGGTATTTTTCCTTCCCATCCATGAAATTGAGGTTTAAGAAGTTAGCAATGGATTGTCTAGTATTTTGGCTAACAAGCTTACTGAAATGGATGCTAGATTTGTCATAGTTGATCTTCTGACCTGACTAATCAGAGAAAGATTGAAGGATATTGTGAATTTGACAGATGGAACTAGTGTTGGCACAACCAAAGATAAGAAGATCATCTGCAAACATAAGGTGGGAAATGGCAGGACAATATCGGTTCAAACGAACTCCGTGGTAAAGCTCCATATGTTCATAAAAATGAAATAGTCGTGAAAGAACTTATGTACAGAGTATGAAAATGAAAGGTGATAACGGACACCTTTGACGGATACCCCTACCAACTTGGAAATGTCTTGTAATTTGGCCATTGATACTCGCGAAGTTAGCATTTTTCAAGGTTGGGTTTGGCATCTCTCTACTTCTCTCTCTACTATTATTAGTATGCACATGTGTTCTAAGTATTTTAACCAAATTTTTATTCACTCTTTTATCACTGGGAAATAGCAGAAGGCACCATAAGAGCAAATTATATATTTTAATTTTAACCAAATTTTTATTCACTCCTTTATAACTGGGAAATAGCAGAAGGCACCATAAGAGCAAATTATATATTTTAAAAAAATTATATTTAATTACCTAGTTGCTCTTATTAAGTTTAACGAAAATTTTTAATTTGTAAAGTTAGATAAGGACATATTTTGAAGGGAAAAAATACATGGTGAAGCTAACTTTTCTCATTATATATTAGTATAGATTTAATAAAAAAATTTAAATTTGTAAAATTAGATAACGACATATTTGGAAGGAAAAAAAATACACAGTGAAGCTAATTTTCTCATTATATTAGTATGGATAATGTATCTTTGGAAATGACTAAAAGATGAGTTGTGCAAATCATATGTGTATTTTCCATTAAATAATAAAAAATAAAAAACAACTTATTAAAAAATAACTACAGCATAACTACCTGAACATATAACAAATCATATATTCATTATTTAAATCATATTTAAAATAATGATATTATTTAACTAAACACAGAACCCAAATTCAAAAATATATCTATAACAAATCCTAAGAAAACATATTCAAATAATATCTAAAATATTTTATATAATTTAAATTTTTATCTAATTTTTAAATAATATAATAAACTTTTTGTATGTGCAGCGCAAGTGAACGCGACTATCCCTACTATTATATTGGGGCTTTGGAAACGGCTTAAAAATGAGTCCTCCAAGCCATATGTATATTCTTCATTAAATAATACAAAAATCTTTCTAACTGTTGTGTATGTATCTCCTCACTTAGTTGAGAAAAAATCCTAAAATTCTTCTAACTACCGCGTATGTCCTTAAGTAGTTAAGAAAAAAAAACTTTCTAACTACCTGACATATGTCCAGAATCATATGAACATATATAACAAATCAAAAATATATTTCGTATTCATATTTAACTTATTATCTAACTAAACCCATATCCAATTTTCTAAAAAAATAAATAATAAATCCTAATAAAAATATATTAAATTATATTTAAACTATTTTAATATTAGAGTTTTTTTTACGTGTGTGAAGGTGACTAGTAACAGTAAGTCATGTTGCACCCAATATTATTATACCATATGTCATGTAAAAGATAATATATCAAATCAGAGACTTATTTGAGAAAGCCTCCTAAACATTTTAGAGTTGCATGGATCTTTTAGGAAGATTGTTTGAATATTTCTTTTGGATATTCCTTGGAAGCATTATGGAATATTTTTGCATATAAAAACTTCTTGCGAATTTCTACCAACTTGTAAGTTTAGAAGAAGAAATGTAAGTTTAGAAGAAGTAATTAAGTTTTCTTCTATGTTATTGATAACAAAGGAATACAGCGAGACATGAAAACTTATATGTCATTGAATCCCTTTACTTTATTACTGAATAAACTAAAAGTAACAAAAAAGAAAAACAGAAAAGTAGAAACAGAAAGTAACAAAAAATAGTAAAAAGAAATTGAAACTAGTCCCTATAAATTATGTATTAATTTCATGTTTTAATTTTTTTTCTCCTAACTATTTGTCACCCCCTTCAAGTCGGTGCATAATTATCTAACGTATCTGATTTGCTATCAAGAAACTCATAGTTAGGTTTGAACAATCCTATTGTGAAAATATCAGCTATCTATTGTGTTATTGGTACGAGTGGCATACAATAGCTCTCCTTTATAAAGTGTCTGTCAACTTTAGACTGATTTGTCTGTTATGTGGGACTAGATTATATACAATGTTAATCATTGCCTTGTGGTCACAATACAACTTCATAGGCATGGGCACATTATGTTTATCGTCTTTAAAACTTGTCTCAGTCACAATAATTCAAAAAATCCATGAGCCATCGATATGTATTCTATTTTTGCACTACTTCAAGCAACTAGACTTTGTTTCTTGCTTCTCCATGTCACTAAGTTTTCTATACAAAAGTACAATATCCTAATATTAAGACATTGTTAGGAACAATATCATATTCGTCATCATTTATGTGATTCTTACCAACAGCCAACATCCTTCTCTGTATCTAATTTATAACTTACTCTGCCTGCATAAGACATCATTAGCATACGACCTGTCTATATACGGGTCACTGACTACACGCCATCTTGGACTTATGGTTAGGCGGCTCCCCTTTAGCGACGAGTAGCTAGCCCAGTCTGGAATGTTCCCGAATCACCGTACTACTTCAGCACGAGGTTCCCCCTAGGACGAATCAGTTTCCGAGGCCTCAGAATACCGTTTAAGGAACCACCTTGTTGACAACTTGCCCATGATCAATCAAGTATTTGCAACTTATCTATGAAGAAAACATACAATGCATTATAAGAAAAACTAGTAAATAAGCCATCATTCTCATTCGTATTACCACATATGCCTTGAGCCAATGCTCGCATTACCCTCTGCCCAATCCAGGGTCTTATCGTAATCCATATTCTATAATAGCACCGGTTAATAGAATGTGATTACTCAATCTCTTTCTCACATCTTTGATACCATACATTCTCTTGGTCATTATTTAAGCATACTCACTACCCAGTTCTTGGGTCTTATTATCTGTGTTACCATCTATTTATCGAGCTGAGGCTCGACATACTCACTACCCAAGTATTTGGGACTTTTGCTTCATATGTAATGTATTTCATTGCAACAACACACAAGTACACAATTCATAAAATAATTCTCAATAGTTTTCGGGCCATGTGATAAATTATCTTTTATTATCTTTCTATGTTCCATGCAAGATGTTATTCAACAACTCAATGAGTAAACATAACATACGGTCCTTTTTATTAAGCGTGAAGCTAAAGGATCCTCTAAGGACTCAATACTACTCACATTATAAGACGATTCTTGCCATGATCGCATAGCCTTCCAAACTATACTTCTGAATATTTTCAAGTCCAACAAGGCTTAATCAAACCAACCAGCCATCATAAGGCACCATGCGGGTCCGGACACTACACATAGAACAGTCAATAAAATAGGGCTAACATATACCCGGACTAATGACACAAAAGAATAAGAACTATGAGCTGTAACGCCCCAGTCCCAAAATACTTAGGACTAAGTACGTCGACATGTCAGCTGCATACATACGAAGTATACTCCAATATATGGAACCTCATGTATACATAAGCTGTAGAATGCAGTAAATCATGAAACTAATCTCATCCACAAATAAAGAAGAAAGAATTTATAATAAACTTATGAATTGTTATTTACACAAGTCGTTGGGCGGAGACAGATCCACTACCAACAAAAAGAGGGAAATACATAATAAAGAAATTTGTGGAGCGATGCGAAGATAATCCAAGTGCAATCATCCTCGAAGAAATAGAGATGATCACGGCCACGACTCAAATATCTGTGAATGACAATAGCACACACCTGGAGAGATAACCAGGTCCTCAGAGGGACGTAACAAGATACACAATATCATGCCATATAAACTGTGATATATAGAAAATAAAGGGATGCATACGACAGGGTACCTAACCGTACTATAGTGAATATGCAATAAAGAACAATCCTTTACATATGGACGCTCGATCTGTATAGCAGTGGCATCATCCCTTCCTTCGGGAACCAATCGTCTTCGTCCATAAAGCTTGGTGAACGTCAGAGGGAATCAATAAAAAAACGTCCATAACGCTCCACGAACGTCAGAGGGAATCAGTAATAGTAAGGTGAACCTGCGTCTCCAGCGGAGCTTCAGGTACAATAGCAACGAATATGTGGTCCATACATCAAGGAACTGTTCTTCCCACCCCATGTCTAGTGGAGTCACATCCATGACTCATATGAACCTCTAGTAACTGCCAAGTCTACTAGCATGTAATTCTATTGGCAGTTACTCCTAACCGTCGTACGGCTCATACGTATCGGTGGCCGGCCGACTACGCGAGTACGTGTCCTATATGTGACTCAAAATACGTGGTAAAGTAGGTGTCAAGGCCGTATGAGATATACCAATACCTCATCATCAAATGGGTGGTCACTAGACTAAGTCAATGCAAGAGAATAAAACAAAAATAAGAAAACGACCGATAGAGTCGCTTGCACCCAGTGTGACTTGGATGCACAGTTTTATAATAACAATAAATAAGAAATACTGAAAATAACAACTAAAAATAAGAATATGTAAATCACAGAGTAAGGTGGCAAGGTATCTTGCCTAATGTCCGGAGTGAGGTAAGATGATGTCCTGGCGACGAATCAACAACAACGCACAAAGGGGAAGGTGTAGGAACAACTTCGGATGCTGAAAATAGTCTATTATCTAATTATAATTAATACTACACCTATTACATTTATTTAATAGATTCTGATATTAGGATATGGCATAGGTTTTCGTATCAGCTTTCCGAAAAACTAAACGGATAGCATTTTCGTTTCTGAAATCTCCCGAAGTCGCAAAAATACTGAAGCACGTTTATTTTTGGGACACTAGATACTCAAACAGTTTTGCAGAAATCTACATAACAAATTTTGTCTATTAAAATATGTTTCTGGAAAGCTTACCTCGATATGCTTCCTTTAAAAAAACGAAAGGCGAAACGGAGTCCGGAGCTAGGAGATATCGTCGTTCCAAGTTGCTCTTGTTACTAAAAAGCGGGGCTGAATTCTGATGACGAATTTTTGAGTTCCTATTGGACTAAAAATAATTTCGAATTATGGTTGATAGGAAGGGAATGTATTGGGTATATTTAGGTACTTATTTCAGATTTACCTCCTAAATTAGATAGGATTTGATTTTTAAATTGATAGGAGTTACTTTGTTATGATATAATATAGATAGGGATGCTTTTCTATTAGACTTAGGATTATGATTAACTTAAAATATAGTTCATATTTATCTAAATTATCTATAACATTATTTTAAAATTACTATAGATAATAAATAGAGTTAATATTTATTTAAAATACCTTCATCTAATCTCATTTATACAAGCTGAAATATTTAATACTAAATTGACATTTATTCTATATGTAAATAGTGTACAATATAAGTAACATGTAAAAAGTAATAAAAGTTATGAAATAAATCCTAAAATTTTGTGAAAAATTGTATAATTAGTTTAGATCCTTAATGTATTAAAAAAATAGCTTTATATATTTTTATACTAAATTCACTAATAAGCACTATACTAAATATATGTGAAATAATACAAATTATATAATAAGTCAATATTAAAAATTCAAAAATTACACAAATATTTATTTTAAAAAAATTCGAGGGTTTACAAAGGTCTTATCTAGATAAGGACTAAGAAGAGTTTTAATTCCCCTTAGATTTTCCACTATTTAATTCAAATTGATTTAAAAGTAACTCAATCAAATATAATCTAATGTAGATAGATTCTACCTCTAATTTAAACTGTATTTAAATAACTTAATAATTTTTTCCAACTTAAATCACCATAATTAATTACATATTAAATCAACCCATATTTAATATACCTTTTTTAAAATAATATATTAATGATAATAATTAATTTTAAAAATACAAATATATATACACTCGCATGCAAAAATAATACTTACATAAAATACAGTTTTTCTAAATTACTAGTTATACTAGTACCATAAAATAAAATGGTCCTTTTTTTAATAAAAATAAAGTTTGGCAATCCTCGGCGCGACGTATTTACAACTTCAAGCAATATAAATATTTATCATCTATTATTTTAAAATATTTTCTACATCTATATAATTAAAATGTTTATAAAAATATGTACTTCGCACTTATTCGCACTTGACGAGAAATTTACGAAACGTAAACTCGTATGCGACGTACAAATACGAAGTACAAAAATCAATACCAAATTTATTAAAAAAATCGTATTTGAAATTTAGGGGTTTTACATGAGCGGTTGTTATGCCTGTGGTTCGTATTACGTATCTTGGTATACGTGTACATATTTTGTTTCGTATTTGCATATTTTCTTACATGATATATTTAGGTATTTTCATTTGCTTGGTCCATCTTGGTTCGGTTCGGCTAGTTGGCTTGGTTCGGTTTTGTTGGAAAACCAACCCACCTACCTACCATCACCCTCACCATTTATTAACCCACTCCTCTCTCTCCCTCCTCATTACTCTTCTTCTTTTCCCCACCATTACTCCTCACCAACCTGAGAGAGAGAGAGAGAGAGGTTTAGGCAAGTACATCTTGCTTCACGGGGAACTCTATTTTATTGTTCCATTGTCTTCCTCATGTGTTTCTAACCCACTTTAGTACTTAGCATTTTTCATTTCCATGGTTAATTTTTTGTAAATCTAACTTTGTGGTATTTTCAGTTTTTAGGAGTTTTGATCTATCAAACTTGCATATTTTTGCTAGTTGATGGTTCCATGATGTAGAGAATTCTATTTTGTCCAAATTTGACCTACAGGAGTTTGGATTTGGGTTCCTAATATTGTTTGGAGGAGCATGGAGGCCATGGTATTTTCTATGGACATGTTCTCTGTGGGAGCCATTAATTTCACTTCTGGCCGCATGAGCATTTTTAGCTTCTGGCCGCATGAGTATTATTTATTACATGGTCCTTTTATTTAGTTGCTTGTAAGCTTACATGCATTTGCATGCAACTTGCCTGGGCCGCATAGGCCATTCTTGACCGCATGGCCATTTGTTATTTCTGGCCGCATATGGCCTTAGCCTTTCTTGGCCGCATGGCCTTGCAAGCATTAATTGCTTGCATGCATGCATTAATTGCTTGAATGAAATAATTGCCTTTAGTATTAAATAATTACTTGGCCTTAGCATTAATTGCATTTGCATGCTTTATGCAAGCAGTAGCTTGCATGGGTATTAATAAGTTAGCCGCATATGGCTAGTTGCATTTAATGGCCGAATTACCAGTTGCTATTTTTTTGAGCCGCATATGGCCAACTTTAAATATATTGGCCGCATGGCCATTTAATCTCCTGCATGCATAAGAATATTTAAATATAATAATGGCCAGTTTGCATGCTTAAATAGTAACTTGGCCGCATATGGCCATTCCAGATTTCCTAGCCGTATATGGGAGCATAGTTGGCCGTATGGACATGGATTAAATGCTTGCATGTTGCAAGCATTTTTATATTAGCTTGCATGCATTCTGCATGCATTTGCATGCTTAGAAATTAATAGTTGGTTGCACCAAGCTTTGCTTACTTGTACATTTAAATTATTAGCTAGGCCAAATATTGGCCGCATGGATTAAACATTCTTGGCTGCATGGCCATCGTTACTGTGGCCGCATGGCTTTTTTTGCAAGTCTTGCTTGCATGTTTAAATATGCTGGCCGCATGGGCATGGCTTTTCAAGCATATGTATAATTGCTTGCTTATGTATGTGCTGGCCCTTTTGCATGCATAGTTGCATGTATATATATTAATGGCCCCTTGCATGCATAGTTGCACATATATATATTAATGGCCCCTTGCATGCAATAGTTGCATGTATATATATTAATGGCCCCTTGCATGCATTTAGTTGCATGTATATATATTTAATGGCCTTTGCATCTATTTAGCCGCATATGGCCAATAATCCCATTCCTGGCCGCATATGGCCAACTCTAGTATTTGGCCGCATATGCCATTAGCAAATAATTACGTTGGCCGCATGGATTTAATTTGCATGTATTGCCGCATGGACCAATTCATGGCCGCATGAGTATTTAATATGTATAATATTTGGCCGCATGCTTATATATATATATAAGTTTGGCCGCATGTATAATATTTTGGCCGCATGTATAATATTTCAGCCGCATATGGCCCTTAAATATTTGTTGGCCACATGGCCACTATTCAATTGCATGGCCGCATGCATGCACGTGCATTAGGTTTAATTGCTTGCTTGCATGGCCTAAAATTTTTTCTGAGCCGCATGAGTCCTCCACGGCCCTTGTCCATGCTAATATTTAATTACCACATATATGCTTGTGCCACATTAATATTTAATATGCTCCCTGACACGATGGTGACCCGTTGTGGTGCACTTTTGATAAACTTGACATGACATGGTAGTGGCCCGTCGTGGCGCACTCCTGACAGTGAACTTGACATGATATACTTGACATGATATAATTGACATAATATACCTGACATGATAATGGCCCGCCGTGGCGCACTCTTGACATGATAAACCTGACATGATATTTCTCGAAATACTGTTGTGACGGCTAACCTGACGTGACAAGATTGAATAATCTGTACACCATGGACGATTGTGCTTGTACAAATGAACCCGTCTTGTCTTGTATCATGTCTAGGACAGTGACTCCTGAGTACCACGGTCAGGGGTACCTACCAAATCGACCAAGGCTAATTACTAGAATAATCTAGTAGTCATGAAGAGATTTTCCTAGCTACAGGCAATCCCGTTATCTGGGCACCCCACTTGGTATCTGTAGCCTGCCGACGAGTAGGGCACATTACCAGCACACTGTCATGTGTTGTACCCTTATTGTACTAATATTCGACCTGGATAACCTGGATGGTCTGCAGGACTTGTGGCTGTGGAAGAATCTCGTTGCATCTTGCTAGTAACTAGGCCTGTAATAACCCTAGTTAGATAAAGTATCAAGCCGTACTTATTGCTTGGCCGTAAAATGATGGATGAAGTTCAATCAGTCTAGTCTTGTCTTGATCCTGTACAAGATTGTCACATGACCTGTTTTCTTATTTTATCTTGCCGATAAATGGTGGAAGAAACCAAGTTCTGTTCAGACGAAGGGTTATAACCCCGGTCCTTGTTTGGTTTACGGGTTGTAACCTGGTTATCTGAATAGTCCCATGGTTATCTCATCGTATATCACCTGTCATGCTTTTCCTTAATTACTGTCTTTCATTATATATTATACTCTTGTGCTAATTGCTGGTTTTAGTTCCTAAGTGAAGCCTCCTTTATAGCACTTGCTCTTTCTGGGATCTGACCCAGCTGGTTTTGTATGGCCAGAGTTCGGAGCAGCTCCAGAGGATCTACCGACCTTCCAGCCAGATGGTGACCACTAGACGGAATCCTGACAACGAGTGGATTATTTTGGCTCTCCCACTTTATTGTAAAATTATTCTTTTAAGGCGTTTAGCCGACGAGCACCTGTTAGCTCGTATTGCATACCTTATTATTGTCTGCCTACGGGCTGTAACATGATTGACATATCCTAGGGTTGATCATGTATAACTAAAAACTCTTGCTAGTCTTGACATTTTGTAACGACTAGCTTCATGATCAGCTAAATATGTCATGTTTGGGACGCCTTACTATTGTATATTTGGTGATCTTATATCTTGTAACATTTATTTGCTTGCTTGTGAATAAGACACTAGGCTGTTCTTGACCATAGGAGACTGATGGCTTGTAGTAAACCCTCATATATCTAGACAGCCGTGACCGTATAGTGAGGTGGATTCCATTTCACTATACGTAGCTGGCTATGTGCGCCCCCACTCTCCAGTATTCTGGTTCTGGGGCGTGACATGGTTTTAGTGGTGGCCCATACAGGTCTTATAAATCAAGATATGTGAGGGTTTACCGAATAGATGTCTCAATCAGCACTCGCCCTTGATCTCTTTTCGTATCCTCTGAATCCCTGAAATTCTTGTCCTAATCATATGCTTGTATCGTTGATCTGTCCTGGTCCTTCCTTATTGTTCCTTATGTCGTCTTCTTCAGCGGCATTGTTCCTGGACCTGCCGATCAGCAAGGCGGAGTGCCTCCTGTGGACCAACAGCAACCAGAAGATCAGGCCCAGCACTCAAGAGTAGCCTTCCGAGTCATGCCTATCGGGGATCCCGAGCCACCAGTTCAGCCCATCCAGCCTGCAGAGCCTGATGATGGTACTTTGGTAGGTCTCATCAGATCATTGTTAGCTTCTCAAGATCGCCGAGGAGATGCCTTACATCAGGCAGTGGCAGATGCTCTGGACAGAGTTGGACACCATGGGAACAGTACAACGAACAGTTTCAAATATTTGAACCCTCCATTCTTTGATGGCAGCAAAGATGCTATCGCTGCTGATGCGTGGCTTCAGACACGGAGGTGATATTGGAGGCAGCGAAGACCTCCGAAGACGAGAAGGTGGCCGTGGTACGCCTACAGTTATTGGATCTTGCCCGCAGCTGGTGGGCAGCGCAGGCCGTTGGACTAGTGGCGCCTATTGCCTGGATAATATTCCGTGAGAGGTTTCGGACCAAGTACTTTGATGTTGTAGCTCGATACGATCTACAGACAAAGTTCACCAATCTGAAGCAGATGGACAGGACGGTCGATGGATATGCGGTCGAGTTCTCCAGGCTTAGTCGGTTTGCTCCCACCTTGGCGGCGACCGAGTTCGATAGAGCCTAGCGGTTCCAGCAGGGGCTCCACCTAGAGATTTATTGGCAGTAGAGCAGTTTGAGCATCAGACTTTTGATGCAGTGTTGAGAGCAGCCCGGAGGCATGAGTATACCTCCCAGAGGATCGTGGACAGGACCGAAGGTCGGAAGCGATCTCATGGCCAAATGACCCAGTCGACAACACCAGCCCCAGCAGTCAGGGCTTTGACAATTGGAACTCCGAGGCAGGCGGCCTCAGTGACGTTGATCACGTCCACTCAGCAACAGAAGCAGAAGCAGTCTTCCGCAATAGGCTGCACTCATTGTGGGAAGCCAGGACACGTTGTTTTGGAGTGTCGCAGAGCACAGGAATTGTGTTTGGCTTGTGGAGCACCGGACCACAAGATAGGATCCTGTTCGAATAGGGCCAGTTCATCATCGGCCCAAACTAGTCCCTCGGTAAGGGGACCAGCACCAGTGCAGCAGCAGCAGCAGTACCAGCCTCCGAGGCTATTGCCGCCTCAGGCTCAAATATTCCAGCAGCAGAGACCCCAGCAGTATGCCTGGTCCAAGCTCAGATTCAGAACCGGCAGAGAGGTTCCTAGCAGGATGTCTTCCCTCTTCCTCATGCTCTCAATTCCTTGCTCACATGATTGATTGTTTGATTGATTGCTTACTATAGCTTGTCCTTGCATCTCTAGCCTCTTGATTAAATTTCGAGGACAAAATTCTTTTAAGGTGGGTAGAGTTGTAATGCATGTGGTTCGTGTTACGTATCTTGGTATACGTGTACATATTTTGTTTCGTATTTGCATGTTTCCTTGCATGATATATTTGGGTATTTTCATTTGCTTGGTCCATCTTGGTTTGGTTCGGCTAGTTGGCTTGGTTCGGTTTTGTTGGAGAACCAACCCACCTACCTACCACCACCCTCACCATTTATTAACCCACTCCTCTCTCTCTTTCCTTATTACTCTTCTTCGTTTCCCCACCATTACTCCTCACCAACCTGAGAGAGAGAGAGAGGTTTAGGCAAGTGCATCTTGCTTCACGGGAGAACTCCATTTTTATTGTTCCATTGTCTTCCTCATGTGTTTCTAACCCACTTTAGTACTTAGCATTTTTTATTTCCATGGTTAATTTCTTGTAAATTTAGCTTTGTGATATTTTCGGTTTTCAGGAGTTTTGATCTATCAAACTTGCATATTTTTGCTAGTTGATGGTTCCATGATGTAGAGAATTCTATTTTTTCCAAATTTAACCTACGGAAGTTTGAATTTGGGTTTCTAATGTTGTTTGGAGGAGCATGGAGGCCATGGTATTTTCCATGGACATGTTCTCTGTGGGAGCCATTAATTTTACTTCTGGCCGCATGAGCATTTTTAGCTTCTGGCCGCATAAGCATTATTTATTGCATGGCCCTTTTATTTTAGTTGCTTGCAAGCTTGCATGCATTTGCATACAACTTGCCTGGGCCGCATAGGCCATTCTTGACCGCATGGCCATTTGTTATTTCTGGCCGCATATGGCCTTAGCCGTTCTTGGCTGAATGGCCTTGCAAGCATTAATTGCTTGCATGCATGCATTAATTGCTTGCATAAAATAATTGCCATTAGTATTAAATAATTACTTGGCCTTAGCATTAATTGCATTTGTATGCTTTATGCAAGCAGTAGCTTGCATCGGTATTAATAAGTTAGCCGCATATGGCTAGTTGCATTTAATGGCCGAAATGACCAGTTGCTATTTTGTTGAGCCGCATATGGCCAACTTTAAATATATTGACCGTTTGGCCATTTAATCTCCTGCATGCATAAGAATATTTAAATATAATAATGGCCAGCTTGCATGCTTAAATAGTAACTTGGCCGCATATGGCCATTCCAGATTTCCTAGCCGCATATGGAAGCATAGTTGGCCGCATGGACATGGATTAAATGCTTGCATGTTGCAAGCATTTTTATATATTAGCTTGCATGCATTCTGCATGCATTTGCATGCTTAGAAATTAATAGTTGGTTACACCAAGTTTTGCTTGCTTGTACATTTAAATTATTAGCTAGGCCAAATGTTGGTCGCATGGATTTAAACATTCTTGGCCGCATGGCCATTGTTACTGTGGCCGCATGGCTTTTTTTGCAAGTCTTGCTTGCATGTTTAAATATGCTGGCCGCATGGGTATGACTTTTCAAGCATATGTATAATTGCTTGCTTATGTATAATTGCTTGCTTATGTATGTGCTGGCCCTTTTGCATGCATAGTTGCATGTATATATATATTAATGGTCCCTTGCATGCATAGTTGCACGTATATATATTAACGGCCCCTTGCATACAATAGTTGCATGTATATATATTAATGGCCCCTTGCATGCATTTAGTTGCATGTATATATATTTAATGGCCTTTGCATCCATTTAGCCGCATATGGCCAATAATCCCATTCCTGGCCGCATATGGCCAACTCTAGTATTTGGCCGCATATGCCATTAGCAAATAATTACGTTGGCCGCATGGATTTAATTTGCATGCATTGGCCGCAGGGACCAATTCATGGCCGTATGAGTATTTAATATGTATAATATTTTGGCCGCATGCTTATATATATAAGCTTGGCCGCATGTATAATATTTTGGCCGCATGTATAATATTTCAGCCGCATATGGCCCTTAAATATTTGTTGGCCACATGGCCACTATTCAATTGCATGGTCGCATGCATGCACGTGCATTAGCTTTAATTGCTTGCTTGCATGGCCTAAAATTTTTCTTGAGCCGCATGAGTCCTCCACGGCCCTTGCCCCTGCTAATATTTAATTACCACATGTATGCTTGTGTCACATTAATATTTGATATGCTCCCTGACACGATGGTGATCCGTTGTGGTGCACTTTTGATAAACTTGACATGACATAATAGTGGCCCGTCGTGGTGCACTCCTGACAGTGAACTTGACATGATATACTTGACATGATATACCTGACATGATAGTGGTTCGCCGTGGCGCACTCTTGACATGATAAACCTGACATGATATTTCTCGAAATGCTGTTGTGACGGCTAACCTGACGTGACAAGATTGAATAACCTGGCCACCGTGGACGATTGTGCTTGTACAAATGAATCCATCTTGTCTTACATCATGTCTAGGGACCCCTGAGTACCACGGTCAGGGGTACCTACTAAATCGACCAAGGCTAATTACTAGAATAATCCAGTAGTCATGAAGAGATTTTCCTAGCTACAGGCAATCCCGTTATCTGGGTGCCCCACTTGGGATCTGTAGCCTGCCGACGAGTAGGGCACATTTCCAGCACACTGTCATGTGTTGCACCCTTATTGTACTAATATTCGACCTGGATAACCTGGATGGTCTGCAGGGCTTGTGGCTGTGGAAGAATCTCGTTGTATCTTGCTAGTAACTAGGCCTGTGATAACCCTAGTTAGATAAAGTATCAAACCGTACTTATTGCTTGGCCGTGAAATGATGGATAAAGTTCAATCAGTCTAGTCTTGTCTTGATCCTGTACAAGATTGTCACATGACCTGTTTTCTTATTTTATCTTGCCGATAAATGGTGGAAGAAACCAAGTTCTGTTCATACGAAGGGTTATAACCCCGGTCCTTGTTTGGTTTACGGGTTGTAACCTGGTTATCTGAATAGTCCCATGGTTATCTCATCGTATATCACCTGTCATGCTTTTCCTTAATTACTGTCTTTCATTATATATTATACTCTTGTGCTAATTGCTGGTTTTAGTTCCTAAGTGAAGCCTCCTTTGTGGCACTTGCTCTTTCTGGGATCTGACCCAGCTGGTTTTGTATGGCCAGAGTTCGGAGCAGCTCCAGAGGATCTACCGACCTTCCAGCCATATGGTGACCACTAGACGGAATCCTGGCAGCGAGTGGGTTATTTTGGCTCTCCTACTTTATTGTAAAATTATTCTTTTGAGGCGTTTAGCCGGCGAGCACCTGTTAGCTCGTATTGCATACCTTATTATTGTCTGCCTACGGGCTATAACATGATTGCCAGATCCTAGGGTTGATCATGTATGACTAAAACTCTTGCTAGTCTTGACATTTTGTAATGACTAGCTTCATGATTAGCTAAATATGTAATGTTTGGGATGCCTTACTATTGTATATTTGGTGATCTTACATCTTGTAACATTTATTTGCTTGCTTGTGATTGAGACACTAGGTTTGTTCTTAACCATAGGAGACTGATGGCTTGTAGTAAACCCTCATATATCTAGACAGCCGTAATCGTATAGTGAGGTGGATTCCATTTCACTATACGTAGCTGGCTATGTGCGCCCCCGCTCTCCAGTATTCTGGTTCTGGGGCGTGACAGCGGTAAAGAAAAGAAATCCACTCGCGCTATAGGACCGCTAATCTATGGGTATGGGCTATCAAGCTGAAGATACGGCAAATTCTCTGGCTCCTCGTGGTAAATTTGGCCAAACAAAATCAATGAGATCAGAATCCTAAGTAATAAGTACCACAAAGAAAGTCCAAGGTAAAGATAAAACCACAACAAAACAACAACAGATATAAAGACAGAAGTAAATAAATATAGGTTGAGACTAGTGCAGTACCAACGCGTTTTTGGGATCTCCGTGCTCCCTGGTTAGAACCTCTAAGGGGTCCCAACGGTTTGGACTTGAGTAGGCTGAAAAAAGACATACAACCTTGGCAAGAACGACGTTCGGCAGAATATATGACTCATGCTCCTTTAGGTTCTTTAAATTTCGTGGGTAGCGTAGCTACTGAGATTAATGCAGTCAATTATGTCTCTCCTAGAAGTTGGTTAGCTACCTCTTATTTTGTTCTAGGATTCTTCCTCTCCCTCCGGTCGCCTGTGATTTTCTCGGCCCCAAGGAAGTTTACTCGACCCATTCTCCAGTCTCCCGCACTGCTCAAGTGTGCGACTCCGTATGAGGACCTCCTTCGCATTCATTCTCTATTGCATTGTCGGAACAAAACAATATTGGATTCTGAAACCAAGGAAATCTATTGAAAAATATATTTTCGAAATACAATATACTTTTTTATATGTATCGGAAAAGAATATCGATTTATTCCTATGGAACACCCAGTAACAAGAAGATAAAATAAGAAATATCGAAAAATTCTTGCCTTGTATGTTCCAAGGAAATAAAACCGCTTCTAGGATTTAATATATATCGAATTTATATATCATAATAGCTGATATAGTCATGATTCAATGGGTTACGTCCACTTACTTTTATAATTTTATGTTATGATAGTTTGATAGGAAAAATGTTCAAAAACAAGTCAAAGGTCTCAAATTCTGGGATAACCAGGAAACCAGGGAAGAATACGGACTCAAATCGTATTGCCTTGGGATAAAGATGATCCCCGGGATCACAAAGGAGGACGTGTATCAGCATAGCAAATTGTTGATAAAACTCCAAAATAACATTTTCTTTTGACCCTATTTTTTTTCTCCTTATCATTCGAGAAAGACAAGAAAATTTCAGGGTAACAAACATCCATAGAATCAAAATTTCACTATTCTCATTATGAACTGACAGGAGCTAGTATTTTTACAAGAAATCTCTAGCCAGCCTTCCCGCAAGAGGTTTTTTCTTAACACCAACCGTATTAGTGCTAGATAGAAATGATAACTCCAACAATTTCTTTGTCCTCAACGCCTACTATTTTCGGGAATTAGTCACTTCAACGATCTTTGATGCTTATACGAGTATCCAAAGTACGAACGAGATGGATGTTTGTTGTCCCAACCATTCTTGCTAGTCCTAATACCGATAAGGAAAAGGGTATTTTATAACAAAGTTTTCGTGTTGTTGATTCCTAGGTGTAGTGCTTCTTCCCCTATGCCTCCTATTGGTACTAGTGGACCTGCAATACAGAACCTACCCTATTTTTTCTCCTTATCATTCGAGAAAGACAAGAAAATTTCATGGTAACAAATATTATCTAGAATATCTCTTAGATTCGAACCCATAGCTGATGATAGAACTAGAATAGATATTTTTTGTTTCCTACTTACACGTGCCCATATCCTTGTTCTTTTATCAATCTCTAATTTTGATCTTCCTCCCTAATCTGATATTATAGTGCATGGATTGAAAAATATCAAAGACAACGTGAACAAGAAATAACTAAAGAGCATGATAGGGTAGTGAGCAGCGCAAAAGAATCGTAACTATTCTAGAGCGGGACTACAACCCATAAATCAAACAAGGATAGGGGTTGCATACCATTACTCGAGCAGTACTTAGAACTCTAATCATGCACGAAAAATAGAGCTAAATTTGAGCATAAAGATAAATCAAACAACAGTGCACGACCAAACATTCCTATGGCTTGATACAAATTAACTGACTAGGATTATCACGACACCTAATTATTAACAAATGCAAGTCAATTTTTTTTACTACCATATGTACCACAAATACCCGGATCGCCAAGGGGTCGATGTCACTACCACATTTTAGCTTGAGGGTATTTTGGTCATTTTTAAAATTTTGAATTTATTTTGAATTATTGAAGTGATGATTGTTATTTTTGACTTTTGCTAGTTGAGACTTTGGAGACTAACCAAGATGTTGACCTTAGCTATGGTGACTTGAATAGCATGGTAGGACCCTAGTCTTACTTAAGTCAACCCAAGTTAAGTCATTTAGAATCAAGTTTCAAATAGGAGAATAAATGATTAGGTTCATGGGCTTTTGACTTAAGGAGTGATTTCCTTTACCATTTAAACTTGGCCCAACCCACTAGTCAAAACCCTAATTCCCCCTTTATTGGCCGGCCACATAGGGATCTCCTCCACTATATAATCTTTCTTCCTATTGTTCTTGCCTCTTTTATATCAAATCAACTTTTGAAAAAGAAAGGTATTAGCATTCTTCCCCAATCCATAATTATTTCATTTTAATTCATTTTTGACTCTAGTTTCTTGCATTAGAGTCTAATCCCACTCTATTTTCTGTTTATGGAGAGAAATCTCAGTTTTGGTACAATTTGGAGCTATTGGCTAGCAAGGGGAATCATCCTATTTGGGGCTTTTCCTTGTCATTGATACACTATAGGTAAACACTCTAAATTATATTTTAATTTTGATTTCTTGGCATATTAGCCTAGATCTAGGTGTCCCCTAGCTGTGGTGTGTGATTTATGAAATTTTGCATTAATTTCGTGTCCATATCGGACACGTATCATAATCTAGTTCTAGGTGTTTGATAGAATCCACAATAGAAATTATTTTGTTGTTTTTGAAAAGTGTTTGAATAGAAATGTTAATTTATATGTATGTATGGATTTTCCATTTGACTGAGTCAATTTTGAGCCGTGTCCGTGTCCCAACAGGACACGAACATGCTCATTGTACACGTGCGGACAATGTCCTGCTGCCCGATTGTGAGTACTCTTCGCACAGGACACGTGGACACGGGAAATTTAGGGAGGATGTCGGGGCAATGTCTGTCATCAACTTCCTAAAGTTTGGGAACACTTGGTTCACCACACGGGGAGCAATCCGACCCGCACTGGACACGCACTGTGCGCGCACAATCGCATAACACTCACAGACACGTGTCTCGTGTCCGTACAGGACACGACGTGGACACTTCGTGGTGTGTGCAGTATGTAGCCATAGTATTGGGCTACACGTGGACGTGACCACGTGGACACACGTGTCGTGTGTCGTGTCCACGAATGCAATAAACACGTGCACGAGGCTGTGCACTGTCTTGATGAACACGAGTGTGGGAATTATTTTGGACACGTTTGTGTCCAGTTTATGGACACTAGAACACACCTAGGACACATTCACATGTGACACTTTAATTACCAACCATTAAAACTGATTATTAGTTAAATTTTGAACTTGAATTAATGATTCCCCCAAATTTCTGATAACTAGGGCTGATACTCAATTTTCTGAGATTTAGTTGTATTTTAAACTGTTTTCAAATGATTAAATTGCAATGATTGGTTCACCTAGATATGTATGAGTTAATCTACATGTTAGGGTTCATATTAGCATGGGATTATGGGTTTTTGAATTTGCATTGGACTGTTTCCTGAGAACTGTTTAGTTGTGCACTGTTTTCTCATATAGCACACACACACAAACCTGGGAATGTATGTGCCCTTAGCTGATACACTATCATGTGTAAACTGAATTCAAAAACCTGAGTATTCATGTGCACTCGAATGAAAACTGATTTCATGTTATCTACACACATTTACACACAAACTGAGAACACATTGTCACACACCCAACTCCAAACTGAAATTGATTTCATGTTTTGCTGAAGACTGTTTATGTAAACACTGATACACTATTTTCCTGAAATCTAAACTCACACATACACACATGTACACAGGGCCTAATAACACCCTACCTACAGTACACTCACTCACACATGCTACACACACATAAGAACACTAACCAAAGACCCTATGTTGTACTGTAAACACACACACATTGAGATACACATACACACCCTCTTTGCTACCACACACACATCATCCCCTTACTGTCACTCACACACTCATACACACACACACAGGAAACCTAATGTACACACACATGACACACACACACATATATATATATACTGTCACTCTATTCCTCTCTCTCTCTATGTATATATATATATATATATATATATATATATATATATATATATATATTTTTATACTGTCACTCACACACTCATACACACACACTCTATTCCTCTATATATATATATATATATATATATATATATATATATATATATATATACACACACACCTACACATACACACCCTCTTTGCTACCACACACACATCACCCCCTTACTGTCACTCACACACTCATACACACACACACATATATATATACTGTCACTCTATTCATCTCTCTCTCTCTCTCTCTATATATATATATATATATTTAATATATATATATATATATATATATATATATATATATATATATATATATTTTATATAAAAATATATATATATATATATATATATTTTATATATATATATATATATATATATATATATATATATATATATATATATATATATATATATATATATATATCTATCTATATTCTTGTGTGATAATAATGTAATATATATATATATATATATATGTATGTTTCTTATATTAATTTAGTATATATATAAATGTGGTAAAAATATGTGAGTGCATGCCAATATAGATTGTATATGGCATATAGCCCTATGTGATATAGCCTATGTGTATATGGCATGTATATATATGGGATGTGTGTTGATAGGCTTGTATAACATTGTGATGGTGTGTGAATGCTAGATAGGTATGGTTAGGCTTATTGAGACTTATCTGGTTAGGATTTGACCTAGTTGACATAGTTTGACTAGTGTAGTTGACTAGAGTTGACTAAAGGTTGACTTTAGCCTAGATTGACCCAAACATCATGTATAATGCATTGTAGCAGTCTATTATACCATTTTGGATATGTTATGACTTATGCTATTCTAAATAGGAGTCAGACACCGCTCCTCAGGCAGTATTTTTATTTCAGATACTCAGGATATCAGGCGAGTACATTCTCTGACCGTTTCATACTTGATAGGATTTACATTTACGCTCTAGATTACTTTACTTGATGTTGTCACGTTGTTAACACGGATTGGTACTATATGGATCCCTTCATGAGATGTTATCCTCCCTCGGGAGCATCGGGTTACAGTATGTCATGTGCGTTCTACTTTTATTATGTACTCCAGTGCTTTCACCATTCATATGCACTCTTATGATTCATGTACTCTCATGTTCACAGAGCCCCTATGTATACAATTACGTGCACCCTTTTATGGGCCTTCATGTGATATCATGTGCAATAACATAACCTGTCTGGATCCATGTGTATTGATTGGGGTACGTGAGAGTATAAATGGTCATGTGAACAATTCCAAAGTAGTATACTCATGTGCAAACTCTTAGATTACTCATGTGCAAAATTCAAGCCGTTCACATGTCTATCTTGTACTCTAAATCACTAGTTTACTGTTAATTCTCTACTTATAGTATCTATTTACATTACAGTTCTCTTTCTTTTACTTCATGTACTTTCTTTCAATGTTTCATGTATCTTACTCTATTGCATATTTATATATCCTGTTATATTATAAACTGCGTGAGATGTACTGTGCTCACTTCCGTCCTGACTGGACCTGTTAAAAATATTACAGATGACATTGAGGAGTTCTGTCCTACATACTATGGAGCAGCCCTAGATGACACTTGTGAGCTGGACTCCCAGGAGGACCCACAATTGCAGAGGACATTATCCCAGTAGTCTAGGTTAGTTAGCTAGACCAGTATCTCACTTATTGTCTTGTCTTGTTTTGGATACACTTGTACTTATTGAAGATTTTGTTATTCTAGATATTGTGGATTCTGTTCTTATCTATCCATCTTATCGTACTTTCTACCTTAGCTGTGATTGAGTTGTACTTTATATTATTCCTCCATTCGAAGAGTATAACTGTACAGGTACCTTATAACGGTTAGATGTATGTGACCTAGGACAGCATTTTACCGTCGATACTGCGGCGTAGGCTGGACGTAACTACTTCTCATGCCCCTATACTGGATGCGGGTCGTGACAGTCGAGTACGCGCTATATAACATAATGTAAAAAATTAACTAAAGAAACATAGCTTATGAAACTAAATATTAAGTGTCACATCACATGAAGTTGGTAGGTTATAGAGCCCACACCAATTTGGTTGTCCATGCCTTTTGGGACCCTTAGCGACCAGAGTTGCTAGTAGTACTACTATCCTCCCCTTCCAATGTATATGTGGATTAAACTAGTCAATTATCCTACGAGATTGATTCTCGATTCTTAAGTCGTGGACATTAGATAATTGACCTATAATGACGAGCCTATCATATTTCACAGCACGTGCTATATTGGACAATACTCACACTCGATTGTCCAATGCCAAGATGCAGTAGTTTAAGCATGGAATAATAGCTGATTCTACGGTGTTGTGAATAATATGAATTCATGTCACAAAATATGAAATCAAAACGTTAAACTGTCATGCCCCAATCCCGGAGGATCGAAAATTAGCCACTGGGCGTGATGCCGTACAAGTCTAGATTGCACTTGTACAAGGCAAAACCATTACCGTTTATGATATTTATCAGAAAACAACAACAACGCAGCAAAACCAAGCAGATATATTGAAGTCACAAGCTATGAAGAAATGTATCTTTTTATTGATTTTCTTAAATGATTACAAGACTTGCAGCTGAATACAGAGTTTACAACAGACTACAAGATTCTTGAATAGCCAACTGAATATATACTTGCCATTTAGGCATTACAATCGAACATGCCGACTTTGCTTACAATCTCACTAGTTCATCTGAGTTACACTATTCCATACATTATGTCCTGTATAGCAGAAGACATCTTGTAAGAAGAGCTTTTGCGCACCCATCTGATTTATCGATGCCAAGCATTGATCAAACGATTTTTTCATACACGAGCACCTGTAATATTGCCCACAATGTGGGTCAGTACATCATTAATGTACTGGCGAGCGGTGCTGGCCCAACTCACCTAAGAAGACAACACTAAGTAATCATGTTATAGAACATTATTAAAAGTGGTCTTTCTTGTTGCCTTAGGGTCAATTAGCAGTTCACATCCGATAGAAGTAAAGCATGCATATATTTTTTAGCCAACATAATTTAAAGCATATAGTTATCATACTTAGTGATTCTTACGCAGGTCGTGTAGCAATTCCTGTATATTTATAATACTTATTCAGCCTGTACAAGATATTGTTAGAAACAATATCATATTATCATAATTATCACCATTCAGGTGAATCTTACCGACAACCGACATCCTTTCCAGTAATTGAGTAATAACTTACTCTTCCTACATAATACATCATTAGCACGTGACCTATTTATATGAAGATCACTGGCGATACGCCATCTTGGACCATCTTACAGGTATAACGGTGCCCCTTACAGTGCAGGTAGCTAGCTCCACTGAAGGTCCCGCATACCGTGCTACTACTTCAGCACTGTGCTACTACTTCAGCACGAGGTTCCCTCCAGGATGAATCAGTTTCCAAGGCCTTAGAATACCGTTCGAGGAACCACCTTGTCGACAAGTTGTCCATGACCATGCAAATATATGCAACTTATCTATGAAGAATATATATAATGCATGATAAGAAAAACTAAGTAAACAAGCCATCTTTATCAATAAACCATCATTCTCATTCGTATTGCCATCTTTCTAATTCCAGGGTCTTGGTGTAATCAACATTCTACATCGATGATAGGATAATATAATGTTGTTATCTAATCCCTTTCCCACATCTTTGATACCATACATCTTTCCAACCAAAACTCAATGTACTCACCGCCCAATTCTTGGGACTCAGCATCTGTTTAGCATACGTTCATTCGGACATAATTTAAGCATACTCACTGCCCAGTTTTTTGGTCTTATTATCTGTATTACCATCTATTCATCGAGCTAAGGCTCGATATACTCACTGCCTAAGTATTTGGGACTTTTTCTTCACCTGTCATGTATTTCACACACTACAAGAAAAATAACGTTTCTTGGTTTATTTCTTGATGGTCGTGCTAAACTGTCAAGAAAAGGGGTTATCTTGACGGTTTTAGACATACGTCAAAAAATACCCTTTTTCTGTTATATAATAATTTTTTATCATATTACTTGACGGTTTTAGATTAAACCGTCAAGAAAAACCATTTAATTTATTGATGGTTTGGTTATAACCGTTAAGTAATGCAGTTGCGAAAAAATTCCCGCTAAAAATTTCAGCCATCAACCCATGCCATTTTGGTAATTATTTGATAAATTCTTTTCTTTTGACGTTTTTAACCACAGAGGGGCTCGAGGGTTTCTTCTATTTAACATCCAAACACCTCAATTTCCCCGATCCCTCATCCACTGTAACACCCACTTTTCTAAAATAAGGGTAATTTTGAACTTTTGTATTTTAAATCATTAAAATATTTGATTTTAGTCATGATATGATTTTTTGGTGATTTTTAGTTATTTTAAAACTATTTAAAATGGTGAAATGTGAAATTGGTGTTTTGCTAGTGTAACCTTAGTCATGCATGACCTAGAAGACTAATCATGACCAAGGAGACCTAATCATGTGTTTAGGATTTCAAATTTCTACTTTTAAGCCTAGGAGTATTTTGGTCATTTTGACACTTTTGTGAAATTATAAATTATATGAATTAAATATGTGTTAGTTAAATTATTGAGACTTGACCTAGAAGTTAGCCTAATCTAGATGATTAGTCATGACCCTAGAGACTAAGTTAGAGGGTTTCAATTAAGTAATCAAATTAGGGTAATATCTAGATATTTGTTAGAGAGATATTTTAGGCTAAAGGTTAAAGACGGCTACTTTAGCTATGAGCCATTAGATTGGCTTGAAATTGTTGGAGAAGCCTTAGCTACTCACCCTAAACCCTAACCCTAACCTAATGGCAGCCATCACACATTCCCTCCCTCTATAAATACAATCCATTAATCATTAGCATCTTTTTTAATTCATTTTAATTGCCTCCTTTAGAGTTCTTCCCCAATTCCTCCCTAAATACCCAAATCAACTCCAAATTGAGCCAAATTTCTTGCATTGGAACCCCCTACAATTGAGGGATACTAAGGGATGCTAGCTAGCAAGGTTGCACAAGCATTTGGCACCCCCAAGTGAAGAGGACACCCCCCCATTCTAGGCTTTTTTCTTGAGTTTTCACTCAATAGGTAAAGTGCCTCTAAACCTATTAATATTGTGTTTTCTATTCATGGTTGCATGCATCTAGGTACCATGGACCTGTAGGTCAAGTTTGGTAGGAATTCGTGTCCATTACGTGTCCGTATCGGACACGTATCGGTGTGTAGGAATAGGTGTTCGATGAAATGATTGTTAGAGATAAATGTTGCTAATTTGAAATTATATTTGAACAGATTTGTAGGTCTATAGGTGCTAATTAACTTTAGTGAAGACTGAGCTAGGGTTCGTGTCGTGTCCTTGTCCAAAACGGACATGAACTCACTACACAACACCCGGTTTACAAGCCCTGCTACCCGACCTCTATTCCTCCCTACACAAGACACGTGGACACGTGTAATTTGACACAGAGGTGGGGGCCATCACTGACAGACCCTCCCTTCGAGTTTCACGACATGTCGTGTCGTGTCGGACACGAAAACACGATTATACCGATTTTATACTGTACTGTGCGCGCGAGAAAAACTGCACTGACACGGCTTTCGTGTCGCGTACAGACACGTTGTGGACACCTCGTGTTGTGACGAGTGTGTAGCCCAACACGTGGGCTACACTTGGACATGACCACGAGGCCCTACGTGGCTCGTGTCGTATCCACGAGACACTTGCATCGCTGCACGACGCTTACTGTGCACGTGTATCAGTCGAGTTTTTTCGACTGATACGGTATTCGTGCTGTGTCCTGAGGACACGTGGGCTCGTGTCAGGGTCCTAGGTATGTAGCCTGACCCTAGGCGAACCTGGACACGTGACCACGAGACACTTGGACACCTGTGTCGTGTCCTAGACCTAGGTGAACACGTGCACGAGGCAGTGCATACACTGTCCTCTGATGCTGGGTTTGACACATTAATTGACACTTCGTGTCCACTTTTGTGGACACGAACCACTTCCTAGACACGAGTACACGTATACCTAGTGTCTGCACACACTGCTTTAGGGTTATACTTTGTTTTTTTTTATTCAATTTGATGTTTGAATAGGTTTTCTAATACTTGAACAGAGGTTCAAGGTATTCACTGATGCTGTGTTTAAATTGGGGTTCTTATGTGTTCACTAAATTTAAATTGTGTAAATACATAATATATATGTTTTAAATGCACTGATAGAATGTTAGATAAATGGAAATTTTCGAATTGGTTGGAATAGTTAAATACGAAATTGTACATGTTTTAAATATATTAATAGATGAGTAGATAACTGGGATTCATTTGGGAATGTTTGGGGTTTGATTTTTGTAAAAAATTACAATTCAATTGAGGCTTTATCTATGTATCAGTCCATATAATGTGTGATTCAGTTACATGTCTTTTTGATGCTCAGGTTGTTAGTATGGTAATGTAGGATCTTGATTCGGATAGAGAATCCCAATTCCTTAAGTTAAGTGGACTGATTTAGAGTGGTAACTGAATTGGATTCCTGAAATTTCAAGTAAATGGGTTAACATGAGTTTACTATGAAATTCCTGAGATTCATGAATCATAGATTAATGTTGAACCTGTGTACTAAGAATTTATAACCTGAGAACAGTTACATTGACACATTGATACTTACACTGTCCTGATTTTAAGACTGCTATTATAGGCATGGTGATGTACACTCTATAACAGAAAACTGAGAACCCTTAACCTATAACCTGAGGACTGGACTTGAGTTATAACCTGAGATTTGGGGGAAACACAAAACTGAAATCCATTTCATTGTTGATTGAACCAGTGAACCTGAGAACACAAACATACACACACATTCATGACAGGCATATTCACACACACATCTACACAGTTTTGACACACACACACTATCCTACTTCCTGTCACACACATGACACTACACACACAAACTGAAATCTATCACACACATTCCTGTCATACCCTCACACACAGTCCACACACTCACCCTCCTCTCACACATTAACTCTTCTCACATCACACACACACCCTTGTTGCTTGACACTTGAATGTTACCCTCTACCTCTATATATGTATATATATAGCAAATGTATATGTATGTATATATATTGTTGACACACATTATAACTCTCCTACCACTGTTTACACATCAACACACACACACCCTCTCACCACATACACACACATGTATACCCTTAACCCTCTCTCTATATCTCTATGTATATATGTATATATGAATATATGTATATATGTATGTAGGTAAATGTGCATGAATAGATACATGAATGAATGTAAAGTATGTATTATGTTAGCCTAAGTTATAATATAGGATTTTGGTATATAGGTTTGTATATTGTAATATTGTACATAGGCCTAGTGTATAGTGTTGCTCTATAGGGTAAGTTCTATTGTTAGGCTATATTGGTATAGGTTGGTGTAGACCTATATAGGCCTAGTTTGACTAGTTGACTAAGTTTGACTTAGTTGACCAAACCCTAAGGTTGACCAATAGTTGACCATTGACCAAATTGACCTTTGATAGCCTAAGTTTGACCAGTTGACCAAGACGGCCTTGTTGTTGACCTAGTGTGACTAAATGTTGACTTGGTTTGACCCAGAGTTGACCAAGAGTTTACTTGACCTAGATTGACCTAGAAAAACATGTAGATGCATTGTACACTTCATTTATAACCCCCTTGTATACATCATGACTTGTGTTGCTCTAAATAGGACTCAGATACCCCGATTCGGACGGTATATTCTCACACACATTCAGATTGCAGGCGAGTACATTCTCTGATCGTTTCATACTTGTCACGACTTATATTCTCGCTCTAGATTACTTTACTTGATGCTGTCACGTTATCATCACGGATTGGTACTATATGGATCTCTTCTTGGGATGTTATCCCCCTTAGCGGGCACATCAGATACTTTATGATATGTGTTTCATGTACATCATGTATTCCTTGCTCTTGCGTTATTCATGTACACTCATGTTCTCTCATGTTCTTTCATGTACGCTCATGTACTTTCATGTGCTCTCATGTACGCTCATGTTTCCTCATGTGTTTCTTGTGTAACCAAAACATCATGTCCGTAACGTAACTGGACTGGATCCGTGTGTATTGATTGTCAGTAGGGATGAGTATAAATGGTCATGTGATTTACCATCATGTACACTCTGTTACTTTCCATGTTTTATCATATACAACCTAAGCCAATTACATGCCATCTCGTACTCTAAATCACTAGTCACTTACAGTTCTTACTTATCATATATATATTTCTAGTTATCAAATATCTCTCCTATTTTCATGTACATCTTCTTACAGCGTTTCATGTATCTTACTCTATTGCTTGCTTTATATTTCCTGCCATGATATGAACTGCATGAGATGTACTGTACTCGCTCCTGTCCTGACTGGACCTGTTGAAGATATTACAGAGGATGAGAATAAGGCCCTATGTACCACCTATTACGGAGCAGGCTTAGACGACACCTGCGACCTGGTTCCTCTGGAGGACCCAGCTGCAGTACAGGATGCTACTCCCATAGTCTAGGCTAGACAGCTAGGCTTTATCTTTCTTTTCAGCATTGTTATTAACTTTCAGTTGTTGTTCTGAGATGTTGTATATATTCTTTCATATTCTGTAGTTGAGACTTTGTATTCTGGATGTTTGCTGAGATGTTATCTTAGACACTTAGACTCTTCTGATTATCTGTATTTCATTTTGAGTTCTATATCATATCGTACTTCTTCTTCCTTAGTTGTGATTGAGTTTACATTCTGCTATGTCACCCCCATTCGGGGAGTATAAACTGCTTAGCATTATATTGTTAGATGTTGTGACCTAGGACAACGTTCTACCGCTGACACTGCAGCGTAGGCTGGACGTACCCACTTCTCGTGCCCTTACTCTAGGGTGCGGGTCGTGACACATTTTTAGTGGTGGCCCATGCAGGTCGAGTTTATGTAGTGGTATTCGAACTAGAGTATCACTACAGCCTGCAGTAGGAGTAGAATATTTTGAGGTACTCAATTACATTAGGAAAAGCTCTTAACCTGATTCTTGTTATCAAAATTCTTACTACTTTAATACTTCATTTTGAAATAAACTGTCCTCCCTTGATTTATCGCTTCTTTCTCAGCAATTGATACCCTTATTTGATCTATCTTCAGGATGGTGGAGATGCGGTTACAGCGTACCATTCATGGGGATACTGTAGAGGGGACTGCTACCTCTCAGCCAGTTCAGCAGGGTCGGGAGGCTACAGCTCCTGCCACCTCTGCTCATATTGGGACTTCTGCAGCAGCAGCAGAGGGTATGCCTCTACCAGTTCGGAGGCAGGACCCAGTCATCCCAGAGATGTCTTTCCAGCAGTCGCCGCCTACAGGATACTTGGACGCGGCACAGATGTTTGCCTACTTTCAGCAGTTTATGGATGCGCAGCAGGCCGGGCAGGCCAGGGGCATGGAGTTGGCCATTACGACAGTCGTAGCTCGACCAGCAGTCCAGCAGCCGAAGACACTTGGGATAGAGCAGTTCCAGAAGATGAGCCCCAGAGACTTCCTGGGGACGGAGGGGATTATATATGCTGATGAGTGGATCGAGCATATAGAGAAGATCTTCCGCCTGGCCCGGATATCGGCAGATCTCCAGATAGAGGCAGCAGCTAGCCGGATGCAAGATCTTGCTCGCACCTGGTATCAGTCAGACCCTAGGATGGAGGTAGCTGGACAGACCTGGGAGGAGTTCAAGGGCTTCTTCAAGAAGAAGTTCTTTCCAGATGCAGCGCTCCGAGCCTTGGAGTCGCAGTTTGAGAGTTTGGTTCAGGGGAGCCTGTCAGTAGAGGAGTACGCTGGGGAGTTCGGCCGCCTCGGCAGATTCGTAGAAGGCTTGAGCGAGACGGCGAAGACCCAGAGGTTCCGAAAGGGTCTGGTCAAGGAAGTCAAGTCCTTGACCAAGGGCAACAGGGATGCCACTTTCGAGGAGATTTTGACGGGAGCTTTATTGGCTGAGGACGATCTTGAGCTGAAGCTCAAGAGAGGACGAGACCCTGTTGGGGGCAACAGTAGCGGAGGCCAGGCCAAGAGGCCTCACTTTCAGCACCAGCAGCCGAGGCAGTTCCAGCCACAGCCGTTCCAGCAGAGGCAGCAGCAGCAGCAGAGACAGCAGCAGGCTCCTAGACAGCAACATGTTATCTTTTGCCCTTTCTGTAAGAAACCAGGGCACGATTGGGGTGAATGCCGGATGAGGCTAGGCAAGTGCCTACTCTGCGGATCATCAGATCATCAGTTGAGAGAGTGTCCCAAGTTTGCGGGACGGACAGCTCAGGGGGCAGGAGCCAGGGCTCCAGTAGGCCAGCAGCAGGCTAGAGGAGGCCAGCAGGGACGAGCTTACGCCATGACATTTGAGGATGCTCAGGCAGTAGGAGAGGTGCTTGCAGGTTCTGTTCTTTTCGATTCCATTCCTACCTTGCCTCGCTATTTCCATCTTGAAATTCAATTCCATCTGTTCCTATCTTTCCTATTTTGTTGATAAATTTGAATCTGTATGTTTTGTTGTTGATTTAACCTTTTACCGAATCATATGGGCTAGGTCGCCTCAATTATGGAATCTAGAGTCTCCTATAGTTATATTAGTTGGTACGGCGAGGGCATAGTCTGTGTTGCAGACTCCATGGGTGCCGTAGCCTTACTTGCTAATATGGCGAGGAATTCTGATTATCATGATTTTGGATAGACGCATATGATTATCATATTATATTAGAATAATTTCAAAAACCTACTATTTCCATCTTTCGTTTCAGTCTTTCAAAATATATAAATAAATAGATTGGTAAAATGTTTTGATACTATTCTAAGACTTTAAATTGATTGGGGTGTTTAACCTAGGAGGAGTACGACCATCTTAATTTCGAGGACGAAATTCTTTTAAGGGGGGTAGACTTGTAACACCCACTTTTCTAAAATAAGGATAATTTTGAACTTTTTTATTTTAAATCATTAAAATATTTGATTTTAGTCATGATATGATTTTTGGTGATTTTTAGTTATTTTAAAACTATTTAAAATGGTGAAATATGAAATTGGTGTTTTGCTAGTGTAACCTTAGTCATGCATGACCTAGAAGACTAATCATGACCAAGGAGACCTAATCATGTGTTTAGGATTTCAAATTTCTACTTTTAAGCCTAGGGATATTTTGGTCATTTTGACACTTTTGTGAAATTGCAAATTATATGAATTAAATATGTGTTAGTTAAATTATTGAGACTTGACCTAGAAGTTAGCCTAATCTAGATGATTAGTCATGACCCTAGAGACTAAGTTAGAGGGTTTCAATTAAGTAATCAAATTAGGGTAATATCTAGATATTTGTTAGAGAGATATTTTAGACTAAAGGTTAAAGAAGGCTACTTTAGTTATGAGCCATTAGATTGGCTTGAAATTGTTGGAGAAGCCTTAGCCACTCATCCTAAACCCTAAACCTAACCAAATGGCAGCCATCACACATTCCCTCCCTCTATAAATACAACCCATTAATCATTAGCATCTTTTTTAATTCATTTTAATTGCCTCCTTTAGTGTTCTTCCCTAATTCCTCCCCAAATACCCAAATCAACTCCAAATTGAGCCAAATTTCTTACATTGGAACCCCCTACAATTGAGGATACTAAGGGAAGCTAGCTAGCAAGGTTGCACAAGCATTTGGCACCCCCAAGTGAAGAGGACACCCCCCTATTCTAGGCTTTTTCCTTGAGTTTTCACTCAATAGGTAAAGTGCCTCTGAACCTATTAATATTGTGTTTTCTATTCATGGTTGCATGCATCTAGGTACCATGGACCTGTAGGTCAAGTTTGGTAGGAATTCATGTCCATTACGTGTCCGTATCGGACACGTATCGGTGTGTAGGAATAGGTGTTCGATGAAATGATTGTTAGAGATAAATGTTGCTAATTTGAAATTGTGTTTGAACAAATTTGTAGGTCTATACGTGCTAATTAACTTTAGTGAAGACTGAGCTAGGGTTCGTGTCGTGTCCGTGTCCAAAACGGACACGAACTCACTGCACGACACCCGGTTTACATGCCCTGCTACCCGACCTCTATTCCTCCCTACACAGGACACGTGGACACGTGTCATTTGACACAGAGGTGGGGGCCATCACTGACAGACCCCCCCTCGAGTTTCATGACACGTCGTGTCGCGTCGGACACGAAAACACGATTGCACCGATTTTATACTGTACTGTGCGCGCGGGAAAAATTGCACTGATACGGCTTTCGTGTCACGTACAGACACGTTATGGACACCTCATGTTGACACGAGTGTGTAGCCAAACACGTGGGCTACACTTGGACATGACCACGAGGCCCCACGTGGCTCGTGTCGTGTCCACGAGACACTTGCATTGCTGCACGACGCTTACTGTGCACGTGTATCAGTCGAGTTTTTTCGACTGATACGGTGTTCATGCTGTGTCCTGAGGACACATGGGCTCGTGTCAGGGTCCTAGGTGTGTAGCCTGACCCTAGGCGAACCTGGACACGTGACCACGAGATACTTGGACACCTGTGTCGTGTCCTAGACCTAGGTGAACACATGCACGAGGCAGTGCATGCACTGTCCTCTGATGCTGGGTTTGACACATTAATTGACACTTCGTGTCCACTTTTGTGGACACGAACCACTTCCTAGACATGAGTACATGTATACCTAGTGTCTGCACACACTGCTTTAGGGTTACACTTTGTTTTTTTTATTTAATTTGATGTTTGAATAGGTTTTCTGATACTTGAACAGTGGTTCAAGGTATTCACTGATGCTGTGTTTAAATTGGGGTTCTTATGTGTTCACTAAATTTAAATTATGTAAATACATAATGTACATGTTTTAAATGCACTGATAGAATGTTAGATAAATGGGGATTTTCGAATTTGTTGGAATAGTTAAATACGGAATTGTACATGTTTTAAATACATTAATAGATGAGTAGATAACTGGGATTCATTTGGGTATGTTTGGGGTTTGATTTTTGTAAAAAATTACAATTCAATTGAGGCTTTATCTATGTATCAGTCCATATAATGTGTGATTCAGTCACATGTCTTTTTGATGTTCAGGTTGTTAGTATGGTAATGTAGGATCTTGATTCGGATAGAGAATCCCAATTCCTTAAGTTAAGTGGACTGATTTAGAGTGGTAACTGAATTGGATTCCTGAAATTTCAAGTAAATGGGTTAACATGAGTTTACTATGAAATTCCTGAGATTCATGAATCATAGATTAATGTTGAACCTGTGTACTAAGAATTTATAACCTGAGAACAGTTACATTGACACATTGATACTTACACTGTCCTAATTTTAAGACTGCTATTATAGGCATGGTGATGTACACTCTATAACAGAAAACTGAGAACCCTTAACCTATAACCTGAGGACTGGACTTGAGTTATAACCTGAGATTTGGGGGAAACACAAAAACTGAAATCCATTTCATTGTTGATTGAACCAGTGAACCTGAGAACACAAACATACACACACGTTCATGACAGGCATATTCACACACACATCTACACAGTTTTGACACACACACACTATCCTACTTCCTGTCACACACATGACACTACACACACAAACTGAAATCTATCACACACATTCTTGTCATACCCTCACACACAGTCCACACACTCACTCTCCTCTCACACATTAACTCTCCTCACATCACACACACACACCCTTGTTGCTTGACACTTGAATGTTACCCTCTACCTCTATATATGTATATATATAGCAAATGTATATGTATGTATATATATTGTTGACACACATTATAACTCTCTTACCACTGTTTACACATCAACACACACACACCCTCTCACCACATACACACACACCCTTAACCCTCTCTCTATATCTCTATGTATATATGTATATATGTATATATGTATGTAGTTAAATGTGCATGAATAGATACATGAATGAATGTAAAGTATGTATTATGTTAGCCTAAGTTATAATATAGGATTTTGGTATATATGTTTGTATATTGTAATATTGTACATAGGCCTAGTGTATAGTGTTGCTCTATAGGCTAAGTTCTATTGTTAGGCTATATTGGTATAGGTTGGTGTAGACCTATATAGGCCTAGTTTGACTAGTTGACTATGTTTGACTTAGTTGACCAAACCCTAAGGTTGACCAATAGTTGACCATTGACCAAATTGACCTTTGATAACCTAAGTTTGACCAGTTGACCAAGACGGCCTTGTTGTTGACCTAGTGTGACTAAATGTTGACTTGGTTTGACCCAGAGTTGACCAAACTCCGCCCTCCCAAAATTTTCTCTGCCCTCCAAAATTTTTCTCCGCCCCTCATTCTCCTCCTCCTCGATGGCAAACGCCGTACGACTCTTCTAACGAATCCCCAACATCCCATGTGGCTTGAGGACGACGTCGAGCTCGATGAGGAAGAGGTCGACCTAGGTTTGATTTCTCTTTCCTTTCTTCTTATTTTAGGGTATCTTCGTGAGTGAAGTTAGGGTTTGATTTTTGTGTGTGAACTTAGGTTTTTTTTGTGAACTTAGGGTTTGATTTTTTTGTGAACATAGGGGGGTTTTCTTTGTTTTGCGGAGTACATCAGCGAGATCGACCGTAGGAAAAGGACCACTTGCGTTCATCTGCTTCTCAACCCAATTTGCGATTCTCGACGTTTGAGAACTGACAGCTCAACCCAACCCGTGTCAAATAGGTCTTATTTCTTCTTCTACTTCAGTTGTCGATTCCTTTAATTATGACCAAAATCTATCTGATGAAATTTTTACAAGAGAAATTACAAGAAATATCTTTTCTTTGTGTCGATGATGATATTATTTAGAAATGAGCATAAAATTGAACAGCATATCCATTATATTTGTTGGTGCTCTTGCTCCTTGACATGAAGAGAGATTGCTCTCAACATGCTTTGTAAAGTTTAGTCTCACATTGGAAAAGCACCATGAGTTATCTCAACATATATATGAGTATATGTTGTTGGGATATGCACATGGGGTAGTGACCCTAAGGAGGGAACCATGAGGGTGATTTTACTAAGAGGTAAGGATAAGGCTCCAAGAAAAGCATTCATACTTTTTGCTCTTGGAAAATTAATTTCCATTGGGGCTAAGCCTCGTAGGGGCTTAGCGACTCGGACTCGGACTCGAACTCGAACTCGGGCTCATGAGGCGTAATGTGGCATTTTGTTGGCACACTTTGCACTTAGCACGTCAGCATCGTCGCTAGGCGCATAGTGCGCTTAAGTTACGCTCGTTGCGCGAGCCACTTGCATAGCCACGTTGCGCGCCCACGTTGCGCAGCCCAGTTGTGCGCCCAGGTTGCGCAGGGTGCGCGGGTGTGATGGGTTGCGCGGAGTGCGCGCGTGCGCGAGGTGCTCGAGTGCGCCAGTACGCAAGTTGCGCCAGGTGCGCCAGGTGCGCAAGTTACGCCAGGTGCGCAAGTTGCGCCAGTACGCAAGTTGCGCCAGTTGCGCCAGTTGCGCCACAGTGTGCGCAGTGCACGCAATGCGGCTGTAGGCACGCATACAACTCATTCATTGGCACAATGTGCACAGGTAGTGGTTGTCCTCATTCAAACTGATCCGTAATATGCGATAACTGATCCTGAAATAGTGGATCTGATGTTATTTCGTGGCACATATTGCGGATTTGAGCGGTTATAGCAGTAGCTATATATTCAGGGCCTTACTTCTCTCTCGAAAGATAGAGAATTATCATTCTAAAAATTCCAGAAAGAGAGAAGAGAGAGTTCCTCGAGCCACTGGAGGTCCAGCACCTTCAACAGTTCCTCAGAGCATTCCAGAGGTCACTCGAACTTGCTGGTTCCTGGAAGCTGACCGTGTGGGCGGATCTAGCTTTGAGCACTGGTGTTTTTGACACCCCAGCAGGACACCACCTTTCCATCAATCTCCTGTCACCTTTACTGCTGCCTTTAGCATTTCGATTAGTACCTTCTTTTTAGAAGCACTGCTATCGTTTGCTACATATACGAAATCTTCTTAGATTTTCGTATTCCAGAATCCTTCTAGGATTTCTGGTTGTGCACCTTCCTAGAAGTGTTACATTGGAAAGTTGTTCTTACAACTGTTTCATTCGGTTTTCTATTGAAAATATTGTGCCCCGGTTCTAACAATCTCTCAAAGCTAGACCAGCACAATAGAAATTCTCGTGTCTCTCTCCTCGATACCAGCTTTAACAAAATGGAGAAGTTCGAAGGAGAACACTTTCAAATATGGAAGAGAAAAATTACCTTCAATCTACAACTGGTGGACGTCGATCATGTGCTGATTGAGACTGAACCAACAATTCCAGAAGGACCGACGACTCCAGAAGGTGGTACAGTAGATGTCATTGCTGCTGCACAAATCAAATTGACCAAATGGAGAAGGGACAATAGTCTTTGTAGGCTATTGATTCTGAATGCAATGGAGGACTCCCTGGCAGAGTCATACTCCAAGAATCTTTCTGCCAGGGATATCTGGGAGTCCTTGGGAAAGCTGTATGAAGATGACGATAATAGATCGAAAATCTTCATCGTCGAGAAGTACCACAAGTGGCTCTTTGAAGACGAGAAGGCAATGCTACCTCAGGTAAAAGAGTTCTTGAAGCTGCGCCAGAAGCTAGAAGACGAGAAAATGCCCCTCGTCGACAAGTTTGTCGTTGGAGGGATTGTCTCTAAACTTCCCACAGGATGGAGTACATTCTATGCAAGAATGCACCGGAAGAAGCTGGATATCAGCTTGGAAGATCTCCTTCAAGAGATCCATGTTGAGGACGAGATGCGTTCTCAACAGAAGATGGACACTCTGTCCAAACAGTTGGCCAAGGCCAATCTGGTGCAGACGAGAGAGCCCAAGGGGAAGCAGGTGGCTTCTCATCACAAAAAGAAGGATTCCACTAATCTGAAAGTGAAGGGTCCTTCATTCAAGCAACAGAAGTCCAAGTCCCACGTGACTTGCTTCAATTGTGGCAAGAAAGGCCACTACAAGAGTGAATGCATATCCAAGCCCAAACAACCAGAGAAAGGTGAGCCTAGTAAGGTTTATTTGGTTTCTAACTTCGTTGCTATGATCGCTCAGGTCACAACTGTGGGGGCTGACTCTGACTGGTGGATAGATACCAGTGCGACTTGCCATGTCTGTTCTGGGAGGGAATGGTTCGTCACGTACCAGCCAACTTCTGATAAGGTTGTCATGGCGAACCAGGCCCAAGCTGAAGTTCTGGGGATCGGAACTGTGGAGCTGAAACTCACTTCCGGGAACACTCTGACGCTCCAAGGAGTAAAGCATGTTCCATTGATTGCCAAGAACCCGATCTCTGGGAGTCTGCTTAGCAACGCAGGCTTGAGGATGGACATTAATACTGGTCAGATGGTGATGTCCAAGAAGGGAACATACATCGGAAAGGCTTATCAAACCGAAGGGATGTTTAAAATTCAGCTTGTAAACCAGTCTAATAAAATTAATGCAATCGCTCTTTCTGATTACTCTCTTGAGTTATGGCATAATAGGCTAGGACATGTTCATTGTAAAAGAATAAACAAAATGTCTAGTCTAGGACTTATCTCCAAGTGTGGGGTGTTGGCCCATTGGTCATGGTCAAACCTGATTTTAATAATTGATCAAACTCTGTCTCGATATAAATACAAGTCTATTCAGATGTTTACCTACGACGTTTTGGATACTGCTCAACAATGGTTATCAACAATGTTCAAGACTGAAGCCGTTTGCCATTCAGAATATACTTCCTGCAAAGCAATATAATTTTTATTTTATTGAGTCTAGGAATACATTGTACACCAAGTCGTACTGGCAAATAGGCTATCCGAAAATGTTTTTCAAAACCATCCTATTCTTTTACAAATGACCCATGTTTTTGAAAAATATTCTTTTTACAAAAAGCCTTTGAAGGATTGTTCAAAAAGCTAAAATTTATTTTCTCCAAAAATGAACTGGCAGAACCTCAGGAGAACTCGGCCCGAGTTCGGCCAGAGTTCGGCCATTTGGAACGTTAGTGAACGTTGGGTTTTTGAACTTGGTCATCCTTCAGTTACGGGTTGTTACAAAGAGTTCTATCCGAATTCTGCCCGAATTCTGTCAGAGTTCTGTCTTTGGAAAAGCTATAAATAGAGAAGCATTTCGATCATTTCAACACACCAATTCACTTTCAATCTTCTCTTCTTAAGCTTACATTCTTCCAAAGAGTTCTTAAAAAGCTTTTATTTTCAAATCCCAAGCCAGTTACAATCCTCTAGTCGATTTGCCAGTACGGTACGGTCTAGAAGTTTCAGAGTGATTGTAATCAGAGGCTTGATAGAAGATTCAACTCTTCACAATTGAAGTTGGACGAGTTCTTCGTATCAAAGCTCGCGTCTGTAGAAGTTGCAAGAACTTCGTATGAAAACTTGCAGAATTTTCCAATAGTGGATTCAACTGGAAGCTAGAGTTCTTCCGACTGGACTAGTCCTCACCAGAGGGAAACCAGTATAAATCTCGGTGTTTGTGTTTGCCTTCTGATCACTTTTAAATTCTGTCATTTACTTTTTGTGATTATTATTATATCTGTGATCTAACTGCTAACAAGTTTTAATTAGCAATATTCCGCTGCCTACTCTATTCACCCCCCTAGAGTATTCTGCTTTACGATTTCGTTCCTACAATTGGTATCAGAGCAGGTTCTCCATCTAGAGGTATTATATTCTGATCCCAATTGTTCCTACAATTGGTATCAGAGCGGGTTATACAGGTAAAGCAAGGTAAAACAACAGTTATATTCAATTTTATATAGATCATAGCTTTACACATGGCAACTGTGAAATTCACAAGTGAAGGCCAAGCCACAAACAGACCTCTACTGTTTGACGGCACAAACTACACCTATTGGAAAACACGTATGAGTTTCTTTCTGAAATCTCTTGATTTTGACTTATGGTCTGTGGTTATTAATGGCTATAAAAAGCCACCTCGTATAAATGTTGATGGAGTTTTAACTGAAAAATCCTATGACAAATATACAGAGGAAGAAAAGAAAAAGGCCAGTCTTGACGCACGTGCTATTAACGCTTTATTTTGTGCTTTAGACAGAACTGAATTTAACAGGGTATCTATCTGCATAACTGCAAATGAAGTATGGAAACTTCTTGAAGTCACACATGAGGGCACAACTCAAGTCAAAGAATCAAAGGTCAGCAGACTTACTCAAGAGTATGAGGCGTTCAAGATGAAGCCAAACGAAACAGTTACTCAGATGTTCGAGAGATTCTTAGATATTGTAAATCCTTTGTCTTCCCTAGGCAAAGATTACAGTAACCATAAAAAGATTCGCAAACTCCTACGAGCACTTACAAAGAACTGGATTCCGAAGGCTACTGCAATCATTGAAGGAAATGACCTCACTACCATGACACTTGAAGTACTCATGGGTAAGCTACTCACTCATGAACTAGAGTTACAAGACTTTGAAGAGCCTGCACCAAAGGAGAAGACGATCGCTTTCAAAGCTCAGCACAGAAGATCTGCTGAAGATGATTCAGACAACAGTGAATCTGATGCTGAAGATCAAGCACTCCTTGCAAGAAAATTCAAAAGATTCTTGAGATATGAGAATAAGACAAAAGAGAACAATGGCGGCAACAACTGGTATCAAGATGACGCTGTCTGCTATGGCTGCAAAAAGAAAGGACACATGAAGAAGGACAGTCCTACAAACACATCAACAAACAAGAAGAGCAACAGATACGAGAAAGGGAACCTGAAAAGATCAACATCTCGGAAGTATGCCAACACCAGCATATGGCATGAAAGTGAAGCCAGCGACTCAGAAGATGAACAATCAGAAGACGCTGCAAATGTATGCTTTATGGCATCCGATCAGGTGGGACACCCTTCACATGCTAGGAGCAAATGGATCCTCGACAGCGGTTGCTCACGGCACATGACCGGCGACGCTTCATTATTCGCAACACTGTCGAAGAGGAATAAAGAAGGATACGTCTCCTTCGACAATAATTTAAAAGGGTATATAATCGGTATTGGTGATATTGGTAAAGCTTCCTATCCAGTGATTAAAGATGTTTGTCTTATTACTGAGTTAAAACATAATCTGCTCAGTATAAGCTATTTAGCTGATCACGGTTATGGTATTAACTTCGTAAAAGACAAATGTACTATTATTGATAGTTCAACTGGTAATACTATATTTGAAGGTATTAGAGAAGACAATATATATGTTTTCTATTTGTTGGAAGATACTAACATTTCAGGTAGATATTTAATAGCTAAAAGCGATGAGAGTCATCTGTGGCATATGAGACTCGGTCATGCAAATATCTATACTATTTCCAGATTATCCACAAAGAAGCTAGTACGCGGTTTACCGGACATTACATTCAAGAAGGATTCGGTATGCAGTCAATATGAAAAGAACAAAGCTACTCGATCCACTTTCAAGTCAGTAAATGCTGTATGTACTACTAGACCTCTACAATTACTACATATGGACTTATTTGGTCCTAGCAGAGTTGCTAGCCTCGGAGGTAAGCTATATGCTTTTGTAATTGTAGATGATTATTCTAGATACATGTGGCTATATTTTCTGACACGCAAAAACGATGCATTATCGGAATTTGTCACCTTTTGTAAAAAAGTACAGAATGAAAAAGGTTACATGATCACTCGTATTAGAAGCGATCATGGAGGCAAATTCGAGAATGCGGAGTTTGAGCAATTTTGTGACACACACGGTTTTGTGCACGAATTCTCCTGTCCTAGGACTCCACAACAAAATGGAGTTGTGGAACGTAAGAACAGAACTCTATCCGAAATGGCCAGAGTAATGTTAAACCAGTTTAGTCTACCCAAGTATTTCTGGGCTGAAGCTGTCAATACAGCTTGTTTTGTTCTCAATAGAGTTCTAATTCGACCCAAATCAAAGAAGACTCCATTTGAGCTATGGTTTGATAGAATTCCATCAGTTTCATATTTTAGAATATTTGGTTGTAAATGTTTTATTCTTAATACAAAAGATAATTTGGGAAAGTTTGACGAAAAGGCCGATGAAGGTATATTTTTAGGTTATGCGGGCAAAAGTAAAGGATACAGAGTCTTCAACAAAAGAACCATGATCATCGAAGAGTCAATCAATGTCACCTTTGATGAACTAAATCAAACGACAATCGATGACAATGACGAAGATTTCAATGTACCTAGCAAAGCACCAGCTGGTCCTCCTAGAGAAGATCCAGGAACCAGCTACCTTCGGAGTCTGCCAAAAAGATTGAAGTTCACGGCTGATCATCCAAAGGACTTGGTAATTGGTGAGATTACCAAGGGTGTAAGTACTCGCTCCTCTAATAAAGATATAGCTTCTTGTGTTGCTTTTGTCTCACAGTTTGAACCCAAAAGTATTGATGAAGCATGTAGTGATAATTTTTGGATAGATGCTATACAAGAGGAATTAAACCAATTTGAACGGAATCAAGTTTGGAAACTTGTTCCCAAGCCTATTGATCATTCGGTCATTGGCACCCAATGGGTATTACGAAATAAACTGAACGATAATGGTTTAGTGACTCGTAATAAGGCTCGACTCGTAGCTCAAGGATACTGTCACGACCCGGTCGCAATTTCTTGGGTCGAATCGGATCATGCCCAGCCTGCACCGTTGTTGAGACGGCGGCAGTAAGCTGTATCCATTCGCAGGTAATATCAACAACACAATAATTGCCACAATTTATTATTCCAAATTTAAAAACTTTTACAATAAAATGAAAGATACAACTTAAAACCATTTTCTACATACATCATGAAGAAAATAAAACTTTAGGCAAACAGCTCATCAGTCTCGAAATCATCGTCCTCTAGTTGGGACCTCGGGAAATATCGCGGAACAAAGCCTCATCAGTGATACCTAAAAATGTTGGGTCTCCAGTCAGGAGGGAGCAAAGTATAATTCATGCTAATTTGACAATTGAAATAATAATAGAATTATGCACTTTTAAACAGTTTTGAAAATCAACTAAGCAGTTACAGTTTTAAAACAGTTACAGTTCTGTGATGTGAATAGGCAATGAAATATGACCGGCTTAGGTTTGTTACAGTTCAGATACGACTTATCCCCGTGTGTATGAGGGGTAAGCTAATATAGTTACAGTAGTTACAGTAGTTTGGATGTGGTCATACTCATTACACTACTCCCCCAGTCCCCAATAGTTACAGTAGTTACAGTCAGTGCTCTCAGAGAGAGTTCCGTGTTGCATCGTGGTTTAAACTTGTAGTAAAGCGATTATTAAATAATTGTAAACTAACACAAAATGTACTTGCCTCAGGTTTGACTGGACTAGAAAGGTTGATACGTCGGGATGAAAGTTCAGACTCTTCCTCGAAATCCTACATTCGATAAGCTGTCTCAGAAACCAAGAATCACCAATGCTAACTAAGCTAGTTGCAAATCTCTAAACTGTTCCCTAGTCAATTTTAAATCTTTTAATTAGCTAACACAAGCAAAACGCGATTATTAGTGCGTTGTAATTATGAAACATCAATTTATATTTAATTCTGGGAAAAACTTGCATTTATCAATTTATTCGAAAAACTTGGTATTTATATTTATATATAAAAATACATTTTTCTTTTAAATGAGAAAAACGTGAACTTCTAAAATTGCTATAATTATTATTAATAATCCTAAATTATGCGTCTATACCATAACCAGAAAATCCAAAAACTACAGTTACTAATTATTACAAATTTGCAGAAAAGTAAATGGGCTTATGCACTTACAGGCCAATGAATTAAAATAAGAAGAAAACTTGTTAGTCCTGTAATCTTCCTACAAATTAATTATAAACAAATTAATAATTTAAATTAAAATAATTATAATAGTGAGTCTCAGATATTGGTCCAATCGTCATATAGGCTGATGCCTCAACGTCCGGGCGAAACCGATTTCGTTTGCACTTAGCCAGGGCCCATTGACCAATTACGGTCGTCGTCCAATAAATCCAAATATATTATTATTTTCTGAAAATCATTTTAAAATATAACTAAATTTTTATGGAAAATCCGGCAGCATTTCATCTATTTTTGGTCAACCCAAAAACTGGGAAAATGCGCCATAATTTCCTGCAAATACTCCCAAACCAGGAAAACCCATGAATAAAATTCCATAACCAATTATATATATAAAAACATATTCACAGAATCGTTTCCGAAAGTATTCGGAAAATCCGAAACGTGTTCGGAAAATCCAAAATCAACCCAGGAAACAATCACAACACAAATCCGAAAACCAAAACATCCAGAAATTCATTTCCGAAGGTTTCGGAAAAGCAAAACAAACCAACAGAAACTTTCCCGAAGGTTTTACGGAAAAATCTCGGAAATGACGTAACCTAAAAATCGAATTCCCGAAGGAGATTCGTGGACCAATTCTCATCATAGACAAATGAAAATGGGATGGGACAGGGGATTATACCTTGGGTTGCTCGGCTAGAGCTCTCAGATGCAAATTTATAGAAATAAATAGAGATCCGAATAGCAACTAAAACCCGAGTCAGCGTCCGAAGTCGGAACCAGCTCCTGGCCAAGAACGGGAAGCCGTGAAAAGGTGCAGGGCATCCAACGGAAATAGCCAGGAAATACGGGGCGCTGGAACTGGGCGGGGTCGCCTAGGGCACGGCGCGGGGCTAGCAGCGAACGCTGGTAGCGGCCGAGAGGGGGTGCCGGAGGCGGATCTGGCCGCAGAAAGCCGCGGGAGGGCGGTCTGGCAAGGGGCCGGTGGGTTAGCGCTGGATCGGGGCAAGCGCCAGGTGGGCGCTGGGGCCAGCGAACTCGGGCGGACCACGGGGCATCGGGGAGGCGCACGGGCGGCCGGGGAAACTCGCGAACGGGGGAGATCGAGGCCGGCTGGTGGCGTGGCGCCGGAGCGGGGGACAGCCGATCGGGTCGGGCCGAGAGGGGATGTGCACGGGGAGGACCGGCGGAGGCCGGGGGAGCCGGCCGGGAGTCGGGCGCCGGAGTGGGGCCCAGGGGCGCGCTCGCGGAGGTCGGGGAAGCGGCGGCGGCGCCGGAGGGGTTCGAGGCCGAGCGGTCGGCCACGGGGACAGCAGTGGAAAGAGGGGGAAAGGAGGAGGGGTTCTGATGAGAGTAAGAGGGAGATGGGGTTTAAATAGGGTTAGGGCTGGGGTTACGGGAAATCGAAAGGAGTGGCCAGTTTCGGAAAGAGAGGGGTCGGCCATTGACTGTTAGAGTGCGGAAAGGAAAGGTCTCTTTCCCTGGGAGAAAGAGTTTTAATGAGTGAATAATTGAAAAAATTAAATTAATTAAAAGAATTCATTTGTTTTGATAATAAGGAAATGATATATATATATTTATAAATATACTAAGGGACTTCTGATTAAATTTCAGAAAATTTAACTTGGGTTCGAGATGGGTTCGGGACAGGTCTGGACAGGTCAGGCCTAACAATGAAATTCCAGAATATTAATTTTTTTTCTAAAATATGATTTTCATTAATAATAATTAATTTAGCAAATAAATTATACAATAAAAATTTTACGGGTTTGACCAACAATAAAATTCTAGAAATAATAATAATTTAATCTAATTTATAATAAATAAAATAACACTAAAATAATTAATAAAATACGGGTTTCACAACCTTCTCTCCTTAGAAAATTTCGTCCTCGAAATTTAAAAAGTAGGGTAGGAATTATCTCAGGTCAAGTTGGTACGAGTACTGCACCCGTAACTCAGGTCCAACAATAAGAATTTCTAAGGCAGTCGTGGATGAGACGGTTTAGGAACAAGTTTCATTTGTGATATCATCCATGCAGAAAAATACAAAAGCGAACCAAAGTACACGAGGTTGATCAGACCATCATGCACCGGTCCTGATTAGACAATATATTAGTGGGTGCACCCAATAAAATATTGTCATGATCAAGCTTGATAAAAAAATAGCTTGCAAAACTAGGCTAACTTAGCAGCATCAATCAAATTTAGAACGAAAAGATAAGAAATAGGAGTTATGTGATGGCTCAAATTTTCTATTCTTCTTCTCACCTCTGACTACGCTTGCTACTGGTTTCTCTGGCACTGAAAGGCTGAGTCCAATCTTCAGCTCTGAATTATCCAAAATGTGACTCGGATCCGGAATGTAGCGTCTGAGCTGTGATACGTAGAAGACGTTGTGCACACTCTCAAGATTAGCTGGTAGAGCTAACCGGTACGCTACTTTTCCAACTCGTCTTAAAACTACAAATGGCCCGATGTACCTGGCCTCAATTTTTCTGCTCTGTCAAAACTGATCGTTCCTCTGATATGAGAAATCTTCACAAAGACACTATCTCCTTCTTCAAACTCCAGTGGTCGACGACTGCTATCTGCCCCATGCTTCCGTCTGTCTTGGGCAATCCTGAGCTTGTCTCTAATTACCTTCACCTTCTCTGCTGTATTAGTCACCATCTCAGGTCCCAGCAATATTCTTTTTCCTACTTCGTCCATGCAAGTGATGTATGGCAATGACGTCCATAGAGTGCTTCAAATGGTGTTATACAAATTCTAGCTTTGGTAGCTGTTGTTTGTAAAAGAACTCCACCAAATGCAATTGGTCTTCCCAAGACTCTCCAAATTCCAAGACGCAAAATCTCAATATATCTTCAAGCGTCTGGATTGACCTCTCTGATTGCTCGTCCCTCGGTACTCCATGAATCCGGTAGATGTGCCTCTCGTACAATGCTGCCAACTTCTTAGTGGATAAACCATCTTTGAAGGGAATAAAGTGAGCTGACTTAGTCAGTCGGTCCACAATAATCCAAATGGTGTTCTTCCCTTCTTGGAATCAAGGCAATCCTGACACACAGTCCATCGTTATGTGCTCCTACTTCCAGTCCGGAATGTCCAGCAACTGTAGAAGTCTTGCGGGTCTCTGTCAGCTAGCCTTCACTTGTTAACAAATTAAACATCTAACCTCAATTCTGGATACATCCTTCTTCATTTCATACTACCCAACAATAGTACGTATATCCCGATACGTCTTACTAGGATATATGGAATACTGGTGCGCTTCTTGCATTAGCTTGTTCCTCAGTTCGCCAGATAGTACACAAAGCCTCGTACCATTCTTCAGAGCTCCATTATTGGCGATTTGAGAAACCCTCAAGTGTTCCTGCCAACACTTGATCTCTAAGTTTGCAAAGTGCCTCGTCTTGAAACTGAGTCTCCTTGATTTTTGTCCATCAGACTTGAATGCATTTGCAACTACATCATGGTTGAGTCAGCTCCAGCTTCTTCCTTCCATCTTCAGACAGTATAATCTCCAGTCCAAACTTCTCAATGTCTTCTAGCAGGTGCCGCTCCTTGGTCAAAACATCACCATAGGATATCGACTAAATGCATCAGCGACCTCATTTGCCTTACCTGAATGGTACTGCAGGTCGATGTCGAAATCCTTCATCTGCTTCAGCCATCTTCTTAGTCTCTTATTTAACCCCTCTTAGAGAAAACATATTTTAGACTTTTGGGATCTATAAATATTCCTACTTTCTTTCCATAAAGGTAGTGCTTCCATAACAAAGATAATTGCAGCAAGTTTCAAATTATGTGTGGGATAGTTCTTGTCATGAGTCCGTAATTGCCTAGATATGTAAGCAATTATTTTCCCATGTTATTGAAGAACGCAACCCAGTCCTTTATCAGAGGCATCTTTGTAGATTGAGAAACCACCGGTTCCTGCGGGTAGCGGTGCTGTCTCTTCTTCAGTTCCTCAATTGATGCCTGACAAGCTTCTTTCCGAACGAACTCTTCATTTTTCTTTGTGAGCTTCGTCATCGGTTCAGCAATCCTGGCGAAGTCCTTCACAAACTTTTGGTAGTAGCCAGCCAATCCATAGTAACTTCGGCAACTGAACTTGGGTAGTCCACTTCTCAATAATAGCTATCTTCTTAGGATTCACTGAAAACTCCTTCTCTTATGATAGCATGGCCAAAAATTCATCTTTCCTAAGAAAATTACATTTACCATATAGCTTCTCTTTCCTCAAAATTTTCAGAACTTTCTTCAAGTGCTCTTCATGCTCTTCTTCAGTCTTCGAGTAGATCAGTATGTCATCGATGAAGACAACAACAAACCAATCCAGATATTCATGGAAAACCTTGTTCATGAGGTTTATGAATACTGCAGGAGCATTTGTCAGTCCAAACGGCATGACCAAGAATTTAAATTGCCCATACTTGGTGTTGAACGCCGTCTTGGGAATGTCCTCTGACCTTGATTTGATGGTAGCCTGATCTGAGATCTATCTTCGAAAACACCTTGACTCCACTCAAATTGATAAAACAGATCATCAATCCAGAAAAAAGTACTTGTTCTTTAGTGCCCGATAGTCGACGCACATCCGCATTGTTCCATCCTTCTTGGGCACAAACAAGACAGGTGCTCCCCAGGGTGAAGCTCCGTCTCGAATGAATCCCAGAGCCTTCAGTTCATTAATCTGGTCCTTCATCTCCTTGGCCTCCTTCAGGTTGACTCTGTAGCATCCCTTAGAAATAGGAGAGAGCCGGGGACTAGGTCAATAGTGAACTCTATGTCTAGGTCTGGGGGTAATCCGGGAAGACTATCAGGGAAAACATCTACCATAAGGTATAACTAAGAAGTTTATTCATCTGGAGAATTACAACAAAAAACTCTCATGATTGATCTAAGGACATCATGTTACAACTTCTTACAACAATAGATAATGCTATTCAGCAGTCCTAAGTATTAATCTTCATGGCTCTGGCTCTTGCACGAGCAGTCTCCAACTGCTTCATCTTCTATGATCCTCAAGTCTACATCATGCCTTCCTGTAGTGGGTGTAGGAGGCAAGATCTGCTGGATGGGAAGAGAGTCCCTAGGTTGCGGCATAACAGGTGTAACTGGGATAGGTGCTCTGGTACGATGGAAAGATAAGGGGCAATCCTTTACCCGATGTTCAGCAGATCCACATACCAAACATTTCTCCAATCTCTTGCGACAAACATTGGCTTGGTGACCAGGCCTTTTACAGTAGTCACAAACCAATAGCTTCTTATGATCTGGCTGCCGGATAGTAGGGCCCAAACATCTTCTAGATTCAGGGGTATCCCTCCTAGGACGAGGTTCCACTCCAACTCGGTTTAAGATAGCTAAGGCTATATCATTGACGTTCTTCATGACTTCTATCGTGATATCTATCTGTTCCTGCTGGGCTTCAGCTTGAGCCTTCTGGGACTCCATGATTTCTTGAAATAGGGCAACCATTTGGGAGGTGTTCGCTGGTACTGATGGAGCAACAGGAATGGGTACTTCCCCAAAGAAATGTAACTCAGTTTGAGAAGGGTAGGAATCGCCAGTGTAGTAAAAACTTCACTGGATGCATTATGGGGACGGTCAATCAGCTACGAGGGAATAAACCCTGGGGTATGATCCGGAGATGACACCTCATCGCCAGCAGGATTGGTCTTGTCAGTGGCCATTCTCTGGAAGGTTTAGGATGCACACATAAGCAAGGTAGCCTACCAGTCTATAATCAAACAAAAATATTTAACACACATATATATATATATATATATATATATATATATATATATATATCGGTCCTATGTTGTGGCAATTTGATGTTCTAGTGTTCTAATTGTTTCTAAGTTGGTTCTCCTAAGTTGTTGATTTTGACCTGCATGGGCCACCACTAAAAACATGTCACGACCCGGTCCCAATTTCTTGGGTCGAATCGGATCATGTCCAGCCAACACCGTTGTTGAGACGGCGGCAGTAAGCTGTATCCATTCGCAGGTAATATCAACAACACAATAATTGCCACAATTTATTATTCCGAATTTAAAAACTTTTACAATAAAATGAAAGATACAACTTAAAACCATTTTCTACATACATCATGAAGAAAATAAAACTTTAGGCAAACAGCTCATCAGTCTCGAAATCATCGTCCTCTAGTTGGGACCTCGGGAAATATCGCGGAACAAAGCCTCATCAGTGATACCTAAAAATGTTGGATCTCCAGTCAGGAGGGAGCAAAGTACAATTCATGCTAATTTGATAATTGAAATAATAATAGAATTATGCACTTTTAAACAATTAAAAATCAACTAAGCAGTTATAGTTTTAAAACAGTTACAGTTCTGTGATGTGAATAGGCAATGAAATATGACCGGCTTAGGTTTGTTACAGTTCAGATACGGCTTATCCCCGTGTGTATAAGGGGTAAGCTAATATAGTTACAGTAGTTACAGTAGTTTGGATGTGGTCATACTCATTACACTACTCCCCGAGTCCCCAATAGTTACAGTAGTTACAGTAGTTACAGTCAGTGCTCTCAGAGAGAGTTCCGTGTTACATCGTGGTTTAAACTTGCAGTAAAGCGATTATTAAATAATTGTAAACTAACACAAAATGTACTTGCCTCAGGTTTGACTGGACTAGAAAGGTTGATACGTCGGGATGGAAGTTCAGACTCTTCCTCGAAATCCTACATTCGATAAGCTGTCTCAGAAACCAAGAATCGCCAATGCTAACTAAGCTAGTTGCAAATCTCTAAACTGTTCCCTAGTCAATTTTAAATCTTTTAATTAGCTAACACAAGCAAAACGCGATTATTAGTGCGTTGTAATTATGAAACATCAATTTATATTTAATTCTGGGAAAAACTTGCATTTATCAATTTATTCGGAAAACTTGGTATTTATATTTATATATAAAAATACATTTTTCTTTTAAATGAGAAAAATGTGAACTTCTAAAATTGCTATAATTATTATTAATAATCCTAAATTATGCGTCTGCACCATAACCAGAAAATCCAAAAACTACAGTTACTAATTATTACAAATTTGCAGAAAAGTAAATGGGCTTATGCCCTTACAGGCCAATGAATTAAAATAAGAAGAAAACTTGTTAGTCATGTAATCTTCCTACAAATTAATTATAAACAAATTAATAATTTAAATTAAAATAATTATAATAGTGAGTCTCAGATATTGGTCCAATCGTCATATAGGCTGATGACTCAACGTCCGGGCGAAACCGGTTTCGTTTGCACTTAGCCAGGGCCCATTGACCAATTACGGTCGTCGCCCAATAAATCCAAATATATTATTATTTTCTAAAAATCATTTAAAAATCATTTTAAAATATAACTAAATTTTTATGGAAAATTCGGGAAATACGGGGCGCTGGAACAGGGCGGGGTCGCCTAGGGCACGGCGCGGGGCTAGCAGCGAACGCTGGTAGCGGCCGAGAGGGGGTGCCGGAGGCGGATCTGGCCGCGGAAAGCCGCGGGAGGGCGGTCCGGCAAGGGGCCGGTGGGTTAGCGCTGGATCAGGGCAAGCGCCAGGTGGGCGCTGGGGCCAGCGAACGCGGGCGAACCACGGGGCGTCGGGGAGGCGCACGGGCGGCCGGGGAAACTCGCGAACGGGGAGATCGGGGCCGGCTGGTGGCGTGGCGCCGGAGCGGGGGACAGCCGATCGGGTCGGGCCGAGAGGGGATGTGCACGGGGAGGACCGGCGGAGGTCGGGGGAGCCGGCCGGGAGTCGGGCACCGGAGCGGGGCCCAGGGGCGCGCTCGCGGAGGTCGGGGAAGCGGCGGCGCCGCCGGAGGGGTTCGAGGCCGAGCGGTCGGCCACGGGGACAGCAGTGGGAAGAGGGGGAAATGAGGAGGGGTTCTGATGAGAGTAAGAGGGAGATGGGGTTTAAATAGGGTTAGGGCTGGGGGTTACGGGAAATCGAAAGGAGTGGCCAGTTTCGGAAAGAGAGGGGTCGGCCATTGACTGTTAGAGTACGAAAATGAAAGGTCTCTTTCCCTGGGAGAAAGAGTTTTAATGAGTGAATAATTGAAAAAATTAAAGTAATTAAAAGAATTCATTTGTTTTGATAATAAGGAAATGATATATATATATATATATATATATATATATATATATATATATATATATATATATACTAAGGGACTTCTGATTAAATTTCAAAAAAATTAACTTGGGTTCGAGATAGGTTCGGGACAGGTCTGGACGTGTCAGGCTTAACAATGAAATTCCAGAATATTTTTTTTTTTTCTAAAATATGATTTTTATTAATAATAATTAATTTAGCAAATAAATTGTACAATAAAAAATTTACGGGTTTGACCAACAATAAAATTCTAGAAATAATAATAATTTAATCTAATTTATAATAAATAAAATAACACTAAAATAATTAATAAAATACGGGTTTCACAGATACAATCAAGAAGAAGGTATCGACTACGATGAGACTTATGCCCCAGTTGCGAGATTAGAATCCATTCGCATGTTATGTGCATTTGCATATTTTCATAATTTTAAATTATTTCAAATGGATGTCAAAAGCGCATTTTTAAATGGTTTTATAAAAGAAGAGGTTTATGTAGCTCAACCACCCGGTTTTACTGATTTCAAATTTCCTGAATATGTTTTCAAGTTGAAGAAAGCTTTATACGGTTTGAAACAAGCCCCTCGTGCTTGGTACGATCGTTTAAGCTCTTTTCTACTTGATAACGGTTTTTCAAAGGGAAAGGTTGATACTACTTTGTTTATAAAGTCTTTGAATAATAATATTCTTTTGATTCAAGTCTATGTAGATAATATTATCTTTGGATCTACTGATGAATCTCTTTGTCAAGAATTCTCAAAGTGTATGCAGAATGAGTTTGAGATGAGCATGATGGGAGAGTTGAAGTTCTTTCTCGGACTGCAAATCAAACAAACCAACAATGGAACGTTCATAAATCAAGCTAAGTACACAAAAGATCTACTAAAGAAGTTCGACATGAAAGCAGCAAAGCCACTTAGCACTCCAATGGCGACTTCAACCAAGCTTGATATTGATGAACAAGGCAAACTTGTCGACATACGTAAGTATCGAGGTATGATTGATAGCTTACTTTATTTAACTGCCAGTCGACCAGACATTATGTTTAGTGTTTGCTTATGTGCTCATTTTCAAGCCAATCCTAAGGAATCACATATGTGCGCAGTTAAGCGTATCTTTCGATACCTTAAAGGCACTTCTTCTGTCGGCTTACGGTATCCCAAAACCACGTCGTTTGACCTAACCGGTTATTTCGATGCTGATTTTGCCGGATGCAAAGTAGATAGAAAAAGCACCAGCGGCACATATCATTTCCTAGGAAAAGCTCTAGTCTCTTGGTTTAGTAAAAAGTAAAATTCTGTTGCATTCTCAACAACAGAGGCTGAGTATATCGCCGCAGGACGTTGTTGTGCACAAATTTTGCGGATGAAACAAACTTTAGAAGACTATGGATTGCATTTTACACATATATCCATTTTCTGTGATAATACTAGTTCTATTAATTTGACTAAGAATCCAGTATGTCATTCTCGTACTAAACATATCGAGATTCGACATCATTTTCTTAGAGATCATCAACAAAATGGAGATATAGACCTTGTATACATAGACACACATAATCAATTAGCTGACATATTCACAAAACCTTTAGCAGAAGATCGTTTCAACTATTTACGTCGAGAATTAGGAATTTTAGATATCAATAATATTAATTAATTTTGTTTTATTAATTATTTATTCGATACTCATAAACTGTTTTCGAGACAAGCCTAAAAAGAGTCTGTCTGTCACCACGACTACGGTCGAAGCGAAGCGATATTTAAGAGTTCCCCAGTGAACCTCCGTTAGCTGGGACAGTACTCCTACAGCTAATCTGAGACAGATGTTGAGTAAAAAATATTAATTTGTAAAATAATATTAATTATATTATTTTGAGATTTAAAATTACTAAACTTCGAATTAAGCATTTGAAACGAATTAATGAAAAAGAATGTGGTCGCATTTGATTTTTTTTTAATATATATAGCCAGGCAACCCTTGGCAAATTTGGCCCGAGTTCGGTCCGAATTTGGCCAGAGTTCGGCTGGGTGTTTATATATAACAGCAGCAACCCAAGGCCTCCTTCTTCTTCATACTTCTCCACATCCTCATAACAGCAGCTCCGCCCCTCCGAACCCTAGTTCTACTCCCTCATTGCTCTTCCAATCCTTGTGGAGTTTTTCATCAAAACTTTGGATTCGTGCGGAGATCGTCATCCTCTACAACATATCCAACTCTTGGAAGGTATAATCCCTTCTTTCTACCACTTTTCAATACTTAGGATTTATAAAAAAATTTGGAAAAGAATGCCTAAGTTCAATCCCTTCAAGAGGAAGAAGACCAATGCTAGTGAAGAGGCATCGTCTTCAGATCCACATACGGATTGCCTCTTTTCTCCGGTCCAATCGGACGATGGTGCGTCGGATGAGTTTTATTTTAAAACTTCCGATCAAGCGTTATTGTGGTACGCTGATTTTAACATGCGTACTATTTGCACCAGATCACCGATTAAGTGGACTATCTTTCCGGATCATCGCCCTTATTTTGAGGCATTAGGGTTACAATATTTTGTCACCTTACAATTCCCCATTGCCACTAATGCCATTAGATTATTCTACTGTAATTTTGTGTTAGACACTTTTACAGCGAGGACACGTGTCGGAGGAATTGATATCGAATTCACTGATGACACGTTAGCGGAAATCCTTGGTATTCTAAACGACGGTGCCCCGCTCGATGACATCACTGATTTTGATTTCCCCGATGGCACGACACTCGTTAGTTTCAAGAATGAACTTTGTGCGCCCGCACGCGTTCTTCCTGGAAAGTTCAAGGCTAATAACTTGAACTTGTTTAACTACGAATTACATCGCATCATCTATTCCACCTTACTTCCAAAATCTACTTCTAAAGATGATGTCACTGCACTTGAGCTTTCTGCTCTGTATCATATTCTTAAGGGGATTCCTTTTTCTGCCTCTAAGACTATTATTCAGATGATGGGTAGATGTCGCGGGAGAGACCGCAACCTATCTTATGCGATGCTCATTCCTCGCATTTTTCAGAGATTTGACATTGATTTATCTACTTGTGCTGTCGACCCCGAGCCCAAGTTTCTCAAACTCTCTCGTCGCAGCATTGCATCTGTTCCTCCACCCACTGCATCTACTCCTCCTGCACCTACTCCCACTGATCCCGCAGCACCTGTTCCTCCTCATTCTTACCCTATAACTTTTGAGGGTATCCATCAGCACTTATCAGATCTGCAGTCTTTTTATGTTGAGACCTCTAGGGAACACGAGTTCCGTAATGTGTCTCGGTTCCAGGCGATTGCCAACTCCTTCGTCGATCTGAGGTTTGCACAGACGGGTCATTCTGCTAGCTCTCTGCCTCGAGACTCTTCTGTTTCTGGCCACCGCATTGACGACGAGGCGGTACACTCTCTGTTCCAGCCAGGGAACGCATATGATTGGTATCATACCGCTGGCGCCACTCTTCACACTGCTGGCGCTGGTACTTCTAGAGCTGGTCCATCTGGACATGCTGGAGCTGCAGCTGATGATGATGATGTTGATGATGATGAGTTTTGAGATGTTAGATTATTGAGACTGTTACTTTCTGTCTTATGTTTACTTGGAAATGCTCCGACATTCCAAGATTTTTATCAGTACTCTTTTTAGTTATTATCCGTATTTTTTTATTATGTAACTATTCATGGACATGGTTGTTTTTGTTTATGCCTCAGTTTTGGCATCTTAGTCTATTATTCAGCACTCTATTTGTTTCAGTTTATCGTAGCACTATCTATCTTTTATTGCTTCATTCTTTACAAATTGCCTGAGACAAATACATGCTTGTGTTGTTATTCTATTTCTCTTATTGTTTCTACCATATGTCATGATTATTTATTTTTTATGTGTTTCTTCACTGTTTGTTACTTATGCATTGATTGCGGGGGAGTTTTCTCTTTTGCAATTATTTTGCTAAGTGACAATGGGGAAGAAATAAGGATCTAACATGTTTATGAAATACAGGATATGAACAATTTTTCTTTACTATTTTGATTTGATTCCAAGCTTAGATGTTATATCGGCAAGGTTTGTCAATTATCAAAATGGGGGAGATTGCTGGCCCGTTGGTCATGGTCAAACCTGATTTTAATAATTGATCAAACTCTGTCTCGATATAAATACAAGTCTACTCAGATGTTTACCTACGACGTTTTGGACACTGCTCAACAATGGTTATCAACAATGTTCAAGACTGAAGCCGTTTGCCATTCAGAATGTACTTCCTGCTAAGCAATGTAATTTTTATTTTATTGAGTCTAGGAATATATTGTACACCAAGTCGTACTGGCAAATAGGCTATTCGAAAACGTTTTTCAAAACCATCCTATTCTTTTACAAATGACCCATGTTTTTGAAAAATATTCTTTTTACAAAAAGCCTTTGAAGGATTGTTCAAAAAGCCAAAATTTATTTTCTCCAAAAATGAACTGGCAGAACCTCAGGAGAACTCGGCCCAAGTTCGGCCAGAGTTCGGCCATTTGGAACGTTAGTGAACGTTGGATTTTTGAACTTGGTCATCCTTCAGTTACGGGTTGTTACAAAGAGTTCTGTCCGAATTCTGTCCGAATTCTGTCAGAGTTCTGTCTTTGAAAAAGCTATAAATAGAGAAGCATTTCGATCATTTCAACACACCAATTCACTTTCAATCTTCTCTTCTTAAGCTTACATTCTTCCAAAGAGTTCTTAAAAAGCTTTCATTTTCAAATCCCAAGCCAGTTACAATCCTCTAGTCGATTTGCCAGTGCGGTACGGTCTAGAAGTTTCAGAGTGATTGTAATCAGAGGCTTGATAGAAGATTCAACTCTTCACAATTGAAGTTGGACTAGTTCTTCGTATCAAAGCTCACGTCTGTAGATGTTGCAAGGACTTCGTATGAAAACTTGCAGAATTTTCCAATAGTGGATTCAACTGGAAGCTAGAGTTCTTCCGACTGGACTAGTCCTCACCAGAGGGAAACCAGTATAAATCTCGGTGTTTGCGTTTGCCTTCTGATCACTTTTAAATACTGTCATTTACTTTTTGTGATTATTATATCTGTGATCTAACTGCTAACAAGTTTTAATTAGCAATATTCCGCTACCTACTCTATTCACCCCCCCTCTAGAGTATTCTGCTTTACGATTTCGTTCCTACATGGGGGTAAGGTAGATAAATGTGAAGTATGTGCTCAGACAAAGATCACTAGAAAACCCTTTCATCGGGTCAATCGAAGCACAGATCTTCTGGAATTGGTTCACTCCGATATCTGTGACTTCAAACAATTCTCTGCAAAAGTCGGGATGAAGTATTTCATAACCTTCATCGATGACTTCTCTAAATACGTATTCGTCTACTTGCTCAAGTCCAAAGACGAAGCGTTCAAGAAGTTCAAGGAGTTCAGGGCCGAAGCTGAATGGCAAACTGGATAACAACTCAAGAGGTTGAGAAGTAATCGAGACGGAGAATATCGGTCTCATGAATTTGCATCGTTCTGCAAAGAATATAGAATCATCTGCGAGACTACTGCTCCGTATTCTCCTCAATCTAATAGAATAGTAGAGAGGAAGAACCGAACGTTGACAAAAATGATGAACTCAATGATGCTAACTGCAGGTCTTCCAAAATATTATTGGAAAGAAGCTGCATTAACGGCCACTTTTATACTGAATAGAGTGCCTCATGCAACTTCTGACATAACTCCTTATGAACTCTGGTTCAAAGTCAGACCTAACTTGAATGTAATTCGAGTGTGGGGGTGTCTGGCTTATGTGAATCTCCCAGATCTGAAGATTCAGAAGCTGGGGACAAGGACTACGAAGGCAATCTTCTTGGGGTATGCCGAGAAGAGTGATGCTCGGAGATTTCTTGATATTGAGTCAAATCATATCATCGAATCTCGCGATGCTAAATATTTTGAAGACAAGTTTGCAAGAGATAAAAGCATTGTTCTTCCAGATATTCCAGAGAATAATGTAGGTGCAAATGAGACTGAGATCTCATATGAGCCAGTAGTCCAAGATGAAGTTGTTGGTGGAGAAACAACAATTGAACCAGAACTCGCTGAGCCGTCGACGAAGCGAGCAAGGAGGCCGAAGAGCTTCGGAGATGACTTTGTCACCTATCATGTGGAAACAGATCCGCTTATCTATGATGAGGCGAGGAAGACCAGAGATGCTGTCTTCTGGAAGGAGGCAATAGATAATGAAATTGACTCAATTACCTCCAATAACACATGGGTGTTAGTTGATTTACCCAAATGATCAAAACCCATCGGATGCAAGTGGATCTTCAAGAAGAAGATGAAAGCTGATGGAATCATTGACAAGTTCAAGGCCAGGCTAGTGGCCAAGGGGTTTTCTCAAAAGTAGGGGATCGACTACTTTGACACATATGCTCCAGTAGCACGGATGACAACCATCAGATTGTTAATTGTCCTTGCGGCAATACACAAACTGGTGATACACCAGATGGATGTAAAAACAACATTCCTGAATGGCGAGCTGACCGAGGAGATTTATATGCAACAACCAGAAGGATTTGTCGTCAGAGGCCTAGAAGACAAAGTCTGCAAGTTGGTAAAATCTTTATACGACTTAAAGCAAGCTCCCAAAATATAGCATGAGGAGTTTGACAAAGTTCTAAGGTCAAATGGCTACAGGGTCAGCGAAACAGACAAGTGTGTCTATACTAAATTTGCTGACGGAAGAGGAGTCATCGTTTGTCTGTACGTAGATGACATGCTAATCCTAGGTACGGATATAAGCTGTGTCACTGAGACAAAGAAGTTTCTCTCGACAAAGTTCAGTATGAAGGACTTGGGGGATGCTGATGTTATCTTGGAACTCAAGATCATCCGGACAGACACTGGATTGGCACTGTCACAATCTCATTACATAGAGAAGATGCTCACTCGATACGGGTATCATGATCTTCCTATAATTGATACGCCGTACCGAAGTGATCAGAAGCTGGAGCCGAACTCGAAGGAAAGCGTCAGGCAATTGGAGTACGCTAGCGTCATCAGGAGTTTGATGTACGCTACTATTACCACTAGGCCTGACATCGCTTTCGCTGTGGGAATGCTGAGTCAATTCACGAGCAATCCAGGCGTTGAGCATTGGAAAGCTATGAAGTGTGTTATGAGATATCTCAAGAAGACTCAGACATATACACTGCACTTTAGCGGAGAGCCGCCGGTAGTAGAAGGCTTCAGTGATGCCAGCTGGTGCTCAGAGTTGGAGAGCGAGAGGTCCACTGGTGGATTCATTTTCACTATGGATGGAGCTGCTGTATCATGGAAGTCGAAGAAGCAGACTATGCTCTCGCGGTCTTCTATGGAATCTGAGTTCTTTGCACTTGATACCGCAGCAGATGAAGCAGAATGGCTTTGGGAGCTCATGTATGATCTTCCAGTGGTTGGAGCGCAGATACCGGCTATTCCTATATACTGCGACAACCAAGCGACTGCGACGGTGGCATCAAATAATCTCTTCAACGGAAAGAAGAGAACTGTGCGGTTAAAGCACAGGGCAGTGAATGATCTCATCAAGAGAGGTATCATTGCAGTAATCGATGTTCGGAGTCAGGAGAACCTGGCAGATCCGTTCACGAAGGGCCTCAAGCGTCAGCTGGTTGAAGACACAGCAGGGAAGATGGGCTTGAAGGTATTTTGATAGTATGTTTTTGTAATCCTACCATAAAATTTTATGTTATTAGTTCAAAGAGAAATCTACTAGACATCTAACTTTTGGTTCAAGGGAGGACCACTGACTGAAAAACTATCAGGTAACAGTGGGTACTTGTTCTTGGGAACATGGAAGGGTTACGAACCCATAACCACTGTTGTCTACTATAGGTTTTTTGCGGAAAACGGATCCTGTGTTGAGGTTGGCTTAAATGCCTTAATAAGTTCTCAGGCAGAGTGAATGCCTGGTGTGCTTTACAGGAAGCATGGTAGCGCAGCAATACAAGGAGTAAAACTCCATGCTACAGTGGGATGACTCCACCATGCGGTTCCCAGGTAGCGGTAATGCCTCGGCCTTGCAAGCCAAGTCATAGCGGCGTAGTACCGCAAATAGGCAGGTAGCCTAATATTATATAATAAAATTAAAGAGTTGTAGACAGCACTACAAAGGGGAGGGTGACCCCATGTTACAGTGGCACAACACCACGATGAGGTACCCAGGTAGGGGTAAAGCCTCGGCCTTGCAAGCCATGTCGTTGCGGCGTAACACCGCAAGGAAGCCTTAGGCTTCATGCTGGGTAGAATGACACTACAAAGAGGCTGTGACCTCATGCTGCAGTAGTATGACACTACGATGAGGTTCCCAGATAGGGGTAATGTCTCCGCTTTAGGTCATGTCATAGCGGCATAGCACCACAAGGAAGCGCAAGGCTTCATGCCATGTCTCTTTAATAAAGAACTTACCTATAGTGTATGAAAAGAGATATCAGGCCGTCTCTTGAGGGTAAACTTGTAGACGCCCAAAATTATATACTGAAACCAGACTGGCACAAGGCCTTTAATGTGCATCCAGAAGCACATGTAACTACACTTTGTGAGTGGGAATAATTACACTTGTGGTGCAGAATTCAAGGCATAGTCCATTCTTGTACCACACTGTTATTTAACCCATACGGGAAGATTCAAGTCGTCAGCGACATCTATCCTAATACAAAATAGACAGTTACTGTGGGGAACGCTCAACCCTAGACACATATATATGATGAGATATGTGGGGGATTGTTGGTGCTCTTGCTCCTTGACATGAAGAGAGCTTGCTCTCAACATGCTTTATAAAGTTTAGTCCCACATTGGAAAAATACCATGAGTTATCTCAACATATATATGAGTATGTGTTGTTGGGATATGCACATGGGGTGGTGACCCTAAGGAGGGAACCATGTGGGTGATTTTACTAAGAGGTAAGGATAAGGCTCCAAGAAAAGCATTCATGCTTTTTGCTCTTGGGAAATTAATTTCCATTAGCGACTCAGACTCGGACTCGGGCTCATGAGGTGTAATATGACATTTTGTTGGCGCACTTTGCACTTAGCACGTCAGCATCGTCGCTAGGCGCATAGTGCACTTAAGTTGCGCTCGTTGCGCGAGCCACTTGCGCAGCCACATTGCGTGCCCACGTTGCGCAGCCCAGTTGTGTGCCCAGGTTGCGCAGGGTGCGCGGATGCGCTGGGTTACGCGGGATGCGCGCGTGTGCGAGGTGCTCGAGTGCACCAGTGCGCAAGTTGCGCCAGGTGCGCAAGTTGCGCCAGGTGCGCAAGTTGCGCCAGGTGTGCCAGGTGTGCAAGTTGCGCCAGGTGTGCAAGTTGCGCCAGGTGCACAAGGTGCACAAGTTGTGCCAGTGCGCAAGTTGCGCCACAACGTGCGCAGTGCGCGCAATGCGGCTGTAGGCGCACGCACAACTCGTTCATTGGCGCAATGCGCACAGGTAGTGGCTGTCCTCATTCAAACTGATCCGTAATATGCGATAAATGATCCTGAAATAGTGGATCTGACGTTATTTCGTGGCGCATATTGCGGATCTGAGCGGTTATAGCAGTAGCTATATATTCAGGGCCTCACTTCTCTCTCGAAAGATAGAGAATTATCATTCTGAAAATTCCAGAAAGAGAGAATAGAGAGTTCCTCGAGCCACTGGAGTTCCAGCACCTTCAACAGCAACTCGAGTATTCTTTTTCTGTCCTTGTCGTTTCGAGCAGTCCGTCTTAGAGTATTTTTTCAGAGCGTTCCAGAGTTCACTCGAACTTACTGGTTCCTGGAAGCTGACCGTGTGGGCGGATCTAGCTTTGAGCACTGGTGTTTTTGACACCCCAGCAGGACACCACCTTTCCATCAATCGCCTGTCACTTTTACTGCTGCCTTTAGCATTTCGATTAGTACCTTCTTTTTAGAAGCACTGCTATCGTTTGCTACGTATACGAAATCTTCTTAGATTTTCGTATTCCAGAATCCTTCTAGGATTTCTGGTTGTGCACCTTCCTAGAAGTGTTGCATTGGAACATTGTTCTTACAACTGTTTCATTCGGTTTTCCATTGAAAATATTGTGCCCCGGTTCTAACAATATTCGACGTTCTAAAAGAAAATAGGGAGAAATTCCTTTCAAATTGCTCATTCTGGTCATAGTATTTCGGTTCCTGTTTTTTGTGTTTAAAATTCAGATTCATATTAACAGAAAAGAAAAGAAAAAAGTTTAGTTATAGCAATTACAACAAATATGCAATTATGACTTTAAAGCACTCTTGCATTCATTCATGAGTCTTGATGATCATTTCAACATTTTCTTGGTTGAGAATTTCAAATTTATCTTAAAATTTCCATTTTTTGAACTTGCAACTATGCTTAGTTCAGAAGATGGTAGTCAGACAAGTGCTCTGGTTGGCAGAACCTTTAAGATACAGTTGCTCGGTATACAAGTTCAGAAGATGGTAGCACACAGGTGCTCTGGTAGTCACACAACTATGCTTAGTTTAGAAGATGGTAGCCCAATTTCAACATTTTTTTAATTTTCTCATTCTGGTCGGTAGAACCTTTAAGATACAGTAGCTCTACAAGTTTAGATTGGTCATCAAAAGAGCTCAAGTGCTCTGGTTCAGAAGATGGTAGTCACACATTTGAGGTATAGTTCTTGAAGAATATTGTGTTTATCATCTTTTTCAGCTTATTTTGCTCCTTTTAAAAAAAGCACATTCCTGATTGTACATGCAATTGGACTAATGATTAGCATGGAAGAAGTTTCACCAGAGAAGCAGTCAAAGTACCTGGTAGCATTGCTCGATAAATGGTCATGTAACATGACATACCAATGCTCTATATGTGCTTAATTTTGATATTGCGGTCTATATGTGCTTAATTTTGCTGTCATCTGTCAGTTTATATAATTTTGGTTCATGGGGTATTGATACAAATTTGATCTCGTGGTGTGTATCTGCTAAATTTTAGTGTCACATATCAGTTTACATGGTTTTGGTTCATGGGTTATGATAAAAAAGAAGATTTTTTTGGTGTTTATATTTTGTTTATAATAAAAGATATATGGGTTTTGAGAAAAATTAGATTTTATGGTGTGTACAGTTTTTTGAGTTTGATTCCTTTAGCTGAAGCGATTTTGTTTTTTTGGTAGTAAGTAAATTTCATTTTGGTTTGTATCTTCTTAATTTTTACATCATAGGGTAGTTTATAAGATCTATTTTGTGAATTGTAAAAAATATTGATTTTTCATCAGAGTACTGTTATTCATGTTTTGATACTGATATGTCTGATACCGTTTATCAGAGAACTGATATTATTCATGTCTCTGATACTGCCTGATACTAATTTAAGGGTTGATCTTGGAGGAAGAGAGAGGCCATGCAACTGCAGAAGAATCGAATTCTGACGGGAACAAGAAGCCTTCTCCTCTATGGTTATCCATTACTTTTTCACTATCAGAACTTGAACTACTCTTCCCACTACTGCGAGCTAGTGGCGTTACTCTCTACAAGATGGGTGCTGAGCACCCCTCCTTTTGAACCCTTTTCTTGACCTTTCCAACAAAGACCCCTTCTTCTAACTTGTCTACTTAGTCTCTAGCAAAAGCTAGCTCTTCATGTACGGCTTTTCTCTCTCTATATATACAGACACTTTTTATCAAGGAATTAGAACTAGAACCGACCAGGCCTGGTAGGAACAAAAGCATGAGATTGGTTATTGTAATATAAATGTACACATCCTCGCCACACTAATACTCAATACTAATGTACTGTGGGTCATAGCAAATGTTTATAATAAGTCCACATTGAGTTCTCTGACCTATGATTGTTAGTCCCGGGACTTGATCAAAGATGGAAAAACAGATGCAATCGAGATCTGAGATATCACACAAAAAATTTTGCAGTGATCAAACTCAAGATCTACGAAGGTACAATAAATCAAATAGCCAAATTACAATCTAAAGGAGGGAAAAAGAGAAGAGAAGATCTCTCGTTCTTCCTTGCAAACGAGTTGCAATTGGGACAGAATGAGTTACAATAAAACTAGAGAGAGATGAGAAGAAGAACAATGCTGGGGTGTCAAAACACCGTTGCTCAAAGCAAGATTCGCCCCACACGATCTGCTTCCAGGAACCAGCAAGTTGAAGAACTTGTGGAACGCTCGAAGTCACCTCTGTTCAGACTCCTCGGATGGACTTGCAATGGTGGTAGCAACTCTCTCTCTCTTTCTCCTTTTCTAACTTGTAATTTTTCGTAGTTATAACAAAGGAGGCCAGAAGAGAGTATTTATAGAGAGAGGGTGGAAACCTTAACCGCCTCTTCAGTTATGGAAAGATTGAATCAAATCCCAAAAGATAGCAACGAGATTTAATTCAAATCCCACGAAATTAATTCAAATCCCACAAAGATAGGATCTGAATTAATTCAAATCCCACAAAGATAGGATCTGATTTAATCACATTGATTCAGCCTTTCCATAACTGATTTGTAATCTGCACAGTCAGCGGATCCCTCCATGCGGCAGCAGCAGCAGCCTGGCCGCATGAGCCTAATGGCCGCATGGACCGCATGAACCGCATGGACCGTATGGAACGCATGTGCCGCATGAGCCGCATGGACCGCATGGACAGCATGGACCGCATGTGCCGCATGGACCGCATGGACCGCATGTGCCGTATGTGCCGCATGAGCCGCATGAGCCGTATGGACCGCATGAGCCGCATGAGGCCGCATATGAGCCGCATGCCGCATAAGACCGCATGGCCGCATATGAGCCGCATAAAGACCGCATGACTGCTGATGTGCTAAGTGCAAAGTGCGCCAACAAAACGCCACATTACGCCTCATGAGCCCATGAGCCCGAGTCCGAGTCCGAGTCCGAGTCCGAGTCGCTAAGCCCCGTTGGGACTTAGCTCCAAGTGGAATTAATCCAAGAGAATGACAAAAGTATTAATGCTTAATCCTTGGAGCCTTATTCTTACCTCCTAGTAAAATCACCCACATGGTTCCCTCCTTAGGGTCACCACCCCATGTGCATCTCTCAACAACACAACCAAGTATATATGTTGAGATAACTCATGGTGCATTTCCGATGTGGGACTATAATTTTACAAGGCATGTTGAGAGCAAGCTCTCTCCATGTAAAGAAAGCACCAACAATCCCCCACATATCACAACATATATATGTGTCCAGGGTTGAGCGTTCCCCACAGTAACTGTCCATTTTGCATTAGGATAGATGTCGCTGACGACTTGAATCTTCCCGCATGGATTAAATAACAATGTGATACAAGAATGGACTACGCCTTGAATTTTGCACCACAATTGTAATTCTTTCCACTCACAAAGTGTAGTTACGTGTGCTTCTGGCTGCACATTAAAGGCCCTGTGCCAGCCTGGTTTCAGTGTATAATTTTGGGCATCTACAAGTTTACCCTCAAGAGACGGCCTGATATCTCTTTCCATACACTATAGGTGAGTTCTTTATTAAAAGAGATATGGCATGAAGCCTTGCGCTTCCTTGCGGTGCTACGCCGCTATGACATGGCCTGAAGCCGAGGCATTACCCCTACCTGGGAACCTCATCGTAGTGTCATACTACTGTAGCATGAGGTCACAAGCCTCTTTGTAGTGCCAAACTACCCAGCATGAAGCCTAAGGCTTCCTTGCGGTGTTACGCCGCAACGACATGGCTTGCAATGCCGAGGCTTTACCCCTACCTGGGTACCTCATCGTGGTGTCGTGCCACTGTAACATGGGGCCATCCTCCCCTTTGTAGTGCTGTCTACAACTCTTTAATTACGTCATACAGCATTAGGCTACCTGCCTATTTGCGGTGCTACGCCGCTGTGACTTGGCTTGCAAAGCCGAGGCATTACCCCTACCTGGGAACCTCATGGTGGAGTCACCCCACTGTAGCATGGAGATTCACTCCTTGTAGTGCTGCTCTACCGTGCTTCCTGTAAAGCACGCCAGGCATTCACTCTGCCTGAGAACTCATTAAGGCGTTTAAGCCAACCTTCCACAGGATCTGTTTTTCTGCAAAAAAATACATAGTAGACAACAGTGGTTATGGGTCCGTATCCCTTCCATGTTCCAGAGAACAAGTACCCACTATTACCTGATAGTTTTCCAGTCAGTGATCCTCCTTTGAACCAAAAGTTAGATGCCTAGTAGATTTCTCTTTGAACTAATAGCATAAAATTTTATGGTAGGATTACAAAGACACACTATCAGAATGTCTTCAAGCCCATTTTACAAGCTGTGTCATCGACCAACTGGCGCTTGAGGCCCTTTGTGAACGGATCTGCCAGGTTCTCCTGACTCCGAACATCAACCACTGCAATTACACCTCTTTTGATAAGATCGTGTACTGCCCTGTGCTTCAACCGCACAGTCCTCTTCTTCCCGTTGAAGAGGTCATTTGATGCCACCGTCGCAGTCGCCTGGTTGTCACAGTATATCGGTATCGCCGGTATCTGAGCCCTAACCACTGGAGGATCATACATGAGCTCCCGAAGCCATTCTGCTTCATCTGCTGCAGTTTCAAGTGCATAGAATTCAGATTCCATGGAGGAATGAGAGAGTATAGTCTGCTTCTTCGACTTCCACGATATAGCAGCTCCACCCAAGGAAAAGACATATCCACCTGTGGATCTCTCGCTTTCTACTTCTGAACACCAGCTAGCATCACTGAAGCCTTCCACTACTGTTGGATACCCGTTGTAGTGCAGTGCATATGTCTGAGTTTTCTTGAGATATCTCATCACCCGCTTCACAGCTTTCCAGTGCTCAACCCCTGGGTTGCTTGTGAACCGACTCAGCATTCCCACGGCGAAAGCTATGTCAGGCCTTGTGGCAGTGGTTGCGTACATCAAACTTCCGATAACGCTAGAATACTCCAGCTGTCTGACGCTTTCCCTTGAATTTGGCTTCAGCTTATGATCACACATGTATGGCGTATCGATCCCTGGAAGATCCTTATACCCATAGCGTGTGAGCATCTTCTCATTGTAGTGAGATTGTGACAGCGCTACTCCAGTGTCTGTCCGGATGATCTTTATGCCCAAGATGACATCTGCATCCCCCAAGTCCTTCATACTGAACTTGGTTGAGAGGAACTTCTTTGTCTCTGTGACACAGCCTATATCCGTACCTAGGATTAGCATGTCGTCCACGTACAGACAAACGATGACTCCTCTTCCATCAGCGAACTTTGTGTAAACACATTTGTCCGTCTCGCTGACTCTGTAGCCGTTTGACCTAATAACTTTGTCAAGCTTCTCATGCCACATCTTGGGAGCTTGCTTCAAACCATACAATGATTTCACCAACTTGCAGACTTTGTCTTCAAGACCTTTAACGACAAATCCATCTGGCTGTTGCATGTAAATCTCTTCGGTCAGCTCCCCATTCAGGAATGCAGTCTTTACATCCATCTGATGTATCACCAACTTATGTATAGCTGCAAGAGCGATTAACATCCTGATGGTGGTCATCCGGGCTACTGGAGCGTACGTGTCAAAGTAGTCTATCCCTTGTTTCTAAGAAAATTCCTTGGCTACCAGCCTGGCCTTGAACTTGTCAATAGTTCCATCTGCCTTCATCTTCTTCTTGAAGATCCATTTACATCCGATGGGCTTTTCTCCTTCAGGTAGATCTACCAACACCCATGTGTTATTGGAGGTGATAGAGTCAAACTCGTCATTCACTGCCTCCTTCCAGAAGATAGCATCTCTGGTCTTTATCGCCTCATCATAGGTAAGCGGATCTGCTTCCACATGATAGGTGACAAAGTCATCTCCGAAGTCTTTCGGTCTCCTCGCTCGCTTAGCTGACGGCTCTGCGAGTTCTGGTACAAGAGTTGTTTCATCAACAACAGCTTCTTCTTGGACTACTGGCTCATATGAGATTTCAGTCTCATTTGCACCTACATCATTTTCTGGAATGTCCGAAAGAACAATGTTTTTGTCTTTTGCGAACTTGTCTTCAAAGTATTCAGCATCGCGAGATTCGATGATATGATTTGACTCAATATCAAGAAATCTCCGAGCATCACTCTTCTCGGCATACCCCAAGAAGATCGCCTTCGTAGTCCTTGTCCCTAGCTTCTGAATCTTCAGATCTGGGAGTTTCACATACGTCAGACACCCCCACACTCGAATGACATTCAAGTTAGGTCTGACTTTGAACCAGAGTTCAAGAGGAGTTACGTCCGAAGTTGCATGTGGCACTCTATTTAGAATAAAAGTGGCCGTCAATGCAGCTTCTCCCCAGTAGCATTTAGGAAGACCCGCGGTTAGCAGCATAGAGTTCATCATTTCTGTCAACGTTCTGTTCTTCCTTTCCGCTACTCCGTTGGATTGAGGAGAATATGGAGCAGTAGTCTCGCATATGATTCCATGTTCTCTGCAGAACGATGTGAATTCATGAGACCTGTACTCCCCACCTCGATCACTCCTTAACCTCTTGAGTTGTTGTCCAGTCTGCCGTTCAGCTTCGGCTCTGAACTCTCTGAACTTCTCGAAGGCTTCGTCTTTAGACTTGAGCAAGTAGACGAACGCGTATTTTGAGAAGTCGTCGATGAAGGTTATGAAATACTTCATCCCGGCCTTCGTGGAGAAATGTTTGAAGTCACAGATATCGGAGTGCACCAACTCCAGAAGATCTGTGCTTCGATTGACCCGATGAAAGGGTTTCCTTGTGATCTTCGTCTGAGCGCACACCTCACACTTCTCCACCTTACCCCCACATTTGGAGATAAGTCCTAGACTAGACATTTTGTTAATTCTTTTACAATGAACATATCTGAGTCTATTATGCCACAACTCAAGAGAATAATCAGAAAATACAACTGCATTAATGTCTTCAAACTGGTTAACAAGCTGAATTTTAAACATGCCTTCGGTTTGATAAGCCTTCCCGAAGTATGTTCCTTTCTTGGACATCACCATCTGACCAGCATTGATGTCCATCCTCAAGCCTGCGTTGCAGAGCAGGCTCCCAGAGATCAGGTTCTTGGCAATCGCCGGAACATGCTTTACACCTTGAAGCGTCAGAGTATTCCCAGAAGTGAGTTTCAGTTCCACGGTCCCGATTCCCAGAACTTCAGCTTGGGTCTGGTTCGCCATGACAACCTTCTCAGATATCGGCTGGTACGTGACGAACCATTCCTTTCTTGAACAGACATGGCAAGTCGCTCCAGTGTCTATCCACCAGTCAGAGTCAACCCCCACAGTTGTGACCTGTCCGATCATAGCAACAATGTTAGAAACCAATGAAACCTTATTAGGCTCACCTTTCTCTGATTGTTTAGGCTTAGATCTGCATTCACTCTTGTAGTGGCCTTTCTTGCCACAATTGTAACAAGTCACGTGGGACTTAGTCTTCTGTTGCTTGAAAGAAGGACCCTTCACTTTTAGATTAGCGAAGTCCTTCTTCTTGGGATGAGAAGCCGCCTGCTTCCCCTTGGAATCTCTCGTCTGCACAAGATTGGCTTTAGCCAACTGTTTGGACAGAGTGTCCACCTTCTGTTGAGAACGCATCTCGTCCTCAACATGGATCTCTTGAAGTAGATCTCCCAAGCTAATGTCTAGCTTCTTTCTGTGCATCCTTGCATAGAAGGTACTCCATCCAGCAGGAAGTTTTGAGACGATCCCTCCGACGACAAACTTGTCGGGAAGGGGCATCTCTTCGTCTTCCAGTTTCTGACGCAGCTTCAGAAATTCCTTCACCTGTGGAAGCATGGACTTTTCGTCCTCAAAGAGCAATTTGTGATATTTTTCAACCACAAACATTTTGCTCTTGTTCTTATCTTCTTCATACAGATTTTTCACAGACTCCCATATGTCTCTGGCAAGTTCTTTCTTTGAGTAGGATTCTGCCAGGGAGTCCTCCATAGCATTCAGGATGAGAAGCCTGCAGATGCTATTTTTCCTTCTCCACTTGGCCTGGAATTTGGTAGCCGCGTTGATGGCGGCAATAGATCCAGTGTCTGGAATAGAGGGTTCTTCCTCCAACAGAACATGATCAACGTCTTTCAGTTGAAGAGTTAGGTACACCTTTCTCTTCCAGACTTGATAGTGCTCTCCATCGAACTTTTCCAACTTGTAGAAGTCCGATTGGAGGAGCGAAGCATTAATGTTTTCCATCTATACGGATCTTGCTTTGAGATTGTTAGTCCCGGGGCTTGATCAAAGATGGAAAAACAGATGCAATCGAGTTCTGAGATGTCACACAAAAAACTTTGCAGTGATCAAACTCAAGATCTACGAAGGTACAATAAATCAAATAGCCAAATTACAATCTGAAGGAGGGAAAAAGAGAAGAGAAGATCTCTCGTTCTTCCTTGCAAATGTGTTGCAATTGGGACAGAATGAGTTACAATAAAACTAGAGAGAGATGAGAAGAAGAACAATGCTGGGGTGTCAAAACACCGTTGCTCAAAGCAAGATTCGTCCCACACGATCTGCTTCCAGGAACCAGCAAGTTGAAGAACTTGTGGAACGCTCGAAGTCACCTCTGTTCAGACTCCTCGGATGGACTTGCAATGGCGGCAGCAACTCTCTCTCTCTTTCTCCTTTTTTAACTTGTAATTTTTCGTAGTTATAACAAAGAAGGCCAGAAGAGAGTATTTATAGAGAGGGGGTGGAAACGCTAACCGCCTCTTCAGTTATGGAAAGATTGAATCAAATCCCAAAAGATAGCAACGAGATTTAATTCAAATCCCACGAAATTAATTCAAATCCCACAAAGATAGGATCTGAATTAATTCAAATCCCACAAAGATAGGATCTGATTTAATCACATTGATTCAGCCTTTCCATAACTGATTTGTAATCTGCACAGTCAGCGGATTCCTCCATGTGGCAGCAGCAGCAGCCTGGCCGTATGAGCCTAATGGCCGCATGGACCGCATGGACCGCATGTGCCGCACGCATGACTGCTGACGTGCTAAGTGCACCAACAAAACGCCACATTACGTCTCATGAGCCCATGAGCCCGAGTCCGAGTCCGAGTCCGAGTGGGCTTAGCTCCAAGTAGAATTAATCCAAGAGAATGACAAAAGCATTAATGCTTAATCCTTGGAGCCTTATTCTTACCTCCTAGTAAAATCACCCACATGGTTCCCTCCTTAGGGTCACCACCCCATGTGCATCTCTCAACAACACAACCAAGTATATATGTTGAGATAACTCATGGTGCATTTCCGATGTGGGACTATAATTTTACAAGGCATGTTGAGAGCAAGCTCTCTCCATGTAAAGAAAGCACCAACATGGTTCCACTTCGCTTTCTCGTTCCACGCCTTCCTCTCGCTCCAAACAATGTAATGATTGTGCCTTGGTCTGTACTCTTTGCAGTCTTTGCCTCAGCTTCAGCAAAACCTGAACGAATTGGTCGATCAAGTGCATTGTTGCACAAGTGTTGTTGCGAATATATGCATGTTTAGTGTACTATGTCATTTGGATGCTATGTTTCACATATCTATGCATCATTGTAATATATTATCAAATACTTTTTCATGTGTTTATGTTGTGTGTTAAATTGAGTAAGTTGCAATCTGCTTCATTGTTTTTAAAGAAAATTAATGACCAATGATTTACTGTAGGAGATTTTAGACATACTGAACCCGAACACTTGCATGCTATATTTTCGTAAACAATTGTAAGATGAAAATTATTAAAGTTCGTTTGCATCTTTAGCTCATGATGGCAAGTCAGTCCTTAATTATTGTCACTTATCACCAATTTGTCTTAATTCACTATCCTTTCCTTTAACTTGGGTACCACCAATAGGTTACTTTATAAATATTTTTATTAGTCTTTCAGAGCTTTTTGGCCACTAATTTCTGCAGCAAGTCTACTATTTTCTTGAACTTCTCATTTACTTTCATCTTAGCTTATATTGGCATCTTAGCTATTATGTCTTTTGTGTGTCTTCGATTAACTGTTTGTACACATGTGGTACCTACGTTTGGTTTTCTGGCGATTTTATATGTTATGAATACTCAGTTTTCTCTTAGGATATAGATGCAAAGTTCAATATGGATTACATTGCTTTATGGGTGATTTTATATGTTATGAATACTCGGGTTCTGAAATTTCTCCTCTCTCACTGGCATTATTTTTTTGTCTTTTCCTTATTGATATACTTGGGTAGCGTAAGTATTGGTCAACTTGTCTACATGAACATGGTCTCTTTCACTAAATTCTTGATTGTATGACGTCTTTTTGATATGCAAATATATGTTTATACTTATCTGTGTAACCTGTTCATTTGCACTATGAAATGGGATTTTGGCATGACCTGTTTCAGACTTGAACTTTATTACTTTTACACCAATATGCTTATTTTTTAATAAACACAACCATGACATCCAGTGGTTTGTGTTTGGATCATCAAGACTCAACTCAATCCAGACCAACCCTACAAAGAAAAATGGTAAACTGGACCTGATTAGTGAACATGGTCATATTAGGTTTTGATCCAGAATCATGGCTTGGCGGATGGATAATGTGCTGTCTGCTTTTACCCCTACCAGGTTATGCAAATAATTGGTGCATCATCCATTCCCTTACTAAAACATTGGTCATACTTGTTCTTTGGAATGTGTAGAGAATAATAGTTGTATATTTTATTGATTGGCTACTCCACTACTTATAGGGAGTCTAGCTCCTCTTCATACTACATTTTCCAATGTGGGACTAAATTCCTTATTAGTTCTCAATACTCTCCCTCAAGATGGGCGATAGATATTAATCATTCACATCTTGTTACATAGCTTCGACGGACTTAATGAACTAAGACCCTTAGTCAGACAGTCTGCCACTTGTTCTTCTGAGCGAACATGATCAATCTTCAGTATCCCTTGTTACAGCTTCTCTTTGATGAAGAATCGATCGATCTCGATGTGCTTCGTTCTGTCGTGCTGAACTGGATTGTTAGCTATACTTATTGCAGCTTGACTATCGCTCAGAAGACGTAACGGTGCTCCCTTGTCCAGCTTCAACTCTGTCAACAACGCTTTCACTCACAGCAACTCCGACACTCCTAAAGCCATTGCTCTGTATTCTGCTTCAGCTGTAGAACGTGCTACCACTGACTGTTTCTTGCTTCTCCATGAGACCAAGTTTCCTTCTACAAAGACACAATATCCCGTGGTAGACCTTCTATCGTCTATGCAGCTCGCCCAGTCTGCATCGCAGTATCCCTCAACTTCTATACATCCATTCTTCTTGAACCATAGCCCTTTCCCTGGCGTCCCTTTCAGATATCTCAAGATCTAAAACACTGCATCCATATGACCCGTTATTGGATCATGCATGTAGCGACTTACTACACTCACTGCAAATGAGATATCAGGGCGAGTGTGCCCCAAATAAATCAATCTCCCTACAAATTGTTGATATCTTTCACGATCAACTGGCTCTTCTGCTTCTGCTTCCAACTTGCACTTCTGGTCAATTGGAGTGACTGCTGCTTTGCATCCCAGCATCCCTGTCTCTTTCAGCAGATCTAGTGCGTATTTTCTCCGTGAGAGAACAATTCCTTGTTCGCCTTCACACACCTCGATACCTAGAAAGTACCTCATCACTCCTAAATCCTTTACCTCAAACTCCTTCGCGAGTTTTGACTTCAGCTTAGCGATCTCGACTTCATCATTACCTGTGATTACTATATCATCCACGTATACAGCAAGTATAGTGATGTGGCCTCTTGCATGCTGAAGAAAGACCGTATGATCTACATTTGCTTGATGGTATCCCATGTCTGTAACAGCCTTTCTGAATCTGTCAAACCAGACTCGAGGAGATTGCTTGAGTCCATATAGCAACTTCTTTAATTTGCACACTTTTCCATGCGATGTCCCTCCGTCTGATTCTGTAGCGTAGGACCCTGGCGGGAGTTCCATGTACACTTCTTCTTGTAGGTCCCCATGGAGAAAGGCATACTTCACATCTAAATGGTATAGCTTCCACCCATAGTTTGCTGTAATGGAGACCAGAGTTCTTACGGTGCTCATTTTCGCTACTGGAGCAAACGTCTCATCATAGTTGATGCCATATGATTGTGTGTATCCTTTTGCAACCAACCTTGTCTTGTATCATTCAACTTTTCCTTCTGACGTCTCCTTTGCTGTGTACACCCATTTGCATCCCACAGTTTTCTTCCCTTTGGGTAATGGAACCAGCTACCACGTCTTATTTTTCTCCAGTGCCCCAAGTTCTTCCATCATTACAGCTTTCCACCTTGGATCTTTCTTTGCTTCCTGCCAACTTTTGGGCAACGAAGTAGAGTCTAATGATGCAATGAAGGCTCGATAATTCGAAGAAATGTTAGAATAAGACAGGTAGTTGGCAATATCATGTTCATAATCATCAAAACGACTAGGAGCCTTACCCGCATTGATGCGAGAAGATCTCCTTAAGGGAGCAATAGGAGGTGGAGAGATCATACCATCAGAGTCAGAGAGATCCGCATCAGAATCAGATTGATTCAGTGCAGGGGCAACATCTTTAAGAGTTGGAGCAGGAGTAGACGAGGGACTTGGTACAGTAGGCACAGGGCACGGTACAGGCACAGTACTGGACTTCTGCTGTCTCCTTCTGTAGACTTGGAGCTCCTTTGCCGTTGTCTGTTGCTCCCCCTGTTTAACATATGTATCTTCTTCATCTTCTGTATCGGAGTCACTGCTTTCTCCCCCTGTCTTCCAGTTTTCTACGACCGGGCATGGGACCGATTCGACCACCACAGATGGGCTTATTTTCTCCCCCTCACATCTAACATCCTCTGTGTTAGGTGTGTCACCAAACGCTGAACCATCATCCGAACCATAATATGGTTCCAGTTATCTGAATGTAACGTCCATGCTTACAAACATCTTCCGCTCAACTGGGCTCCAACATGCGTATCCCTTCTGAGTTGCCGTGTACCCGACAAAGACACATTTAACCGCTCTATGATCCAGTTTGTCAACTCCTGGCCTATTATCTTGGACAAAACATACACACCCAAATACTTTCGGTGGAACAGTGTACGTGGTTGCACCAGTAAGCATCTCCAACGGTGTCTTCCAGTCCAATACCTGAGATGGCATTCTGTTGATGAGATAAGAGGCCGTTAACACTGCCTGCCCCTATAAGTATTTCGGGACATTCATAGCCAGCATCATCGTCCGTGCGACCTCCAGCAGGTGTCTGTTCTTCCGTTCGGCCACACCATTTTGTGCCGGTGTATAGGCACATGAAGTTTGGTGTAGTATTCCATGAGTGGATAAATACTCAGCAACCTTCTTATTTGTATACTCCGTACCATTGTCAGACCGTAAGCACTTAATTTTAGTGCCATATTGTGTTTCTACCCGGCGATGAAAGTCTCAAAACGCCTCAAAGACATCACTTTTATTCTTCATAAGGTAGACCCATGTCACGCGAGTATAACAATCAATAAAAGTGACGAACCATCGAAAATTGTTAATACCGGTTGTAGGACAAGGGCCCCATACGTCCGAATGTATCATATCAAATGCAGCTGAACTTATACTTCCTGATCTCACATACGTGCTTCTGGTATGTTTACCCAACTCACATGCATTACAAAATAACTTCTCTTTATTAGCCCTTTGGTATAAGGACGAATATATGCAACTAATAATTTTAAAAGAAGAATGACCGACACGCTGGTGGTGGAGTAGTAATTCATCTTCTACACTACGTCGTGAATCTTTCGGTGGTGTGTCTGCTACCAGAGATGCCAATGCTTTGTCCAGTCCATTCCTGTCCAAGTACCACAGCCCCTTATGCCATGTGCCAGTCCTTAGTCGTCGTCCTGTCCCCTTCTCCTGAAAAGTCATCGTAGGAATGTCAAAGGAAACAGTACAGTTAAGATCAAGAATAATGGCACTAATAGAAAGAAGATTGACAAGAAAAGACGGAACATGTAAGACATTGGTGAGAGTCAGAGAAGAGGGTGCATGCGACAGTGCCTTTACCTATGACAGGGCTGGAGTTACCATCAGCAGTCTGAATGCTCTCCGACGTCGGTAGGTGAGTATAGTCATGGAACTCACCGCATGACCCCGTGACATGGTGAGATACCCCAGAGTCCATAATCCAACCTGGTTGGTGGATAGCTGCTGCAAGAGCACACGCAGGAATACCTGTGCTGGTTTGGGCAAAGCAAGTGATGTGATCCCCCGAGGTAGATGACGTCCCACGACTGCCGTCCGAACCCAGCTTCGTGCTGCATAACTTTGCGAGGAACTCCTTCTCAAGAGGGTTAACTCAGCCAGGTGATTTTTTCCCCCTTCCTCTGCCAGATTAGCATTGTGTCCTCCAGAATAATTTTCTCTTCTACCAGCATAACCGCCTCTACCACCTCGACGTCCTCCGCGGCCCCGTCCACGATCACTCGACTGACTTTGTAGGAGTTTTGGACAAAATCTGATGTAATGTCCTGAGTCACCACAGTTGTGGCAAACACCGGCCACAGAGGGAGGCTGATTGAAAGCGGCAAGGGCAGACTTGTCAATAGCGGCTTGCTCCCCCTGGAAATAGCCCTTGTTGGACATCAACTTCAATCGAGCCTCTTCTTGTGCCATGGCAGCTATGGCTTCTTCCAAGGTTGGAAGCATGGGATGTGCGAGGAGTACATTCCTTCTATGCTCAAACACAGGGTTAAGACCCTTCAAGAACTTCATCATCCGTTGTCACGAAATATAATCCAAGAACTTTTGGAACTGTTTCGCAAATGCTGGTTCGACTTGTGCATCTTCCATCCTAAGAGGATCATAGTAATCCAGATCAGACCAGTACTTCTTCAACAGTGCTGTATACTCAGAGATGGTACGGTCGTCCTGGGCCACCCTATCAAGTTCATCCTGCAGTTGGAAGACCCGCATAGGCTTGCCTGAGCCTGAGTACATATCCTTCAAAGTCTGCCATATATCAGCAGCAGCCTCCATCGCCTCGACATTGCCCGATACCTGGTCGGTCAAGGAGGCTGTCAACCATCCAGCCATAATATTGTTGACAATTTCCCAAATAGCAAACTCCTTTGAGGAGGGATCATCTGGCGCCTTGGTTTGGCCATTGACGTAGCCAACCAAGCCTCGTCCCTTCAGCGTTCGCATTGCCTGCCGTGACCATTTCAAGTAGTTGGACGTTCCCTCCAACTTCGTCTCCAGCTTGTCCAGCTTCCCCATTTATTCTCCACTACTTATAGGGAGTCTAGCTCCTCTTCATACTACATTTTCCAATGTGGGACTAAATCCCTTATTAGTTCTCAACAGAATGGCTGTATCAAATTCAAATAGCATAATTTCTGCTTGACACTACTGAATTTATTCATGCTTAAGGTGTATCTTAGTAAAAATGTTAGTCACACATCATATGACTGAACATTTGTTGCATATGTTGTAGATCAGAAATGGATGGTTTGAGTGGATACCTCATGGAATAGAAGCACCAAAACTGTTGTGAATGATAGCAGTAAGTTTCTTTGTGAACTATAAGATTATTCAGTGATATATGTGATACTCCCTAGTGGAGTGAATGTTTTGTCTGCAGATGGATCCATATCTTGGTCATCCTGGATCTGCATTTACCTTGATTCTATTGCAAGTTCCGCCCTAGGTCAGATGCAATCGTCAAAGTAGAAGTCTATCATGCACAAGATATCATGGCTAGCTGAAGAGAAGGGTAAGTTAAATCATCTTTTCTTACAGCTTATAATTATAGTCATTTGTAAATTTTGATGGTGTTAATCCTGGGTATAATTTTGCTTCTTAACAAAAATGCTCCTTTGCCTATAAAAAATATGTATATCATTATCTGAATTAGTATATTTGAGCTAGGACTGTTATTTTCTTTTTTACTTGTATACATGTTTATGCTTGTGATGCTCAGGATTACATTAAATTTTGCTTTATACAAATACATGCAGCTATAACATATTAGTTTAACAACTATCAGGATGACTCCGTAATTGTGGACATGTTTAAACCTATAGCTGACAATGCAGGTGGAATTGTGGAGATGAGTAAGCAGGTATTTAAAGAAATTTTTGAGCTGATGGGTTCTATGCTTATATTCTATTTTTTTTAGTTCTTCGTTTATTTTCTATTAGCCGGAGATATCTTTTTATTAGTTCTTCGTTTATTTTTTATACACGGGTATGCTGATATTAAGCATTGATGACCTATGTTATTGATACACAAGTTATACATTCCAATCTGAATATATGAACTGCACAAACTGAATCCAAACTCTCCTTATTTTCTTCTTAGTTACACATGTACATTGGTATACTGATATTATATTCTCCTTATTTTCTCCAGGATATTGTTCTCTTATTTTTTTGTTGGTCAAAAAGCTTATTAACATAAATTGGTAATTTGTTTCTTTCAGGAACTACATGGAAAATGAAGGTTCTGTGAATATGGGAGGGATGTGTTCCGGCCGGGTTTGTTACTTATTTTGGTTTTATTTGTATAATTATTAGTTTGGATGTTTAAGATGTATGAAAACTACATAACTTGGTTGGATATGTTTGTGGTTGGACAAGTGTTGGATGTTTGTAGTTGGATGTGTGTTGGATGTGTAACCCCACCTCCCAAATTGTTTGTTTTAAAAAAAATTATAAGTATTTTTACTGTTTATTCTTTAAATACAAAGTAATTTCATTTTTTTTCATGCTTAGCTTTTAATTCTGCTATTGGGCCATATATAGCCAGGCCCATGGCTATTTAGTAACCTGTTTGTTAAAACAGCATAGAGAAGCTCCTTCTTCTTCTCCATGGAGCTGTTTTGTTTTGCTTGAGGAATTTCAAATTCCTAACCGTCTCTTGTAGAAGCATAAAAAATTTTCAGCAAAGAAGCTCTATGCGCCCAAGCCAGTGAAGCTCCATGCGCCCAATCAGTAAAGCTCCATGCGTCGAAGCCAGTGAAGCTACATGCGCCCAGTCAGTGAAGCTCCATGCGCCAAGTCAGTGAAGTCTCATGCGCCCAAGACTAGCTCCTCCAAAAGGAGGGCGCATAGCCTGAGACATGGCTATGCGACCAAACCTGACTCAGTCAAAGCCATGATCAAAATGTGCACCGAAGCATACGGCCACGTCAGTCTCCACGAGCAATCGTGCACCGAAGCATGCGGCCACGTCAACACCACGACCAACCCACGATCTCGTAGCCTGTATGCGCCTACATCCTATGCACCCAAAGCAGGACTATATGCCCACATAAAAACCAGTGTGTTTCCTCATGTGGGCGCATAACATCGTTCTAGCTCGAGAACGACTATAAAAGGGCGGTCTCATCCCTCTTCAAAACACAGAACGAAGAGCATTTTCAAGAGCCAAATTGCTGCACTTCTTGCCAGTGAGCCGAGAGTTAGCAATTTTCTTAGGTTTTCTCCCACTTTCGTAATCGGAGTGTCAACAGAGTAAAGGAGCAACTGCCGCTCGATCTCCATCGTCCCATTCCCCAGAATTCATTTTTGTACTCGGGGATCCCCAGCGCAGGATCTCTCGAGGGATGGCTCTACTCCCTCAAAATCAGCGAAGTCAAACAAGTCTCGCAAGACTTGGCTTCCGAAGACTCGCTGTGCTTATCCTGCTAGTGTCATAGCAGATATGCAACTGGAGGACTCTATCACATGGGCGCATGACTCCGCCACAGAAGTTCTCCAAATGGAGAAGGCTCACACCGTTCCGGGCTCTATTAGCCCAGTGACTTCTTCCCTGCACAACCAACAACAGGGTGTTCAACACCCGAGACTTGCAAAGGAAAACACTATGATGCCAAGAATCGGGGAGTACGACACTCTGGTCAAACCAGGCGAGGCTCACAAATGAAGGAGGCAAAACTGGGAGAAAATAGTACTGCTCCACCAAGCATGCGCCCAAAGCCATGCGCCCAAGGGAGTGTTTGGGCGCATAGCCCCAACTAGAACACTTCTATCTTCAGCAGACTGGGCATCCAAAGCCATGCGCCGAAGGCTATGCACCCAGGCTCTCTGGATCCATACTATGTGCCCACTTCAAGGAGGCTCAGACATGCTGTCAAGGAGCATGCGCCCAAGGCCAGTCTCCAAGGCCTATGCGCCCACAAGAAAAAGGCAGGCCCCAATGCGTATAGCACGGGGCTGTCTTCAAGGACATCACAGAACTTAGGTGTGGGGGTTGCCCCTGCACGTGAACTAAGTCTGGATACGCCTACTCTCCTTACGAACCCGCATGCAAAGCTCGACGATGCATGCAACATGGGTTGTAAGGCAAAACTCCCTTCCGCTGACTTGCGCGACATGATAAATCATAAGCGTAAAACGAAGGAGGACATAACAATTCATAGTGCACATCCATGCACCAGTATTGTTATCAACTGTTGTTGCTCCAAAGCAACAAGAGTGCCTCAGAGAAAATCCGTGTTTCGACGGCTGCACTTCTCTGACGATGAGAAGCCACTGTGTGTTTCATCCAATATGGCTTCATGAGGTCCCCCTTACGGAAGCCCCAATCAAAGACGGTGGACTACGAACCCAACTTTCTCTCTCAGTTCCGCGGGAAGAAGAAGAAAAAGAAGAAGTCTACCAACAGATGGCCAGCAGGCTGTCACATCTGAAGGAGTTTATATGGGTACTCGGTCAAAGACAAGGTTTCGTACGGACGACGAAGAACCCCAAGCTGGGGGTAGTATTCCCTCAGAATCTAAAGCGGATGACCCTCATACTGGGGGTAGCCTTCCAGAGGACGATAATCCCTCTGAATCTGATGGCGACTATCTGCCTCCTCTACCTGAAGATGAAGGACTGGTCCACTCGGAGGCAGACAGTATCAGCACCAGTTGTACTGTTTCCTCTGTTCTTCCTCGCATGTTATCTACATACATGGCGGACGGAGAAAGACCTGAAGAAGCCAGTGATCAGACCAGCAAACGGCTAGAGGGTCTTGAAACAGCATTCGCCAAGATCACCGATATGCTTACCAGTATCATGGCGGTTCAAGCTGCTGGGACTGTTCCTCCACCTCAACAAAACGTCTCGGCCTATGCTAGTCCGGCTCACAGCAACAACCCTCCTTCACTGCAAAAGGAGTATCATTCCGTTGTGCCTCCTCCAAATCTTGCAAATGCTGGGGGTGGTCCTTCGCCAATAACGCCTGACAACCGTTCAACAGCCATTTTCCAACACCTGCTCAATCAACAGGATGCAATTGATTCCCTGGTCGCTCGTCTTGACACCATCTCACACAAAGACGAGCTTCAGAAGATGGGGATATCTCAACCGTATCCTCCTGAGTGGGAGAACGCTACTTGCCTGCCTAACTACAAGCCGCTGATGCTGAATTCATTTGACGGGTTGACTTCTCCTCGTCAGCACATGACGTACTTCAACACGCAGACTCTGCACTTTCCCAGAGACGATCCGTTCTTGTCAAAGCTGTTTATTAGCACCTTGCAGGGGGTAGCTTTCGAATGATTTTGCAGTCTGCCTGACGGATGTATCAATTCATTCAAAGACTTAGAGATATTGTTCCTCAACAGGTTTTATGAGAGTGGCATGCATGTTAGTATGTCCACCCTCATTGAGACCAAGCAAAGGAGGACTGAGTCTGTCATCGCCTTCATCGAACGCTTCAGGCAGCTAGCACTGAAGATGCCCTTCGGCATACCAGATTCAGAACTTATGGATACTTGTCGACATAACTTCCTTCCTACAGTGAAGTTTTGTCTGGGTATACATAAGTATGATACATGGCTTGCTTTCATTGGGGCCGCTGATGCTGCTGAAAACGATGTTCCTAACTTGGAACTACTGGGGTTGAAAACACCCAAATCCGAAGATAAGGGCAAGCATCCTCAAACTATCCCTGTTCGTGGGGGTAAAGGAAAAGAAGTCCTGAAGGTCAACACATCCAAAGGAGCTTCCAATTCTCAGGGCGCCTCCGACAAGCCCAAGGAGACCTTCTCCTTTGACGAAGACGATGTCATTACCATCTTTCACACATTGACGAAGGGTAATAAGCTGACATTGCCTCTACCACGACGTCCTGCAGAGGCGAGCCAACTCAATGATCCCAAGTACTGTCTCTATCATCAGTACGTGCATCACTCCACCAAGGACTGCATCGTCCTGAAGAAGAAGATACAACAGCTTATCGACAGCCAAGTGATCAACCTCGAAGCTGAAGACAAGGTCGTATCGTCTAACATGATCTCTCTTCAGTTTGGTGACTTTCCTTCCACAGAAGTTCCAGACGGCGTGGTCCCGATTCCCAAGGCAATAATGGAAGTCGTCAACCTACCTCCAGCTCGCAACTCAATATTGGACACGCTCACGACTGAACGGGATGAGATCATGTGGGTCCATCCAGACCTTGTGCAATAAGTGACGCAGGGGTAGTACCTCCCAAAGCAAAAAGGGGCAAGAAGTACAAGTCATGCCATATGGTATCCTCTCTCATCTACGAGGTTCTATCTGGCGAGACGCATTCAGGAAAGACTTATCTTCGGACGTACGATCCTGCACAAGAAGAAGCAGTACCTCCTCAAGCTTCTGCTGCCCCCATAAGCTCAGAAGCCGGCCCGTCTAAATCTCTAACTACGGACAAAGCCAAGCAGAAGGAGACACAGTTTGACAGGTCTCTGAAGGCACCAGCTCCCGAAGGCATGGATCGGCCCTACAACTTTGACATACTGGCTCAGCTAGCCAATACACCTGCCAGGCTGTCTCTGTTCGATCTATTGCGACTCTCCAAAGAAACGTGGAAGGCTTTGAGTAAGGCATTACTACATGCCGACTCCTACCTCGCTGAAGTCAAAGCCTCCGCTGAAGACCCTGTCGCCTGTTTCTACTGCCACAGTACTATGGAAGTGGTGCCCAACATCACCTTCTCACAGGAGGACATGCTACTAAAAAATCATCATCATGATAGACCCATGTACTATACAGGGTACATCGGGACGATCAAGGTGGACCACATGTACATCGATCCAGGATCCTCCCTCAGCATCATTCCTAGAAGTCTGCTTCAAATTCTGGGAATCCCTTTGCATAAGCTATCTGCAACCAACACAACTCTCATGGCCTTCAATGCTGATCGAAGCCATCCGCTGGGCAAGATTCGTCTCAAATGCCAGATCGATGATCTTCGAACAGAGGTTTTCTGCTATGTGATCGATGCTAACGTATCTTACAACGTCTTGTTGGGACGTCCATAGATACACGAGAACATGATCGTTCCTTCCATACTTAACTAGTACTTCAAGTACGTCAACAGCGACGGTATCGTAAAGACGAAATTTGCTGATGTCGATCCTTTTAAGGGCATCGAAGCTTACTATGGGAATTCGGTACTTTACCAATCCCAGCCCCCCAAGGATGACGGTAACAAAACTGACAATGAAGCTGAAGCAAGTCCATCCTCCAATGATGGTCCCCTGATTATCCGAGTCAAAGGACGTACTACTCCAAAAAGTACTCTGAAGCCTCCCACAATCTGGGTGAAAAAGAAGAACCCTGACAAGGTCAAGCCACTGACCATCACTCTCAGCAAGACACCCCGGGAGGAACCTGCTGATGCCCGTCCTCCCAATCCTGAAGAATTACCCTACGTAATTAACTCGGCCAAGACTGTGGCTCCTCTTCCAGATGATGATCCTCTCAATGAGTATATTAATACTCATAATAATGTACCTTCAGCGGATGATGTTATCCCTGAAGAAGAACTTGCGTATTTCCTTAGTAAATGTTTATCTTTGAATTACTCCGATGCCTATCAATCTGTAAACCACTACATGGATACGATATACGCCCTAGAAAAATGGCATAGGACCACACCTCTGCATGCCGGTCACGATGCCTCACCTGCGGAAAAAAGTTTACCCTGAAGATATCATCTACTTCATCGTTCCAGCCAGAAAGAAGGATGAAGAACTAATCATCTTCGGTCGTATAATTGGCAAGAGAAAGTTCGTCCCAGACTATACTTCTCCCAAGCACAACACAGAAGCTGACTATGATTCTGAGAAAATGCAACTTTTTCGGTATAGTTGGCAGGCCAAGAACATCATCCAGAACATGGGATATGACATCAAAAGCGACAAAGAGCTAAATTACGGCCAAGGACGACGGTTGCCAATACGACACTTTGCTCCTCCAGGCAAACCCGAGAACTACTATCAACGAAGCGGTATTGGTTTGGACTATGTCACTCCTCCAACAACTCCTGAAAGATCAGATGATGAAGCAGATCGTTGTTCTCATTCTTCTGATTCCTCCCTCTGGGACTCAGACTCCAGCATCGACGACATGTTCAAAGCAACTCTGTCCGTCAACATGGTTTCCGCCGACCAAATTACAGACGATGTCCAATCAATTGAGCTCGAACAATGGGCTCAAAAGATAGATACTAGGTGGGAGCTGCACTTCGAACAACGGGAACCACCTACCGAAGACGAAGTCATCCAAGTCAATCTAGGGGATGAAGCATCTTTCAAACCAATCTTCATCAGCAAAAGTCTATCTGGCGATGAACGCCAATCTCTTATATAGCTTATAAGAGAATACATCGACATCTTCGCATGGAGCTATGAAGACATGCCAGGCTTGGACCCTACAGTCACCATGCACCGCTTGAACATTTTGTCTAAAGCTAAGCCAGTGAAGCAGCAACAATGACGATTTCGACCAGACGTCATAGAAGCCATCGAGAATGAAGTCAAGAAGCTCATTGCCAGTAGATTCATCTGCGAGGAACAACACCCAGACTGGGTTGCCAACATCGTACCAGTCATAAAAAAGAATGGTAAAGTTCGAGTCTGTATCGACTACCGTGATTTGAACTCTGCATGTCCGAAGGACGAGTTCCCTCTACCGATCACCGACGTAATGATCGATAGTACTTGCGGCTTCGAGCGGATGTCCTTCATGGATGGGTTCTCAGGCTACAACCAAATCAAGATGTTCTCCGACGACGAGAAGCACACATCTTTTCGAACACCGTTGGGGGTATACTGCTATACGGTGATGCCCTTCGGATTGAAGAATACAGGGGCGACATACCAGCGAGCCATGAACACAATTTTTCACGATCATTTGCATAAAACTGTGGAGTGCTACGTAGATGATATCGCAGTCAAAAGTCGTCTCAAGGGCAACCACCTACAAGACTTGAGAACGGTGTTCGAACTAATGCGTGCACACCAACTCAAGATGAATCCAACCAAGTCTTTTCTGGGAGTCTCCAGCGACAAGTTCCTTGGTTTCGTCATCACTTCAAAGGGTATACATCTGGATCCGGAGAAAGTGAAGGCTATCCTCGACATGTATCCTCCAAGAAACCTCAAAGAGCTACGCGGACTGCAAGGAAGGCTAGCCTACATCAGACGATTCATTTCGAACCTCTCTGGAAGGTGTCAACCATTCACTCAGCTCATGAAAAAAGGCGTATCTTTCGTCTGGACTGAACAATGTCAACGCGTATTCGACGACATCAAGGCGTACCTTACAAGCCCTCTAGTATTGGTAGCTCCAATAATGGGGAAGCCCTTCTTATTATATGTCTGCGCTATGGACCATTCTCTTGGTGCCCTATTGGCTCAGAAGAACGAAGGCGGCCATGAACATGCAATCTATTACCTCAGCTGCACAATGGTGGGTGCCGAGCACACATACACACCGGTAGAGAAGGAATGTCTTGCACTAGTATTTGCCATCCAGAAGACACGCCACTATGTGTCTGGGCAGACTATCCACATTATATCTAAAGTCAACCCTCTCAGAATACTCATGACAAAACCGGGCTCTCTCAATTCCCGTTTAGCTACATGGGTGATGCTGTTGACTCCATACGATATGATCTTCGTTCCTCAGAAGGCAGTAAAAGGCCAAGCATTAGCTGATTTCCTAACAGCTCATCCGGTGCCAGAATCGTCCAAACCCTACGATAAAATCCTCGACGAAGTGGTGGAGTCTAACACTGCAACTGAAGAAATCCCCATTTGGCGAATGTTCTTTGACGACGCATCAAGAACAGGACCTAAAGGAAATATCGTGGCTGGAGTAGGTGTCGTGCTCGTATCACCTGATCATCTGGTTATACACCGCGTATATTCTCTCGTGGAACCATGCACCAACAACGTAGCCGAAATCTTGTTCAGTCAATATGGATTGAAATCCAAGGTTCATCCAACCAACGATTGATGTCCAATCAGGGAACCCATTAAGACCCAGTAAAACTCATCCGTGCATACCACCGTATGTGGACTATAAAACTGAACTAATTGAAATAGGTCCCTATACCTATTATGTAGTCTCCACCTCTTAGAATGTGAAGTCATTCGTAACCCTTATTCCATCTATCGGGAAGTCGCGATACGATCTTGTATCGCATTCATATCCCTTGCTAGTGTGTTTAAACAACCATGGAAAAAGATCACAACCTTGATTTCTCAAATTCCATCCTATTATGGAACCTTGTTTAGATTAATTTTGAGAACATGACTTCCGTATTGCATGGATTGCAGGCTCCTATATGAAACGAAGGGTTCTTCGAATTGGCGAGTGACTAGACTAGAGTAGCCCAATCTAGCAAATAAGTAATGATTCATAAACCTTCTCTCTATCTGCATCATTGGATACTCTTTACCGCCCTTGAAGCTTCATATTTGCTCTTGATTATTCTTTCTTATCTTCCTGTCCATCCTACTTGGAGCGATGAATGGTCATGCTTATTAGAGTTCATTAATAATTCTTAGCTACTTGTGTAAATTTGTTGCTTGTTAAATTTTGGGTTTCTTGATGGATACGAGAGGATTTTAGATACCATATGCCTAGATATTTGTTGGTAGAATTGTTAGCAACCAGTTAGAAGATTTTAAGATTTTAGTTTGAGAAGTAGTGTGACCAAGGTGGGTAGAAGTTGACTAGGGGAAGAATACAAACTATTTTTGAGGAATTAAAATTTAAGGAGATTAAGGTTCAGGTAGACTTCTTATTGAATCTTAGGGAATAGTTATGGATTAAAATTTCGAGGACGAAATTATTTTTAAGGTGGGTAGATTTGTAGCTCCCCTTCCCAAAAATTTGGAAATATTTTATTTTTTTATTATTTTATTCGAATGGTGATTTTTAGATTTTTGTAAATAATTATTTAGTTAATTATTACGGTGGATGACTTAAGTCTTTGTGGAGTTATGGAACACAAAACGATTAGGAATTGTGGCACGAGTGACGTAGCAGTGTGCCTTGACTAGTGTACTAGCCATGCCAGGGAAAACCTAGCCATAGGGATATCCGAATTAGAAAAAAACCAGGCCAAGTATGATTTGACCCTTTTAAATCATTTAATTATATGTTATTTAATATATTGACTTTTAGACGACCTGGTTGTGCCAATTTAGCCTGGACGCAGTTCGAACTGGACCCGAACCCATGTGATTGAGTAGTGTGCTCAAAGACGTTCATGTAAATATATTTTATGATATTTCTTTATTGCCTATTAGCAGCTACTTTCTATAAGTAAATAAATATTATTTTGTGAACACAATTTTAGGTGAAAGACCTACTTTAGAAACTATGTTATTATTAAGTTCATTGGGAAGTTTCAGAAGGATACATATATAGGTTATATATATATATATAGGGATATATAGGAACATATATGTTTTGTGTGTGTGTGTGTATATATATATATATATATATATATATATATATATATATATATATATTTTGTGTGTGTGTGTGTGTATATATATGTTTTGTGTGTGTGTGTATATATATATATATATATATATATATATATATATATATATATATATATATATATATATATATATATATATATATATATATATATATATATATATATATATATAATATATAAAAAATATATATATATATATATATATATAATATATATATATATATATATATATATATATATATATATATATATATATATATATATATATATATATATATATATATATATATATAAAATATGCAGACGAATATAATATTTTCTTATTGATATATATATATATATATATATATATATATATATATCTATATATATATATATATATATATATATGTATGTATATATAGGAAAATATAGGGACATATATTTTGTGTAAATATTTATATATGTGGGTATATATAAATATAATATATAAATGTGTGTATTTGTATGTATATATATAAATATATTATAAAGGTGTATTGTATGTATATATAAATACATTATATAAATATATGTGTGCAGGTATATGTAAATGTATATAAAATATATGTGTATGTGTGTATATATAAATATACGTATATGTACATATATGTGTATATATATATATATAAATACATATATATTTATACACAACAGTGCTAATAAAAAGAAAAAATAAAATAAAAGAACAATAGCAGCAACAACCAGGCCAGGCCAAGCCAGCCCGGGCTCAGCCAAGCCCGACCCGGAAGCAGCCCGAGCATCCCAAACTAATCCCAGGCTCTTCCCAAAACCGCAAACTGCAGCGAACCCGACCCGAACTCTCAAATCCTCACAGAGCAATCCGAGCAAACTTCATATAACCGCGCTTATAACTCCCAGAGCCCAACCCGAAGACTCACAGCCGAACACCAATTCCTTCCCGACCCGGATTTACGACAGCAGTATATGTATTAGAGAGAGAGGGAGGTCGAAACCCTAATGCGAACCCACGCCCAGGCGGCCGCTCGCCACCGTCGATGCCACTACGCGCGGCCGGACCACCGCCGCAACTAGGCACGCGTGCGCGCACAAGAGCGCAGCAACAGCAGCAAGGCGAGGCAAAGATACGTCTTCATCATCGAATTTCTATCTGATTATGCAACGGAATTTGATCCCGTAATTTCGTATGCGTAGCCTATATAACCACCTAAGAGACCCTTCAAATAGATTCGAAGATACTCGACTGGATTTTTCAGGAAATCAGGTCGAAGATCACGAAAAACCTGTTAAGTTGAACCTAGTATTTGATTCAAACACCCAACTCGGCGTCGAGTTTCCCACCAACCTATTCTTCGAATCCATAAACTTCCTGAACAGAAGTTAACCACAACATATAGGGCTAGAAAAGTCCAGTAGAAGGTTTGTAAAGATTTGCTTTGTACAGAGAAGTATACACATGTAAACTTCGACAAAAACCTATTCTTAAAACAGTAGAAATATTGAAAAACTCATCCACACGACGTATCGTCAAAACAAATTCGTAGACATGTAGTTTGACGACTTTAGAGACCATTGACTCTGGCACGCTTTTCGGTGCAAAGCGGGTCCAACGGCGGACACCATTTTGACCCAAAATTATCGTTTTGTCCCTGTGTCCGGAATTGGACTTAAGGACAGGCAATCCTAGCTAATTTGACTATTCTGAGAACATTGGTGATGTTTATTTCAGCTTCCGGGAATTGTTGTATGAGTTTTGACTATTGTGGCACACTAAGTGGTTTGGATTATCGGTTTCACCAGCAAAGGACCACAGGCGAGTACAGTTTGTTGTTTGTTTTCAGTATTGATCTTTACTATGCATCAGTGTTTAGTCGATAGATATGTGATTTCAGTTTTATGTGATTTTGTTCCTTGTTGTGTCTGGAGATGAAGTACCAACGATGTGTGATCTGACCTTAGACAGTGTAGACAGTGATTTATTATTGTAAAGTAGACAGTATAGACATTGATTTATTATTGCACTTATATCTTGTAGACCGTGTAGACCGTGATTATTATTACATTTATACTATGTAGACCGTGATTATTATTTTTGTAGACAGTGTTTCTTTATTGCAGTATTTTGTGTAGACAGTGTAACTGTAGACCGTATAACTTTAGACAGTGTAGACAGAGTAACTTTAGACAGTGTAGACAGTGTCGCATAATTGTCCCGAGACCGATCACATATCAAAGGTACTTCAGTCGGTCAGTTGGTGAGTATTTTATTGTATTTCTTTTTCTGTTCTTATTATTCAGTTTTATTGTCTTTCTTCATTTTATTTTGTGAATCATATGTCTAAAGGCTAACCTCTGTAGTATAGTCATTTTTATATATTGAAACTGCATTCAGTGAATTGTACTCGTTCCATTCCTGACTGAAAACTAATATTTTCAGGTTAGCCGTGGATTCACTTAGCATGGGAGATACGGGGGTACTTGCAGACAAAGGCCTAGAGACTAGCTAGAAAGTCGAGTTATAGTCACTATATTTGTACAAGTTTATATTTTCTGCAAATGTAAAACTTGTGATCATTGTAAGTTCAATTAATTTTGTGAATAAGTATTATTTGTGATTTTGATCTTCATGGCCGTGACAGCGTTCTACCGCCGACACTACGGCGTAGGCTGGCTTGGACACGTCTCGTATTCGTTTAAAAAAAAATGGGTGCGGGTCGTGACAAAAATAACAAAAAACTGTGAGCAAAGTGTTAACCGAAAGCTCATCTTTATATATAGGTTGTGTGGTCCAATCGACAGGCCACATGGCGGTCACTCAAAGGACCTCAGAGTAATAGGATGAACCTAGGACTCAGCACAATGAATCTCATTTAATAGATTCGTTTGACTAAGCCTTGTTACCGCTTCTCGAGCCCCTAAATAGCGGTAATTAAAGAGGATGTTGACTCAGCCAGTCAAAGGCGGTCATTTAATATTCTTAGGTGTAAACTCCCTATTCTAAAAATAGGTTATATAATTTATTTAAATATATTTTTGGCATTGTTAATATTTATAAATTATTGGCAATGTGTACATGATATTTTTCTATAACGAAGCTAGTAGGTAAATATTAACTCTAGTATATTAATTATATTTATTAAAAATATCTCTATAAGTATTTTAGGTGGTTCTAGATTTTAGAAAAAAATTCCTTAAAATTTTGGGTATATAAGGAATCATATATATATATATATATATATATATATATATATATATATATATATATATATATATATATATATATATATATATATATATATATATATATATATATATTATCTGTATAGTTAGTTAAAAAAAATTAACTTAACTTACTGTTCCCGAAGGAACAGTAAGCTAAGGAAGCCCGCACAAACCCGATAGATGGAAGCCGCGAGGAATTCGAAGATTCATTCTTTCAAATCTTTGAACGGATTTGCTTCAAATTTTGTGTGCATAATCCGGTAGGATTCTCTTCAATCCTAACCCAATCCTAATTAAAAAAAAACCATCCGAAATTGAATCAAATTAGACATTCAAAACCGAGTTGTATAAAAAAACCATTGGATGGAAGAACTTCGAAAACCCTAGGAGAATTTATCTGAGAACTTGAGAGATGACCCCCGTGAAGAACAGGTAGGAAACTCTAGAGGGGGTGAATAGAGTTTATAACAATAATAGCCAAATAAAAATTAAACTCTTTTCACCAACAGTAAATAATCAGAGTAGTAAATGCGAAATGAAAAGATCAAGAGAGCATACGCAAACACAGTCATTTTTAACCTGGTTTCCCTCGTGGAGGACTAGTCCAGGCCTAAGAACTCTAGCTCAGGATTAAATCCACTATTTGTGAAATAGTAGTTACACCCCGTGTCTTTTCTTCAGAAGAGCACGTCAACTTCTTACAAAGATCGCTGTGGCGATGCTTGGAATTTTCCAAACGACTTTCTTGACTCTTGCACAAACTCCTAACTGAATAGCACTGAGCACTTTTAGGCTTAGAAAGCTTGTGGCAAGTAGAAGAGAAGATTAAGGCTTGTATGAGGCTTATAGAGAAGAGAAGAGAAGATAATTGGATGATTGAAAATGAGAAAATTCAAGGCCTATTTATACTAGTTGGGATAGGCAGAATTCGGCCAGAATTCTGTGTCAAGAATTCAAATTTTTGGCCGTTGGACAACTAGCATACAACAAACCCTAAAAATTAGGGTCCTGTAATTTAGGGGACAGAGTTCGGCCCGAACTCTGTACGGAGGCAGAGTTCGGCCCAAACTCTGTCTCCATAGGACAGAATGTTCAAATGGGCTTTTGTGGGCTAGTTTGGCTTGGTGGATCTTTTGGGTTTGTTTTGAGGATAAGGATTAAGCCAAGAATACCCAGTGCTACTCAGTTTATATTTAGCTAGACTCAATAAATGTAAAATAGTACAGACTCCGAAACGAGTACGCTGCAGAAGAGAGACGATGTCCGTCATGTACTGAGTTCTGTCTTGATGTGTCATATTAAATTATGACAAGTATCATATTGTCAATTTGTTAATATTTGGTTGACTGTGATTTGGGTCAACAATCTTCTCCATATTGATAATTGACAAAAATGATATTTGTATTTTCAATGTTCATACCTGGACACAAGTTAAAAAGAGTAGATATGCATAGAATGCAGTAGCTCCCCCGTAATAGTAGCTCCTCCATAAACATAGCTTCTCTGTAAACTATGTGCCTTGTCTTGATATACATAATCTTCTCCAAAACATAGATATCACACAATATGATAGAAATATGAACATCAAATAGATCTCCCCCTTTTTGGCATTTATCAAATATGAATATCAATAATGAATATCAAACACAGACAGGCAAAAGACTGTATAAAAGGGTAACTGGCAAGCATACAATAATAATAATATAATAACTGCAGATAAAATCTAAAGATCCACACAAAAATGTGCTCATACAAGAAAATCAAACTACATAATCATAAGTCCATAATGCATAAAACTAAATAAGATCATCATCAGCAGCAGCAAGTACAGAACCACATCCATCATGGAGCGCGAGATGGTCCAGCGGTGTCAGATAGATCAGTATCAGAACGACAAGGATCCACGAAAGCTGCATCCGGATCCAGATATCGCATGACCCAAGGGTCGTCGATACGGTAACCGTCGTGAGATGGATCCTGCTCCATAGGAAGGGGCATAAAGGGATGCCGAGACATGGTGTATCGGATGTCATACAATGAGTTGCTGATGGCACTCATCTGTAAAGTGGTATGATAGTCGATCTGGGTTAAACGATCGTCCTCCAACATGAAACAATTACAAAGCATGGTCTGGATAGACTCGAGAGTAGCAGGAAGAGCGGGCGCAGATTGCCCAAGAGCAGATGCATCAGCCTGAGCATCAAACCCGGAATGCGCGGACTCAGCGAGAGACTTGACAGCTGCCTGAAGCCGCCTTGCCTTAGACAGAAAGGCAGGAACTAGAAGGAACTGGCACTCATCGAGAGGAACATGAAATACACGAAAAACTATCGACAATAGAGAGCATATACCAATGATCGATGCCTCTTCCTTGCACTAATCATCCAGTCCATTATAGTGTGTGGAAGGTTGAACGGGACATGGAAGTGAAGGTGATAGAGGGCAGAGATCTCAAAATAAGAAACTTCATCAGTCGATCCCGCTTTGGGCAATATCGTGGAGAAGACGATACGATGAAGCTCGTAAAAATATGGGTTAAGAAATTTTGCAAGTAACTTGCGTGGACGTGTGTTTGGAGTACACAAATCGTCCTTGAAACTATCAAGGGACGACCCATCGGAAAATTAAAACTTGCGTGCATTGACAAGTTTTTTCCAAGAGTTGGGTTCCGAAATCTCGAGATATTCCGCAAGTTCAAAATCATCGAAAGAGATGTCAATCCCGGCGACACGAGAATAGAGTCGTGTGTCGTCAAAAGTAAGATTACAGTAAAATATCTGGATCGCATTCAAATATATAAGTGAAGTTGTAGAAACTAACTCATCAAGACAAAGATCATGAAATAATGAATCATAACGAGAAAATATAGTAAAATTGATAGGATGACCCGCTCACACAGGCCGTAAACAAAAATCATTGAACCATTCATTTGATGCTTCCAATGAAACAAAAATTCGATCATCGAATGTGTTGGGGTCATTGGGTTGTGGTGGATTGAAAAGTGGATGAATGGATTGATCATCTCGAGGAGAAGGGTTCGATGAGGAAGCACCCTCGGTTCTAGCCCTCTTTCCACTATTGAACAACCTAGGTGCCATTGACCAATGAAAGGAAATTTGAAATTGAGATGAAGAAAAAGAGTGAGTTATACTTTAAGAGAGTGGTAGAATATGGAAAAGAATGATGCACAAGCTATGCTCATTGAGTTTGGGGAAGAAAACCACACTAGATAGAGAAATCTAGGGTTAGGGTTTGGAGAGGATGAAGTTAAAGAGGTTTTAGAGGAGGCAATGGAGAGGAGAGAGAGAAAGAACCCGAATATATGGAAGGGGGTTCGGCTGGTGAGGTTGATCCTGGACCTTTGGATCAAAAGGATAGATGGCTGAGAGCAACTAGAAGTTCTGGAATGACCAGACCGAATTTGGCCCGAACTCTGTGTGAGGCAGAGTTCGGCCCGAGTTCTGGGTTCTGGGACCAGAACTGAAAACAGTTTAAAACATTACCAAGTTAGAGAAAATTGAATGGAGTAAATGTAAATAAAGTTAGAAATTTTGAATTAAGCACGTTATAAATGAAATTGAACCATGTAATAAACAAAGATTTATAACACAAATCATTACGATGAAACTGCCATGGGGTAGCTGTAGGGCCGGATCCCAGCTAGCGGTAGTCCGAAGACTAGTGCACCGTGTCGCTTAGGCTTTTATGCCTTGTTGTCAGAAGGACCCTTTCGGCTTGTACCCATAGCAAAGTCATCATAAAGAAACATGACATAATCGATATTTACGCAGGCCAATTTAATAAATAACTGTTTCATCCAAAATTTCTAATTCACGACAAAGAAAGTTGAATCGCTCTTCGAATAGTGGTTTAGTAAAGAAATCTGCCAGCTGATGATCAGTGTCAATAAATTCTAAATTTATAGTGCCATTTTGTTGATGATCACGCAAAAAGTGGTGACAAATTTTAATGTATTTCGTGCGTGAGTGACATAAAGGGTTCTTAGTAAGGTTGATAGTGCTAGTATTATCACAGAATATAGAAATGTGCATAAAAGATAGGTTGTAGTCTGTAAGGGTTTGCTTCATCCACAGAATTTATGCACAACAACGACCAGCTGCAATGTATTCAGCTTCTGTTGTGGATAGTACGACAGAATTTTGCTTCTTGCTAAACCATGAGACTAGAGCCTTGCCTAATAAATGACACGTGTCGCTCGTACTTTACGACTTTGCATCCCAGAAAATCAGCATCCGAATAACCAATAAGGTCAAAGAATGTGGATTTGGGATACCATAAGCCCACAGTAACAGTACCCTTAAGGTATCGAAAGATACGCTTAACGGTGGACATGTGTGATTCCTTAGGACTAGCTTGATAGCGAGCACACAGACAAACACTAAACATGATATCGGGACGACTAGCAGTTAGGTAAAGTAGACTACCAATCATACCTCAATACTTACGTTGGTCAACAGGTTTACCGCTTTCATCAGGTTCCAGCTTGGTCGTAGTAGCCATGGGAATGCTGATTGGTTTGACGTTGTCAAGATCAAACTTCATTAGCATATCCTTTGTGTATTTTGACTGGCTGATGAATGTTCCTTGTAAAGTTTGTTTGACTTGCAATCCAAGAAATTAGGTGAGCTCCCCCATCATGCTCATCTCAAATTCGTTCTGCATACACTTAGCGAAATCTTGGCATAGATTTTTATTAGTGGACCCAAATATGATAGCATCAACATAAATTTGAACTAAAAGAATGGTGTCTTGAAAACTTTTGATAAAAAGTGTAGTGTCAATCTTCCCTTTTGAAAAACCTTTATCTAGTAAGAAATTGCTTAGGCGTTTATACCAAGCTCTGGGGGCTTGTTTGAGGCCATATAGCGCTTTCTCAAGTTTGAAAACATGGTCGGGAAATTTATGATTTTCAAAACCAGGGGGTTGTTTTACAAAAACTTCCTCCTTAATAAAACTATTCAGAAAAGCACTTTTGACATCCATTTGGAAAAGTTTAAAATTCTGAAAGTTTGCAAAGGCACAAAGCATCTGAATGGATTCAAGTCTTGCAACAGGAGCATACGTCTCATCGTAGTCGATACCTTCCTCTTGGTTGTATCCTTGAGCTACTAGACGAGCTTTGTTGTGAGTGATTGAACCATCTTCATTTACTTTGTTACGAAAAACCCATTTAGTACCAATAATCGAATGGTTAGCAGGTTTAGGAACAAGTTCCCAGAGCTGGCTTCTTTCGAATTGGTTGAGTTCTTCTTGCATAGCGAAAATCCAAAATTCATCATTAAAAGCTTCTAAAACAGTTTTAGGCTCAATTTGCGAAATGAAAGCAGTACTAGCAATGGAATCTCTTAACGATGATCGAGTACTTACTCCACGTGATACCTCACCTATTACCAAGTTTTCTGGGTGTGACGGCTAGAACGCAAACTTCTTCGGTAAGCCTGTCACCCCCACTTTCCTGAATAGGGCTAATATAGTCATTTGCATTATTTTATTATTTTAATATTATTTAAATTATTATTGCTAGTGTTTTTATATTATTAGTTAAATAGGTATTTTGTTGATATAGATATATACATGTTCAATAGAGTTTTTATTTATAAAAATCTTTAATATATTAAATAAATATAGAATGTAAAATATTTGTTTTATTTATAAATAAATTAAGATTTTTGTATATATATATTTATTTGGTATTATTCTATTTATGGAGTTTCTATATGTATATATATATATTTTTCATCTAGTCCAACGGTCACACTCTACGGGGATGCGAGATTAGGGACCTGTGGGAGGATAACGCATGATGAAATTGGGAGAGGGTCAGAGTTTGGCTCGGCCAGCAGGCGGCCGACGATCTCCTGGCAGCTAACCTGTAGGTCACCGACTCGCCTAACTCGTAGAGATGGTCCCCTAACCCAAGTGGGACCTTCACGCTGGCTTCCACTAGGATCGTCGCTAGAGGCATTGGCGTGCCGGACACCACGTACGCTAAGTTTTGGCACTCTTACATTCCCATCAAGTGGTCTATCCTTATCTGACGTGCTCTTCGTCGAAAACTTCCGACGGACGACTCCATCAGATCTATCGGATTTAGCCTCGTGTCCAGATGTCACTGCTGTGCGGACCTAACTTCGGAATCGACTGAGCACATCCTTCGTTTTGGAGATCTCGCGAATCAGATTTGGCTCATTCTTCACAATAGACTTAGTATGGTCCCTCCGACCGGGGGCTTCCACGATCTCCTGACCAGCTGGAGCTGCTCCCACGGCCATCAGATCGTCGTAGCCGCTGGTACTTGGGTCTTATGGAAGAACAGGAACAAATTCAGATACGAAGGCCGTCAACTCCTCCCTCCTCAATTATTCAGAGAGGTCATCCGACAAATTCTCAAAGCTAGGAGGCGATGCTTTCACGCCCCCAACACTTTTTGGGAGGCCCTTCTTTAGGTTTCTTCCGGGTTCTCGCGCTTCTCCTGTCAATGGGCGTCGAGATCCGGTTCCTTTTTTGCGCTGCCCGCGTAGTTCGTTTAGTTTTGTTCTGGCCGCGTCTGGCGTGCTTATTTGTATAGGCTTCGGCATTTTGCGCCTATTACTTCAATAAAGTTTTGGTTATATATATATATATATATATATATATATAGAAAGGGAATAAAATAGTTTTTAAATAAATATAATATGTGTATGTATGTATGTATGTATGTATGTATGTATGTATGTGTATATATATATATATATATATATATATATATATATATATATATATATATATATATATATAAAGTATAAAGGTTTAATAAAAGTCACAATTGAAAACCAAAAAGTCAAAATTGGTTTATCAAACAAACACACAAACACACCCACACACACACAAATTTTTGAGCAGCAGCAGCAGTTGCATATCAACCGAGCCCCCCCCCCCCCACCCCATTTTCCTTTATTAAGCCGAAACCCGAACTTTCCCCCTTTCATATATATATATATATATATATATATATATATATATATATATATATTATATATATATATATATATATATATATATATATATATATATATATATATATATATATATATATATATATATATATATATATATATATATGAAAGGGGGAAAATATATATATATATATATATATATATATATATATATATATATATATATATATATATAAATATATATATATATATATATATATGTGTGTGTGTGTGTGTGTGTGTGTGTGTGTGTGTGTTATAGAGAGAGTGAGAGATTTATTTTTACAAAACCCAAACCCTAGCCGTCACCCCCAACCCAATGCTCACCCCGAAGTCGACCCCGACGTCTCTGACACGCCGGATGTCGGACGTGCATCGCCGGAGAAGCACGGGAGCGCGCGCCAAGACAACAGCGGCAGCAGTCGTCGACCCAACTTCGCGAGCAAATTTCTTTTTTCTCGTTCGATCGTTTCACGATCCGTTTCTTCTGGTATATTCACAACATATACAACTTTAATTTCCTTCAAATTGTTCGTGCTGATTCGCATCATGTGCGACGAAAAACGAGTTCCAAAATCGAGAATAACTTGATTTATTGGACGTTAGAAACTGTTCCGAAATCCCAACTTTGTGGCCGATTTGCGACCAGTGTGTTGCTAGTTTTCAAAATCGGTCTGAAGAGACTTGTAGACAACATATAGGAGATCAAAACCCTTCATGTAGATTTAATTTTATGTATTATACAGAAAGTTATTGGTTTGTGAAGTTTGAAAAAAAACAGGTTTTCAAAACTGAATTTTTAGAAAAAATGTCCCGATACGTCGTCCGTCCCGTCAATCCGGGCGACGCGGTCACGAACCGAAAGTATCGAAAGGTGCGTATCAACTTCGTGGACGTGTGGGCTTTGAAAGAATTCAAATTGGTCGCGTGTGCGCGACGAATTTAATACGTATCCGTCAAAATTCACCGTATCGACTTTTTGCAAATTTGTCAATTACTTTGTGCACGCTCGTCATATCAAGGCAAAACGTGCCAACAGGACCGTATCATTTTTTGGTCCTGTATGCCAAGTTTGGTCCGAATCTGAGAAGGTCGACCGGAACGCTATTTTGGCGGGCCCGCGATCCGATCCAACGGGCAAATTTGTGCACGGCCCACCGAAATCCAACTTTGAACATACAGTTGGGTTCTGTTGACACAAAATCATAGTCAACCAAATCTTGATACAATTGACAAACATAATACTTGTAACATTTTAATACGACACATGAAGACTGAATTCAGTACAAGCCAGACGACAGCTCGCACCAGCAATGCTTCATACTTTGAGTCTGTATTTTACATTTTTATTGAGTCTAGACTTATGTAAACTGAGCTGTGCTGAGCATCTGAGACTTAACCTATACCAATACCTCAAATCAAAAGCTTCACAAAAATCTAAATAAGCCCATCTACCCATTAGGCCTATTCTGTGCTCTGGAGACAGAGTTCGGGCCGAACTCTGCCTCCACACAGAGTTCGGGCCGAACTCTGCCTCCTAAAATCCAGGACCCTAATTTTTAGGGTTGGCTGGATGCAAGTTGTCCAACGGCCAAATTTTTGAATATTCCAACCAGAATTCTGGCCGAATTCTGCCTGTATGGTATCCTATAAATAGGCCATGAATTCTCTCATTTTTATTCATCAAATCTTCTCTTCTCTTCTCTTCTCTCTAAAGCCTTATACAAGCCATACCCTTCTCATCTACTAGCCACAAGCTCCCTAAGCCTCAAAGTGCTCAGTACTTTTCAGTTAGGAGTTTATGCAAGAGTTCAAGAAGTCGTTTGGAAAATTCCAAACATCGCCACTGCGATCTCTGTAAGAAGTTGACGTGCTCTTCTGAAGAAAAGGCACGGGGTGTAACTACTATTTCACAAATAGTAGATTTAATCTTGAGCTAGAGTTCTCAGGCCTGGACTAGTCCTCCACGAGGGAAACCAGGTTAAAATCGGCTGTATTTGCGTATTCTTTCTTGCTCTTTACTATTTCCGTATTTACTCTGATTATTTACTGTTGGTGAAAGAGTTTAATTTTTAATTGGATATTATTGTCATAAACTCTATTCACCCCCCTCTAGAGTTGCCTATTTGTTCTTCAATTGGTATCAGAGCTCTGTTCTCTCAACAAGGACTAACATCCTAGAGCTGATCCATGGCAACCACACAATCCATGATCTCCAATCACGGTGAAGGGCAATCCACTCATAGGCCTCCCCTATTTGATGGAACTAGCTACACCTATTGGAAAACAAGGATGAGTTTTTATCTCAAGTCGCTAGACTTCTACCTGTAGACCATTGTCACCGATGGTTACAAAAAGCCCGCCAGGATAGTTGTCAATGGTGATCTCGTTGAGAAAACCCATGACAAATATTCTGACGGGGAAAAAAAACAGGCGAGTCTAGACGCAAGAGCTATTAATGCTTTATTCTGTGCTATAGACAGGAATGAGTTTAACAGGGTCTCAACATGTACCACCTCTCACGAAGTATGGAGACTTCTAGAAGTGACGCATGAAGGAACCACTCAAGTGAAGGAGTCAAAAATAAGTCGTCTCACTCAAGAATATGAGGCTTTCAAGATGAAGCCAAATGAGACGATCACACAAATGATTACAAGATTTCTCGACATCATCAACCCCTTGTCTTCTTTCGGCAAACAATATACAAATCACGAAAAGATCCGCAAGATACTTAGGGGGCTACCAAAGATTTGGAACCCTAAGGTGACAGCCATCATAGAAGGAAATGATCTCACGACTATGTCTATAGAGACTTTGATGGAAAAGCTGATGACTCATGAGCTTGACCTCAAAGACTTCGAAGAGCCTGCTCCTAAGGCAAAGGAGATTGCCCTTAAAGCTCACCGACGAAGGGCTGATCCAGAAGAAACGGATGACGACAACTCAGAAGGTGAAGATCAAGCTCTCCTTGTCCGCAACTTTAAGAAATTCCTTCGCTTCAATCGAAGAAAGAAGGAACCACAAGAAGATGACGAAGAAGAGCCAACATGCTATGGTTGCAAGAAGACTGGACACGTCCGAAAAGACTGTCCATTCACAAAGAAGAGCAACCGATATGAGAAACCATACAAGAAGGCTTCCTCAAAGAAATATGCCAGCACAAGCATTTGGCATGAAAGCGAAGCTAGTGACTCCGAGGAAGAAAAGGACTCTCCTCAAGACACCGCCAATGTTTGCCTAATGGCTACATCCGACAAGGTAACTAGCGAAACTCTCGATGATTTCACTTTTGACGAACTTGGTGATGCATTCAATGATTTACTCAATAACCACAAGAAAGTCATTAGTAAATATAAACACGCCAAGGAGAAGATCAAAAGTTATGAAGTCGAGATTCAAAGACTCTCTTCATTGCTTAATAATTTTAGAGACACTTCACCCACTGAAGTCACAAATAAGGTGTCTAAGCTTAAATTGGGCTTACATGATGCCGAATCACGTCTTGAAAAACAAACACAAGAGATCATAGCACTAAACACTGAGCTTGCTGAAGAAAATGATAGACACAAGATCTCTATCACTAAGATTTATGGGTTAAATACTAAAATTAGTGAACTGCAGGCTGTCTCTAAGAAACTAGAGACTAGATTGGGAAAACAGGTTGCTCAACCTCAAACCCAATCACATGAGACATACACAAAGCATGACACTACTCATACTAGTCAACCACGCCATCCACCTGCAGCACGTAATCATGCTTACATGTATACCCACTATCATAAAGCACATAAACCACATGTACGTAGAAATAATTCTCATATGACACATAATCACCATGCTACACATAGATACAATCATCACTATGCTGCACATAAACAAAATCACCATCACACTGCTTATGGATATAAACATCATCATGCTCCACACCATTTTTACCATGCTACATATAGACATCATCAACATGCTCCTAACATAAATAGGAATGCTATTTGTACTTATTATGGATTACATGGACACATTTCACCACAATGTAGAGTTAGGAGATTAGTAGATAGAAACATATATGCATGGTTGTCGAAAACTAACTTTTCAGGACCCTCAAGAACTTGGGTACCAAAGGTCACATCTACTCTTGATGTAGGTGGACCTTCCCTCCTCAACTAAGAGTAAGTGGATTCTCGATAGTGGATGCTCACGACATATGACGGGAGACGCAAATCTTTTCGCATCACTATCGATGAAGAGGGAAGGGTATGTATCCTTCGACAACAACCTAAAAGGGTATATTATTGGTAATGGTACTATAGGTCATCCTCCTTCTCCTGTAATAAAGGATGTCTGCCTAGTGACCGAGTTAAAGCATAACCTGCTCAGCATAAGTCATCTTGCTGATCATGGATATGACATTAACTTTGGACAAAATAAATGCTTTATTTATGATAGGTCAACAGGAGACATCGTTTTGAAGGGATAAGAGAGGATAATATTTATATTTTCTATCTATCTAGAGATACTAACAGTGCAGGAAGATGTCTCTATGCTCACAAGGATAAAAGATTACTGTGGCACCAGCGTCTTGGTCATGCCAATATGGATACTATATCCAGGCTATTGACTAAGAAGCTAGTTAGAGGCTTGCCCGACATCACATTCAAAAAGGACACGGTATGTGCCGAATGTGAATTGAATAAGGCAACCAAGTCCTCATTTTATTCCATAAACTCTGTAAGTACTACTAGACCCTTGTAATTACTTCATATGGATTTATTTGGCCCTAGTAGAGTAGCCAGTCTTGGTGGAAAACTCTACGCTTTTGTTATAGTAGATGACTTTTCTAGATTTACTTGGGTTTTCTTTCTTACAAATAAAAGTGATGCCATTTCAGTTTTCAAAATATTTGCTAAAAAGGTTCAAAACGAAAAAGGCTACATGATTACTCGAATCCGAAGTGATCATGGAGGCGAATTCGAAAATACTGATTTTAGAAAGTTTTGTGATTTAAATAGTTTTAATCATGAGTTTTCTTGTCCAAGAACTCCTCAACAAAATGGTGTTGTGGAGCGGAAGAATAGGACTCTTGGCGATATGGCTAGAGTCATGTTAAATAAATTCTCTTTTCCGAAATATTTTTGGGCTGAAGCTGTCAGCACAGCGTGCTATATTTTAAATAGGGTTCTTATTCATCCTATTACGAAGAAGAAACACCCTATGAGCTTTGGTTTGGAAGAACTCCAAACGTTTCATATTTTCGAGTTTTTGGTTGTCGATGTTTTATCCTTAACACCAAAGACAACATAGGCAAATTTGATGCCAAAGCTGACGATGGTATATTCCTTGGCTATGCGGCCAAGAGCAAGGGATATAGAGTGTTCAACAAACGCTCATTAATTATGGAAGAGTCTACAAATGTGACTTTCGATGAGGATAACAGTGCAGCAGCTACTCGTGATGATGATGTTGAGCCATCAACTTCTACTCCAATGAATACCACCACTGAAACTAATTCTCTGGAGGGCTTGCCAAAGAAATTCTCTTTCAAGCCGTCACATCCAGAAAATTTAGTTATAGGTGAGGTTTCACGTGGAGTAAGTACTAGATCATCAATAAGAGACTCCATTGCTAGTACTGCCTTCATTTCACAAATTGAGCCAAAAAATATTGAAGAAGCTTTTAATGATAAATTTTGGATTTCTGTCATGCAAGAAGAACTCAACCAATTCGAGAGGAGCCAAGTTTGGGAACTTGTTCCTAGGCCGATAAATCACTCGATTATTGGTACTAAATGGGTTTTTTCGAAACAAAGTAAATGAAGATGGTTCAGTTACACGCAACAAAGCTCGTATAGTAGCTCAAGGATACAACCAAGAGGAAGGTATCGACTACGATGAGACGTAGACTCCTGTTGCAAGATTGGAATCCATTCGGATGCTTTGCGCATTTGCTAATTTTTAAAATTTTAAATTGTTTCAAATGGATGTTAAAAGTGCTTTCTTGAATGGATTTATTAAGGAGGAAGTTTATGTAAAACAACCCCCTGGTTTTGAAAATCACAAATTTCCCGACCATGTTTTCAAGCTCAAGAAAGCGCTATATGGCCTCAAACAAGCCCCTAGAGCTTGGTATGAACGGCTAAGCAATTTCTTGCTTGAAAAAGGTTTTTTAAAAGGGAAAATTGACACTACATATTTCATAAAATCTTTCAAAGACACTATTCTCTTAGTACAAGTCTACGTTGATGATATTATATTTGGCTCTACTGATGAAACTCTTTGTCAAGATTTTGCCATGTGTATGCAGACCGAGTTTGAGATGAGCATGATGGGGGAGCTCAATTACTTTCTTGGACTGCAAGTCAAACAAACATCAAATGGAACTTTCATCTGTCAGTCAAAGTATACAAAGGTGAAGAAATTCGACCTTGACAACGTCAAACCAATCAGTACTCCAATGGCTACTACAACTAAACTAGAACCAGATGAAAGCGGTAAACCTGTGGATCAACGTAAGTATCGAGGTATGATAGGCAGTCTACTTTATTTAACTGCTAGTCGTCCTGATATTATGTTTAGTGTTTGCCTGTGTGCTAGATATCAAGCTAATCCTAAGGAATCACACATGTCTGCTGTTAAGCGTATCTTTCGATACCTTAAGGGTACGGTTACAGTGGGCCTATGGTATCCCAAATCAACATCATTTGACCTCATTGGTTACTCTGATGCTGATTTTGCCGGATGCAAGGTCGACCGTAAAAGTACGAGCGGCACGTGTCATTTATTAGGAAAGGCTTTAGTCTCTTGGTTTAGCAAAAAGTAGAATTCTGTCGCACTATCCACAACATAAGCTGAATATATCGCAGCTGGTCGTTGTTGGGCACAAATTTTGTGGATGAAGCAAACCCTTGAAGACTATAACTTATCTTTTATGCACATTCCTATATTTTGTGACAACACTAGTGCTATAAATCTCACTAAGAATCCCATATGTCACTCACGCACGAAGCACATTGAAATACGTCACCACTTTTTACGTGATCACAAGCATAATGGTACTATTAACTTAGAATTTATTGACACTGATCATCAGCTAGCAGATTTCTTCACCAAACCACTATCCGAAGAGAGATTTAACTTTCTTTGTCGTGAACTAAGAATTTTGGATGAATCTGTTATTCATTAAAGTAACCTGCGTAAATATCGATTATGTCTTGATTCTTTATGATGAAATTGCTATGGGTAAAAGCCGAAAGGGTCCTTCTGACAACAAGGCGTAAAAGCCTAAGCGACACGGTGCACTAGTCCTCAGGACTACCGCTAGCTGGGATCCGGCCCCTGCAGCTACCCCATGGCAGCTTCAAAATATTGAATTGTGGCATATTTCCTTGTTTATTCATGGTTTACTTTTATTTATCACATGCTAAAATTCAAATTTTTAAACTTCACTTTGATTCAGCGTTGGTCTTTTTGCTATTCTCTACTTGGTTTTCTCATTTTTGTATATGCATCTACTTATTATCATATTTCTTTTAGACTATCCTTGTTGATCAAACTTCTTTTTAGCCTGATTTCTGTTCTGGCTACAGAAACCAGAATTCGGGCCGAACTCTGCCTTACCCAGAGTTCGGGCAGAATTCGGTCTGGCTGTTCCAGAACCGAAAGCAGCCTCAGCCGCTGATCAGCATATGATCCAATGGTCCACATTTGCTCCGACCATTCGAACCCTTACACTAAAAAACCGGGTTCCCATCTTCTCTCTCCTCCATTGCCGCCTTCTAAACTTCTCCAAACTATTTTTCTCCAAACCCTAACCCTAGTTCTTCCATCCTAAAGCATATTTCTTCTCAAAATTTAAGGAGAAGGATTCTCTCGCCATTCTCCTTCATCTTTCATCATCAAATTGAGGTATATTTCCACACTTCTCTCTATCTAAATTTCTCCAATTTTCTTTATTATTTCATGGCTCCAAAGTTGTTCAATAGAGGGAAGAGACTTCGAACCGAGGGTGCATCCTCTTCGAATGCTCCTCCTCGTATTGAACCACCCGTTGAACAACCCAATCAACAACCTATTCACCCGTTGTTCAACCCACCTCGTCCACTCGACCCCAATACGTACGATGACCGGATATTTGTATCACTTGACGCTTCAAATGAGTGGTTTAGTGATTTTCGATCACGTCCGGTGTATGCGGGTCACCCTATAAATTTTATTATTTTTTCACAATATGATTCACTCTTTCATGATCTATGTCTTGATGAACTTGTCACCACCAATTCGGTTATCTATCTCAATGCCATCCAAATGTTTTATTGCAACCTTACTCACAATGATACTCATATATTTTCACGGGTTGCGGGCATTGATATTTCTTTTGATGATTTTGACTTGGCCGAACACCTTGATCTTCTGGAGCCTGACTTATGGGAGAAACTTGTTGAAGCTCGCAAGTTTCAATTCCCCGATGGGTCATCCCTAGAAAGCTTTAAGGACGATTTGTGTACTCCTAACACACGTCCTCGCAAGCTTCTCGCCATGTTTCTCAATCCTTACTTTTATGAACTTCATCGTATTATTTTTAACACGATTCTGCCCAAAGTGGGATTGACTGATGAGGTTACATATTTTGAAATCTCTGCTTTGTATCACCTCCATTTTCATGTTCTTTTTAATCTTCCACGTACCATGATGGACTGGATGATTAATGCCAGGAAGAAACCAAGATCCTTGGTTTATGCTCTTTATCTTCCTATGCTCTTTCGTGCTTTTTGATGTGTGCCAGTTCCTACCTGCCCCTGCCTTCCTCTCTAAGGCACGGCGGATTCAGGCAGCAGTTGGCTCACCTGTTGTGTCTGAGCACTCTGATGATGAGCCCGACGCACCTCCTCTTGGATAGGATGCGCCTCCTCCTCATGCTACTCTTGAGTCACTACAGACTATGCTTCGCGATCGATTTACTTTAGAGGATGATCGCTGGACTCAGCTTGACTACCGGACCACCCTGCAGATGAGTGCCATCAGCAACTCACTGCACGATATTCGGTACTCTATGTCTCGGCATCCTTCCATGCCTATCCCTATGGAGCGGGACCCTGGTCACGAAGGTTACCGTATCGATGACCCTTGGGTTATTCGTTGCCTGGATCCGAATGCGACTTTCGTGGACCCTCGTCGTTCCTTCACTGATCCATCCGACGACGCTGGGCCTTCACGAGCTCAATGATGGATATGGATTTCTATTTGCTGCTGCTGAGGATCGTAGTTTATGCTTTTATGCATTTTTAGTTGATGTAGTTGTTTTTATTTCTGCACTTTGGTTGTATTAGAACTCATTATGTGACTCTTGGAGACAGTTTATTATGCCGTTTATCAGTTTATGCAGTTTATCATTATTATTTTTGGTGTGCTTGCCAATCATTATTTCTGGTTGCTTGATAAATGCCAAAAGGGGGAGATATATTTTGCTATATTCATCATATCATTTTTTCTGGCTTTGTGTATCTGTGCTTTGGGAAAGAATGTGTTTATCAGGACAACAGGTTCAAAGCAATGTTTACGGGGGAGCTATTGCTAGCTCTGCACTAATTACGGGGGAGCTACGCTACTGCTTTAATATGTCCAGGTATGAATATTGAATATACAAATATCATTTTATCAATTATCAATATGAGGGAGATTGTTGACACAAAATTACAGTCAACCAATATTGATACAATTGACAAACATGATACTTGTAACATTTCAATACGACACATGAAGACTGAATTCAGTACAAGCCAGACGACAGCTCGCACCGGCAATGCTTCATACTTCGAGTCTGTATTTTACATTTTTATTGAGTCTAGACTTATGTAAACTGAGTTGTGCTGAGCATCTGAGACTTAACCTATACCCATACCTCAAATCAAAAGCTCCACAAAAATCCAAATAAGCCCATCTACCCATTAGGCCTATTCTGTGCTCTGGAGACAGAGTTCGGGCCGAACTCTGCCTCCATACAGAGTTCGGGCCGAACTCTGCCTCCTAAAATCCAGGACCCTAATTTTTAGGGTTGGCTGGATACAAGTTGTCCGACGGGCAAATTTTTGAATATTCCAACCAGAATTCTGGTCGAATTCTGCCTGCATGGTATCCTATAAATAGGCCATAAATTCTCTCATTTTTATTCATCCAATCTTCTCTTCTCTTCTCTCTAAAGCCTTATACAAGCCATACCCTTCTCATCTACTAGCCACAAGCTCCGTAAGCCTCAAAGTGCTCAGAACTTTTCAGTTAGGAGTTTGTGCAAGAGTTCAAGAAGTCGCTTGGAAAATTCCAAGCATCGCCACTGCGATCTCTGTAAGAAGTTGACGTGCTCTACTGAAGAAAAGGCACGGGGTGTAACTACTATTTCACAAATAGTGGATTTAATCCTGAGCTAGAGTTCTCAGACCTGGACTAGTCCTCCACGAGGAAAACCAGGTTAAAATCGGCTGTATTTGCGTATGCTTTCTTGCTCTTTACTATTTTCGTATTTACTCTGATTATTTACTGTAGCCTCCCTTCCCAGAAATTTTTTGAAATATTATTTTTATTTATTTATTTTAAATGGTGATTTTTAAATTTCTTTAAATAATTATTTAGTTAATTATTACGGTAGATGACTTTAGCTATGATAGAGTTTTGAAGTACAAGACGGTTAGGAATCATGGCACGGATAGTGCAGTAGCGTGCTTTGACTAGTGTTTAGCCATGGTAGGGGAATGCCGAGCCATAAGTGACGTCCTAACTAGGAAAACCAGGCCAAGTTGTGAGTTAATCCCTATAAATGATTTAATTAGTTATTTATTAATATCTTGACTTTTAGGAAATTTAGTTATATCAAACTAGTCCGGACTGGGCCCGAACCAAGCCCAAAGCCCATGAGGTGTTGCAGTGTGACCAAAGACGTCAGTGTAGACACATATTGTATTGGTATTTACCTTGGTAATTTTGGAGACAATTCTAGGAACCATTGATATATATATATATATATATATATATATATATATATATATATATATATATATATATATATATATTATACGTGCTTGTTATTAGAAATAATATTTTATTTAATAATATGGTAAATATTTCTCTTTAACAAATATGTTGGATTTTATGGAAATTATCTAGGTTATATATAAATATAGAAGTGTATTTATGGTATATGAAAAATTAGGCTTATATATATATATATATATATATATATATATATATATATATATATATATATATATATATATATTAAACAATGGCCAGAGCCTTCATTGAAAATAGAAAAAGCTAGGTTGGAACCGGGAGATAGCCCAAGTTCCTACAAAAGGGAGGGCGTAACCCTTACTAAACATCCTGACGCGATGCGTCATTAACCTAATTGACTATCTTCATTCTTTCTTTTCTTTTTTCTTTTTTTTTAAAGCAACAAACATTCGAAAAAAATCGAAAAAAACAGCTGTTAGGAAAACAAGCGGGGGGGGTGTGGGCTCGAAGCCCGAGGGAGGGAAACGCTCCACGTGGGGGGGGGGCAGCGCTCTGTCCGAAGGGGTGAGCGCGCGGCTCAAGGAGCCTCGAACCCCACCCCGGCACACATCCCGTTACAGAGAGGCTCCGGCGAGGGAGTCCGGAGCTCCGGCGAGGGCCAGACCGCATAGGGGGGTACGGAGCTCCGGCGAGGGCCGGTCCAAAGAGGGTGGGCAAGGAAGAGCAGGGAGGGCGGGCGACCGGGAGGGGGCTCCGGCGTCGGACCCAGGTCGGAGATGAGTCGCCGGAGGCATCCGAGGAGCGCCGGTAGAGGCGAAGAGCGGGGGAGGGAAGAAGCAAGGGGGACGGCCGTCGGGAGGAGATGGAGAGACGCGTCCGACTAGCGGGGAGGACCTACCACCGGCGGTGGTGGTCTTCCTGCTGGAGCCGTGGGGAGCGCCTGGGACCGCCAGCGGGGGATGAGCTGGGAGGGGCCACAAACGTCGCAGGGGGGAAACTGAATCTAACCGGCAGCTTCGCAGCCGCCGCGGCCCACGAAGTGGGCCCACCAGGGTTGTGTGCCACCGCCGAGAGTGGAGCGCGGGGGACATAGAGCGTCAAGGGGGACCGTGGCAGGAGGAGGGAGAGGAGCCCCCGCGTGGCCATCGGCGGAGGGGAGGGGGAGGGAGAAGCCGCCGCCTGACCATCCTGCCAGGGACGCAAGAGTCGTTGGGGGGGGATGGCGCCGGCAAGGAGCAGCCGAAGTACGCCGCACGGCCGCCAGGCGACGAGGAGGGGGAAAGGGGAGTGGGGGTCGCCGGCGAGAGGATCAACGGCAAGGGGAGAGCCGAAGGAGGGTCCGGCGCTAGAGGAGGAAAGCGGAGGGGAGGCGCCTGCCGAGGGCGGACAAGGAGCTCGGCCGAGGGGCGGAGGGAAGACGATGCAGAGTTGGGCCACTGCGTGGGCGATCGGAGGGCGACTGCCGACGGCAACCCGAGGGGGGCGGCGGGCGGGGGAGCGCCGGAGCGGAGGGAGGGAGATTGGAGGAAGTCGGGGGAACCGAGGGGGGCGGCGGAGACCGCGCTAGGGGGAGGCCCGAGGAAGGAGGGGGCCGGGTAGGCGCCTGGGGGAGAGGCAGGGGGTCGACGCCGTCGACGACAACTGCGGCGAGGACGTCCGCACGGCAGGCCGGCGACGGCGAGAAGCCATGCAAGGGGCGAGGCGAAGGGGGCGGCCACGCGGGGGGCGCGGTGGTGACGGGGGGTGGTAGGGCTCCGAAGAGGAGGGGCTCCACTGCCATCCGGCCGCCCCGCCGGGGAAGGAGGTCCCGGCCACCACCCAAGGAAGAGGAGCGGTGGGGGAGCCCAAGGGACGGCCGGGCGAGAACGAGATCCTCCCCATCTATATATTCAGGCTTATATATATATATATATATATTATATATATATATATCTATATATATATAATAATATATATATATATATATATTGGTATAAAATTAAGAATTAAATTTCAATGTTAATTATACTTAATATTATTGTTCGTATTTGTGGTATATATATATAGAATATATATATAATATATATATATATATATATATATATATTAAATATATATGAATTATATATATATATATATATATATATATATCTATATATTAAACTATCTAATATATTAACTACTATATATATTATAATTTATATTTTGTTATTTATATTAAA